>PVIA01000748.1:207469-365377 GCA_004024845.1 Tonatia bakeri | reverse complement strand
GAGCCCTCCCCTTGTTAATGGGGGTGGGGGGTGAAGGGGGCCCTTGGGCAGCCGCTGGTCCCACTGCCAGGAGCCTACACAGGCGTTTGCACCACTTTGAACCTGCAGCCCGTGAATCCAGGCACCCGAGACGCCTACTGTGAACCCCCAGGCCCAGGACACTCTGCAGGGCCCACACTCGGGGACCAAGGGATCAGGCCGTCTCCGCATCCCTCTGCTGCCCCAAACAGAGGCTCCCCCCCCTGCACCCGCATAGGCTCATGCAGCTGCCAGGTGGGAACCTGAGACCCAGCCACAGGGGAAACCACCACCGCCATTGCAAACATGCAGCGTCCGCAGCAGACGGAAGGCCGGCTGGCTCCACGCCAAGGGTCTCAGCTTCCCCGTCTGCAGAACACGGCCAGCCCGCAGCTCCCTGAGGAGGCCCCGGCCGGGAAAGGGCTCCCAGGCAGCAGGTGAGCCGCACCAACCAGAGGGGGTCTGACAAGTCGGCCAGCACGCTGCAGCCCGGCAGGTCCGTGCCAAGTGCACTAATGCACTTGAAAGCCCAGCAGCGAGCCTGGGCCAAGGGATAATGGCCCGAAGGCCACCGGGGACTCCCCAGGTCTAATTTCTGGGCCCGGCGGCCACAGTGCTCCGTCTCCATTGGGCTAATGAAGGGACGGCGGAGACAGAACCTGACCAAGCCGCTCCCCCGGCCTTGGGTCAGATGTGGGGAACGGAAGATGCCAAGAAGGTACATTTAACGTCAGCAGGGGTTCCCCCAGCAGGACGAGGCCTCAGGGCCTTGCAGACTGTGAGGTTTCAAGTGGCTGTGGATTGGTGTCGTGCGGAGAGACCAGGACGTGTGGGGGGTCTGGGACAAGGACCCCTCCCCTTGCTAGTGGGGGCCCTGGTGTCCTTCACCATGCAAGTTCTGAATTTCTCCGTAAAATAGAGTTAATAGTACCTATCCCCAAAGGTCCACAGGGTTGTCGTGACAACGCAACACACGTATCGGGTGTGACACAGAATGACGCCCAACACCTGGCAGCTGTGACTCTGTTCTGTTAGCGGGGTGGGTGTGCGCTCCTGCAGCGAAACAGCCACACGAACAACCAGCGCGGAGAAGTACAGTCTGCTGCTGTTTCAGACCCCACGACGCGGCCTCTGGCCCCGAGGGGGCCCCGTGCTACTCTGGGGGGGGTGTAATGTCCACGGGGTGTATCTGCCTGGGGGGGGACACGTTTCTATCCACTTCCTCAAATCACCAGCCCCCTCCGCCAGAACTCACGCAGTTTCTCCCCCGCCAGCATTCCATAATATTCACCCAGACACAACCCCGCACTTCTCACCATTGCGGCCACACCCGAGCCACCGGTCAGAGGAAGCCGCGCCTCTCTCCAGATAACTCGTCCCGGAATCAGCAGCTTCCACACCCAGTACCCCGGCTTCTGGGCCAAGAAGGCAGGTGTGAGCGGCGGGAGTCACCGTTTCCACCTCAGTGGAAGAAGACCGCAAAGACGTCTGCTGACCGGAACTGCCTGACGTGGAGACATGCACCCACACGCATACGCACATGGGTGGTGAGGGAGAACTCACACATATGTACACACACCTGAGGGAGAATCCACATGCATGTGCACACATGGTGAGGGAGAACCCACACACGTGGCGAGGGAGAACCCACACGCATGTGCACACGTGGTGAGGGAGAACCCACACACATGGTGAGGGAGAACTCACACACATGTGCACACACGTGAGGGAGAACCCACATGCATGTGCACACGTGGTGAGGGAGAACCCACACACATGTGCACACGTGTGGTGAGGGAGAAACTCAAAGGGCCGGAGCCTGACTCACGCCTACAGCACGTTCACACCGTGGAAGACACGTGTTAGTCCAGGTTTTAATTCTCCCCAAATTCATCTGTAGCTGAATCCACGCACAATCCCGAAGGACAGCTTTTTTGTTGTTGAAATACAGGCGTTCACTACAAACTGTGTGTGGAAAGGCAGCGGACCTGGAGGAGGCAAAGCAGTCTTGGGAGAGAAGAACAGAGCTTGAGGACACGCACCCCCAGATCTCGAGTTTTCCCGGAGAACTACGGGAACCAGACACGCGGCGTCAGCGCAGGGACGAACCCGCAGGTCGGCAGGCGGGCACGGGGCCCAGAAACAGGCCGGGGCGTATACAGACCGTGGGTTTTCATCCAAGGCCCTGAGACAATTCCATGGAGGAAAAGAGAGTTTTTCAATAAACGGAGCAAAAACAATTGGATTCCTGTCCATAAATTTATCTGAGATGGATTACTGATTTAAACGTAGACGCCCAGACGATGAAGCTTCTGGGATAAAAACAGGAGAATACGCAAAAAATGTCTCATTGGAGAACACACACACACACACAGAAAGTTCTGATAAACCGTAGGGCCCTGAAACCAAAGTGTTCTGCTTACAAAGAGACACCGCCGAGAAAAGAAAAGGAGCCACGGCGTGGGGGGCCCACTTCATGCTGCAGAGCACTCGGGCCGTTTCGAGGGGTTGCCAACTACAGCCCCCTTTCCACCTTTCGCTACGTTTTTCTCCAAGGCCAGCGTTCCGCAGCCCGGACGTTGCTGATGGTCAGGCTCGGTGGTCCTTTCCTCGACCCCCTCCCCCCACCCTCACCCCCCGCAGCCGTGACAGCCAAAACTGTCTGGGGGGCAGACTGGACTCAGCCAAGAACCACTGCCCCCCACCATCGGAAACCTTCCCAAAGAGCTCGAAGATGCTCTGGCTGCTGCCGCACGTGGCCGCCAGAGGGGGCGCTCCCGAGCCCAGCCCCGAGCACCTGTCCGTCTCTGTGCCTGCAAATGGCTAGGGCTCATTGATCCCCACTCGCAGGTTCCATTAGCCATTCACAGTCTGACGCTGAGCTTTCGCTCAATCACGCCGGCTGCGTCTAATGGCCTCAGGGGATCACAGGCTTCCTGCCAGGAGGCATTTCCCAGTATTGACCGTGGCCTTCTAGAGAAAGTAGGCTGCTTCTGCGGGAGCGTGATGGGGTCTCCCCTCCATTTCAGGTGGCATCTGGTCCGCGCAGTAATGGAGCGGGCAGGGCTTCTGTTGGCCGGTTTGCAATTCCCACCCCGTGGGGAGGCTCCGGGTCCTCCTTCCTGACTTCCTTTTCTCATGTCCCCAGGAGGCTTCCGTTCAGACGGTGTTTGCGGTTCTGGCTGAGTTTGCAAACCTCCACTGGGGTCGCGCTGTGTTAGCGAGTCTTGTTTCCACTTCTTGGAACCATTTTCTCACCAGGAAAGGCTCCTGTATGGGAGAAGCGGGTTCCCTCCCTTTCACTGAGAGAGGAAACCAGGATCTACCTACTCTCAGCAGCTGCTGTGCCTACAGCCCTGAGTGTGCCTCCTGGCGCTGCTTCTGCCGAGACTACAGGACACATTCTGTTGGCCTCGCCTCGGCTTCTCTCAGACACGTCTGCGTTCTCCCACTCACGGTGATGGCTCTTCTCCACGCCCGGGGGTTCTTCCCCTGAGCTCCATCCACAGCCTCCTCCCTGCGGCCCCTGAACCCCGCCCTCCACCCCAATCCAGTCCCGGCCCAGGAACAAAGCATGCGCCCTTCAAGCCACAAGCCTGTCTCCAGCAAAACTCACTCACCACCTTCCTCAGGGGCCCTGGTCCGTGAGTGGCAGAGCTAAGACTCAAATCCACACCAGCAGAGAATACAGTCTTTCTCACCCTGCTGCCCCAAAGTGAAAACGAAGAGAATACGGAGCCCGCCGTGTGTGGGAGAGAGAGAAATTCTAGAGAGAGCAGTTCATTCTGTCGCTCCCGTTTCAGAAACAACCCTGGTGGCCCAAAGGGAAGGGCTGGGACAGGGCAGTGACCTTTGCTGGGAAAGGCGGGCTAGGGAAGAACCTGGGGCCATGCTGAGACTCGGCAGGCGGCCCTGGGGGCTCAGAGCAAGTAAGTCACGCAGCCAGAGAGCCACACCAGCATGCACGGCCCTTCCCCGGCTGCACGCAGCAGCCTGGAGCCCGGGTGGAGGGAACGGCTGCTGTGTCTGACATCAGACTCCAGGGGCCACTCCGAGAGAGCCAGTCCCCTCTGGCCGCCATCTGCACCACCTCCCACGACAGACCCTCTGTCAAACACCTCACCCCCCTTGGGAAAGAAAGCGGCTTTGCAGAATTGTCAGAAAAACACTGCCGTTCTCACCTGACTGCGGACCTGCACCTGGTGACATGACTTTTAAACATTAATACGTGCGCGCAAATAGCCTACTGGCCTATATTGCAAGATGGCTTTGAAATGCGTAGATATAGGTCCCTTTTGGTGTTTGAATGCAGAGGCCATGTTTGTGTTTCTTCAGATACTGAGAAACATGAGACCAGGTGGCCCGAGAACCTCCCTCGGTAACACTGTCCTTCCGCGTGGATTTACGGAAATGGTCTCAGGACTTCTGCCTTCTCGCTGCTGTTAAAGCCGCTGGCGACGACATCTCTGCCCCGTGAAAAATGTGGGGTTTTATTTCAAAATTGGACCCCGGGGTTAATTTACAGATTATGCCAAGTGCCTGTTCCAAAGCCACTCATTCCATCTGACCTGCAGGAACCCATCTGCTGCCTGCATGCCCTACCCAGCTCCTGGCGGTGGCTTCTGCCCGGTTCCTCTGATTAAAGGGAAGGGTTTGTTAGGACGTCATGGACGGCATATCAAAGGCCATCAGGCCCCCCGTCTTCAAGTCCAAGGACAAAAGGAGCGGTCAGGACGGCTGCGGGGGAGCAGACGTCGTGAAGCGTTGGGTCAGGGGAATGAGTCACAGTTTGGAAGTGTGTGTCAGCAGCAGTTTGCGTAATCATCACACAGGGTCGGCCACATTAAGCGAAGGAAAGCGATTTCCCGAACCACCATCTGTCCCGAGCGCTGAACTCCAGCCCCACGGGGGAACCGGCGTGGCTGGGGGATCCCGCGGCATTTGGCAATCATTTTCCCAACAGGGGCATGCAGGCCGTGTGTCTGGATTAAGAACACGCCTTACCTTTAATCAAAGCATGATGAAAAGCTTTTGTTTCTGAATTGCAACGAGGCTGCCAAGAACATCCTTTCTCTTTTTAAAAAGTCAAAATATGCTCTGTGTTCTGTAATTTTGTTGTTTAACTTCTGGAGTAACCAGCTTCCACAGGGAACCACTTCCCAGAGTTCACGAGATGCCAGCTGTCTGATGGGTGCTGAGGGAGGGGGACAGAAAGGTCGCTTCCTGCCCGGAGCAACTTCCCAGTCGGCCCAGGCCTTGAACTTCCAGAGAGCAGGGTGGAGCCCAGCTGCACCGGCTCCTGTGGGACCTTGTGAGAAATGCAGCCTTGAGGACCCAGCCTGGGCTCCACTAGACCACAGCCCTTGTGTTACCATCAGGGTCCAGGTGGGCCCAGACATCCACCTTCTTTTCTTTTCCCAGCCTGATCCATGTTAACAGTAAAAAAAAATTTTTTTTGAGAGAGAGAGAAAAGGGAGGGAGAAAGAGAGAGAAACCTGGATTTGTTGTTCCACCTGCTTATGCATTCATCGGTTGCTTTTTTTTCTTTTTGGGCCCCAATTGGGGATTGAACCTGCAACCTGGGTGTGTCAGGACGATGCTCTAACCCACTGAGCTATCCGACTGGGGCCTAAGCTGGTTTTGTTTTCACTCATCTGTCCACTGTTAAGTGGTGTGTATGTGTCATCCGTACCCGTCTGGGAGCTAGAATCAAACAGTGGATGGAAAAGGGTCTGTCCCCTTGGAATTTAAATTGATGGCAGTAGCGGTGTTTCTAAGAACGCCTCTCCTCTGGGTGTTTAGGGTCACGTGCGTCTTCTAATGCTGCAGATCTTTTTCCCAGTCAAGTCCATGGCCACCCTGCCCTCCGGAGGTGCCATCCTTTGGCAGACCACGTCACGGGCGGAGAGCAGCACTGTGCTTGGCCTCAGCGCCCTTTCACACCCGAGGCCGAGGGCCTGTGGTTCCGGGGAGCCCCTGCCCAGCACAGCAGACAGTGACGCCGAGGTTTCAGAGGACAAGGGGCAGAAAGCTGGCTTCCTCGGAGGGCCCCCGCTTCCCTTCAGCCCCCGTGACCTCCCCCTCGGGAGTGGAGGATGGGAGTGGGCATGGGGCCTTTCGTTCAAGGTGTCCCCACCCACGTTCAGTCAGAGGAGTTGATTTAGTGCCGCCAAGCCTTAAATGGAGAAAAAACCTCTCAAGATGTGTCCCACAGGTGGGGTGGGAGGGGAGGGCAATCAATAAATAATGCTCTTTTTTCCTCTCCCAAATATGGAACCAACTGGCACACATAAGGCATGTGAAACAGATGGGAACGCCCTCCCCTAGCACCCACCCCTCCCCAAGCCCAAGCTGCCCTCTCTCACAGAACCACACTCCTCTCCTTTGGGGCGTTTATTTGGGGGCAGTTTGGTGTCTGTCGATGTGAATCTGTGGGTCCCAACGGACCGTCAGCGTCAGCAGGCAGGGGACCAGCCCGGTTTTCCCTCCAGCTGTCTCCCCAGCACAGGGGCAAGCATGCACCAAGATTTGCGGGACCGCCGAATGAATGAAGACATAAGTGATTTTAGCGCCATGCCAGGGAACGAAGGTGACGCCCAAGGTCATCCACATTCCCCATCTGCTACATGACACAGCGAGGCTCCAAGGAACCCCAGAGGGCAGCGGTCAAGAACTTGAACTCTCAAGGAGCGTTGAGGAGGCAAATCCCACTTCTCAGCCACTGGTGGTAGTGGGACTGGAGGCCAAGGACAGCTGGGGCCTCAGCTTCTTTTCTTGTCCTTGAGGACAAGAGGGGGCCGCTTGGCAGAGCTGCCGTGAGGAGGGGCCTCTCGTGGCTGCATCAGGTCTGGCACAGAACAGACTGGGCGATTCTCGTCCCTGAGGGCGGGAGGCTGTGGGTGGGTGGAGGTGGAGAAAGATCCAACAGAACTTACTTTCCCCTCCGGTAGAGGTGAGGTGATCTGCTGGTGGTGGGGCAGAGGATGAGGGAACAGGAGAAGGTCTGAACCAAGATTAAGAAAGGAGTTGACGTGACCGCAGGGAGGCCGCAGACGGTGAACTTGGAGCAGGACAGACCAGCAGGAGCGAATCGTTTCCACAGCCGCCCCAGCGCCGGGGAGGAAGTACAGGGAGCACCAGGGTGACCCAGGACAGGGGGGCTTTGTGGGGAGGCAGCCTCTGAATTAAAAACACAGCCGGGGCTGTTTGGGACACCGCGGACAGCCCCGGAGGGCTTCTGCTCGGGGGAAGAAGTCAGACGGAGAAAGACAAACGCCATATGATTTCACTTACACTCGGAATCTGAGAAATAAAATAAACAAAACAGAAACAAACTCAGAGAGACAGAGACCAAACTGATGGTCGCCAGATGGGAGGGCATTTGGGCAAAAAAAGAAGGTGGAAGGGATTAAGAAGTACAAATTGGCAGTTATAGCGACGGTCCCGGGGTTGTGGAGACCAGCGCAGGGAATCCAGCCAGCCACACTATAATACCTCCGCGTGGTGCCAGATGCATCTGCCATATTGGGGCTATGACTGCGTATGGTATAAAAATGTCTAATCACCCTGCTGTATGCCTGAAACTAATATAATATTGTATGTCTACTGTAACTGGAAAATAAATTTATAAAAAAAACAGGGCAGAGGCAAGATATTGGCAAGGAACAGGACCTGGGGTGTGTGAGAATTAACTGTATGACACAGGTGACACTTCAGAGCAGAAAGTAAAAGGGTGTCCAGTAGACAACAGTGACACCACAGCATGACTCTTTAGAGAAAAGGTAAATGTATGTTTTTGTCTACTGTCCTGTATCAAAACAAAATACAAATTAGAGTAGAGGGTGGAAGGAAGGAAGGAAGGAAGGAAGGAAGGAAGGAAGGAAGGAAGGAAGGAAGGAAAGGACATGAACGGTGAGTGACAATTTATATGACCTTGGCACGGAGACGGCTTTCCCAGGCATAACCAGCAAATCAGACCTGTAAATAAAAAAATTAATAGGACTAAAGACAGTGCAAAACCTCTATATGCCAAAAACTGCCTGAAAATCAGTACCTGGGAGAAAGCCTCTGTCATGTTTGTGAGCAAAAAAGGGTTCGCGGCTGCAGCACATAAAGTGACCTTTTCAGTCCCCAGGAGATGCAGGTGCCCATGGGGGAAAGACAGAGGCCTTTACCAGAGAAGAAATGCGAAGGGTTAACAAGCACATGAAAATCAAGTAATCAAAACAATCACAGTTCAACTCCTCGAGGAAAGAGAGAGAGAGCTCCAGCAATCCTGCTGGAGGAAATGGCCCAGCTTTTGAAAAAAAAATTAAATTGGGACCTTAGTTACGGCAGACGTACAAGAGGATTACAGATTTAAATGTGGACCCTGGATGGGTAGCTCAGTTGGTTACAGCCGCGTCCTGATACCCCCAGGCTGTGGGTTCGGTCCCCGGTCAGGGCACATACAAGAATGCATCAGTGAGTGGAATGACAAATCAATGTTTCTCTCCCTCTGTCCTTCTCTCTCTCCAAATCAATGTAAAAATTTAAATGTAAATGAGAACATTATAAATGATTAGGGGAAATAGAAAATTGTGTTTCTATATTCTTTTTTTAAAGATTTTATTTATTTATTTTAAGAGGGCAAGGGAAGGAGAAAGAGAAGAGCATCAATGTGTGGTTGCATCTTGAGCGCCCCCTACTGGAGACCTGGCCCACAACCCAGGCATGTACCCTGACTGGGAATCAAACCAGCAACCCTTTGGTTTGCAGGCCAGCGTTCAATCCACTGAGCCACACCAGCATTTCTTGAGTTAACAGCAAGGTTGACAATTGTGACTACATAAACATTTAAAACTTCTGTAAAGCGAAAAAAAAGCTTAGAGACAAACAGGAATGAAGTCTTCGTAATGTGAAAACAAGGGGCTAATAATATTGTATAAAGAGCTCCTGAAAATTAATGACAGGAAGCTGAAGATCCCCCACAGAAATGTCTGGTACCCATAATACGTTTTTGATACAACGAAGAGCTGACGTGAACAGACCACTGACAGAAGAAGGAATGAAAACAGTGAGAAGATGTTTTGCTGACCCTCACAACAAATCAAAGAAACGAGAACCGAAACCATCAGCCACAATCGCGTTCGACTTCTGAGCTGACAGAGACTCTCGAAGGCCAAGAACTCCAAATCCGGGGGGCAGGGGGCGGGGTGGGGGGGCGCTGCCGGCCTCCCCGTGCTTCACAAGTTAGAATGTAAGTTGCAATAACTGTTCCGACAGCCAGCTTGCCAACATGCATCGAAGCCTTAAAAATGCGCCCACCACACAGCCAGCAATCACCTCCCCAGGAATTCATTCCGAGAGACCCATCAGGAGTGTGTGCACACATGATAGTTTGGGGACCTCTCCCCACCAGCCTCGTCTCATGGCTAACGTCCCAGGGAAGGAGTGATTAAATACTTCCTGGCAGACCTACAGAAAGGGGAGCTCAGCGACCATAAAAAATAATGTGAAAGGACGTCTGTTGACCTGTGAGAAGACCCACGGTAGACGTTTAAGTGGGCCCAGTTAAACTGCGAAACTCCGCGTGTAATGCATCATAACGTAAACAGGACTGGCTTCTGTCGCTCGGCTAGCGTGTCGTTCTGAGCGGCGTTTGCGGCCTCTCTCTTTTGCCCACATTTCCTCCCGAAACAGACACTGTTTTGGACTTAGAAGGCACGTGGCGCGTGTCATTTTATTTGGAGATAGGCGAGAAGTGAAGTGTCAGAGTCTGGGTGTTTCTGTTCACTCAAATCTCTGCGGCACGCACAACGGAAACAAATGCGGGCTCATTGGCAGTCTTCCAGGATCTCTGACCATCTCCCCAGAATCTTTGGGGGGTTGGGGGAGCGTCCTGGGGGTTCCCCTTCCTGGGTGCCATCCTCCTCCTTCCCGTCTCCTTCTGAGAAGCCACTTGGGGGTGCCTGCGCCGCTGTGACCACAGGGACTGGCTCAGACAGCAGGTGCACCCCAAGGATGCATGCTTCTCCCCAGAGGCCCAGCTGCCTGGGGTCCTGCCCCACGGAGCTCAGGGAGTGAGGAGAAGCACCCCTCTCCTGTCCGGTCACGCCATGACACTTTGGCCCTGTTATCCCCAGAATCCTTGTACTCCCCTCTGCAGAGAAAACAAACAAACAAAAAAAAACCCCACTCTCTCCACTCTTGCCTTCAGCCACCAATGACCCTCACACAGGAGTCCTGACCCTGTCCCGCCAAAGCCTGCTGCTTCTGTTTTATCCTCTCTCCTGCCCTCCACCCCAACACGCACATGCATGCGCACATGCATGCGCGCACACACACATGCACACCTATTGGCTCAAGAGCCTGCCCTTTTCCCTCAGCCAGGTGCACAGGGCTCGAGCCGGAGGAAAAAACACACAACTAGTCTCTCCCAGCTGCAACAGTGGACGCAGGCCTACCACGCTCCCATGGTGCACGCAGTGTGTCCGACACGGACGTGACACCCAGGGACACCCCTGTCCCCCGATCACTTCCCAGCAGGAGGTTGGTGTCTCTGTTGTCTGACTAAGAAGAGACAGATTCTGTGATGCAAACCCACATTCTCCTCCTAAGATTCACTTCCTAATTGCTATGTGAAGCTGTGCACACCTTAGGGGATCCCTGGGGGCCCTTGTCCTTGACAGGTGTCAGTTTCCCCAGGGATCCTCACTACTGCACAGCCCCTGCCAAGCTCTTGGAGAGAGACCCCAAGGAGGGACACAGTGGGGCCGCCACCCGAGAAAGCTGGCGAGTCTGGGGTGGAGAACACTGCCACCCAACAGGCCCCCCCACCCCTCAATGCGGCTCCTGCTCCGCCAGGGTGGAGAAGTCCGTCTCAGCTCGGAAGAGGCCTGCGGGGCAGGGCCTGGCGCTGCCTGGCACTGGACGTCACGGTATTTGGTGAGTCTGGGAGCCCACAGACGGGCGAGGGTGGGGACCGCCTCCAGTCAGAGTTGAAGGGACAGGAAGTTCCCTTGGGCAGGATGATCTCATGCTGACAGTGCCGGGCGTGGCAGAGCTCTGTCCCGGGCATTGTGTGGCCACTGCTGCGGTGCCCCGGGTCCCCACCCCACCGCAGCCCCCCACCAAGGAGCGCACAGCAGGTCTGAGGCTGTTGGCAGACTCTGGAGCTTGTATCCTATACAGCAGAGCCACCTGGCACCCACCCCCTTCCTGCACCCCCTTGCGTTAGGTCCTTCGGACCCTCCCGTGGGTGCCCAGGGAACCGCAGACTCCACACCCCCACGTGGCTGCCCGCCAGCTCCTTCAGCAACAGCAGGTCCACCCACCTGCACGACCCACCCCCCACCTCACCCCTACCCCCATGGTGCCCTGAACAGGGGCTGGAGGCAAAGGTGGGCTTCCGGCGCTGGAGGTGTGGACACACGGGATGAGGAGGAGATTTGGCCCCCCAGGTAGCTATCCTTCATCAGAGGACAGGGCAGGCACAGCGACGTCCGAGGGCCGTGTGGGTGCCCGTGGCTCACTCCCAGGCCCAGGCCTGGCTGTTTCCGTAACTCCAGGATTAGCAATGGAGACACGCAGATTAAAGACTGAGCCAAGGTGAGGACCACATTCACCAGAGGCTTAAGGCAGCTTGTGAGCCATTGGAGTTTGTCCATTCAGTGCTTGTCTGTTCAGTTTTTTTTTTAATATTTTTTTATCCTCGCCTGAGGACATCGTCTCATTGCTTTTATGGAGAGAGAGGAGAGAGAGAGAAACAGTACTCAGTCACCCTCTTGTACACGCCCCAGCTGGGGATCAGATCCAAAACCCGGGTATGTGCCCTGACTGGTGCTCGAACCTGCGACCTTCTGGTGCATGGGATGATGCTCCAACCCACTGAGCCACACCAGCCGAGGCTGTTCGGCCTTTATGAGGTTCTTTAGGTGTTTAGCCTGAGCCATGCACACGGAAGACACACATACGGAGCCTCAGGAGATACAAGAAAGTCTGTCAGCAAACACCTGTAAGTGCCCCGGCCTTGAGGGAAAAATAGCAGCACGGAGCCCAGGGCCTGGAGAGTGCCTTTGCCCGCTCCCCGCGGCAGGTCCCCTTCTGGTTTGCTTTGCTCTCTGCTGTGTCTCCTGCAACTGAAACAGTGAACACACCGAATAGCTTCTTGTTGAGTGAATGTATGGGTGACTGCCTGCGTGCATGAATGAATGGATGAATGATGCAGGGAGGTAAACCTCCCTCTGCTGGGAACAGTCCCCTAATGCAGCCTGGCTCTCCGCGGTAACACCCCGAGGGTGGCGACCGCACCGCAGGAGGGGCTGGGGTGGGGGAGGATGCTATGAATCAGACAGAATGCCTGCCCTCTGGGCACTCCCCGTCCAGCGGGGAAGGCAGACAAGCACAGAGGCTGATGTCATCACGTGTGGGGTGGGAAAGCAGGGTGTGCATGCTCAGGAGGACACGGGGACAGGGACCAGCTGAGCCCGGAGACGTGACGCGGCACTCAGGAGCAGGGCTGGGCGAGTCCCGGGCAGATCCAGGTTTGAACCCCCGCTTGGCCCTGGCCCGACGTGGGTGAGATCCACAGACGGTCTCTGCTCTCACTTCTCCTCTCCCAACCAAATGAGGACCTTCGAGATGCTCCTCTCCTCGCTCTGTGGGGGGCGACGGGGAGGACCCACGCCACATGCTCAGCCCAGAG
This sequence comes from Tonatia bakeri, assembly GCA_004024845.1. Taxonomy (NCBI): domain Eukaryota; kingdom Metazoa; phylum Chordata; class Mammalia; order Chiroptera; family Phyllostomidae; genus Tonatia; species Tonatia bakeri. Next base: position 352,674 of record PVIA01000748.1, on the reverse strand, counting down.
ACGTGGCAAAACTTAGCGATGCTGTCCCCCTCACATGTGGAAGAAAGAGAGTGGGACCCCGACTCCGGGACGGGTGGGATTTAACTGACCCCTCCCTTACCCAGTTCAGTTCTCACCTTCACAGGCCAAGCAGTGACAGGCCGTTTTCCGCAGTCGCTGTTCCTAATTCTCCCTTTCCACACCCTTCCCGCAACCGCCTGGCTCTGAGCCAGGGGAGCGCGGGACTCCGACTTCACCCTCGTGCGGAGAGACAGTACGAGAAGGTGGTCCCGCACGCAGGTGGATGGGGGCTGAGGGCCAGCTCCGACAGCTCCGAGGGCGTGTCCTGAAAGCCACTTCCCTCCCCGAGGCACGGTTGCTGCACCGGAGACATGATAGCATCGCGCCCGCAGCTCAGGTGGAGCGGAGAGACACCCTCCAGCAGGCACCTCCCAAGGTGCCTGGCCTTTCGGCAAGGGCGCCGCCGCCAACGCGCACCCCCCCACTCCCCCAAGCGCCCCAGCCACCGCCGTGTGGTTATGATTCCTCGCCGGGACGGAAGGGGCTCCGCCGCAGCCGCGGACCACACACGAGGCTGGCCCGGGCGTGCTCCCGCGCTGGCGAGAGGCACGGAGCAGGGCAGACATGCGGTTCCCCCGCGAGGGGAGCAGAGGAGGCCCCTCTACGGACTCTCCCTGTGGTTTGAGACAGGGAGAGTGAGGCAGACAGGGAGGCCTGGGGGGCGGGGGTGGGGGGACAGAGTTGCCAGGGGGTTTGCCTTCAGTGACTCAAGAAACTACAGCTCAGTGAGAAGGAGCAGGTTGGAATGCCCACAGGTCGGGATCTCTGGGGAGAAAGTGGCCGCGTCATTTTGGAATTTACACGGTGGAAGCAGGAAGGGTGGCCTGGGTCGGGGAGCGAGGATTCCACGCTGGGCAGAAGGAGGCGGACTACCAGCCTGACCCCTCACCTGCCCGGGGACACGGAGGTCGGCCTCACCAGGGAAGTGCAGAGCAACCCCCACCCGCCGGGGTTGGCAAGAGGGAGAGCGGAGGAGGCGGCCAGGCAGTCACACCCCATGGGCGACAGGAAGTCATGAGTCGCTGGGTCCAGAAGGCCGATGCCACACATGTTAACCATGGAAGGGAGGTCACCTCACCAGGGGAAAGTCTAACAGCATTCATTTGCACGTGTTTACTACCCCCCTCCCCCTCCCCCACCGCATCCAACTGCCTTCCCCTCCCTGCGTCCCTGGTGCAGGGAGGCCTCCCCAGCATCTGCACACTCAGCCCCTCCTCCCCCACCTACCCTCCGCCCACAGCCCTGCACAGAGGCTGCCCTTGCCCAGGTCACACGGCGACCCTCCAGGGGCCTCATTCAGCAACCTCCCTGTAGTTCCCACCTTCCTTGGCAGCTTGTCTACTATGTTCAGGAAACACCGGCCCCTGGCCGGGTACCTCAGTGGGTTAGAGCGTCGTCCTGATCCACCAAGATCGAAGGTTCGATCCCTGGTCAGGGCACATACAAGACTCAGACAATGAATGCATCAGCAAGTGGAACAACAAATCTCTCTCTCTCTCCCCCGCTCCCTCCCTTCCTCTCTCTCTCAAATCAATAAATAAAAAAAATAAAAAACCATTGATTATGTACCTGCTCTGTTGGGGACACACAAAAAACTAGAGTGACTATGAAATAGTCAACTACTTCCCCTTTTCTTAAAATGCTTTTTGTTTCTTAGTTTTTACGTTACTCTTCTTTCTTCCTCCTATGCTGTCTGCTGGCTCATCTTCCCCAATCACTTTAAATGAGGTTCCGTCTGGACTTCCTTCTCGTCCTCACTGACGGGCCCTTTCCCCGTGAGCTGATGATCAAATCCAGCCCAGATTTTCCTCCACAGCTACCGACCCTCATGTCCTGCTTCCAACGGGCCTTTTCAGCTGAGACTCACCTGCACCTCAGGCCCCAACGCCGACCTGTCTCGAGGGGCCTGGGGGGCCCCCGCCTTCTCCTTCTTATCATCTCCCTCCTGTCCTGGCTTCTCACCTCCTGGCCTCACTGCCTGGAACATGCTTCTCCCTCCCAAGCCGGGTTCTACCGCTCACCTTCTCAGGCCCTCAGATCAGCGGGCTGCCATTTCAGAAATGCAGATTTCTTGAGACCCACCTCAGACACCCTGAATCAGAACCCTGGGGGGCGGGAGGGGGAGTCCCGGAATTGCACATTTTTATGAAGCTCGCCCGGTGGCTACGATGCACTATGAAGTTGAGAAAGGAGAGGATTTACTCTAGACGCATTACAGCAATAGCTGGCAGGAGTTCATGGTTGTCTGGGCTTGGAATGTGAGGGCGAAGGCAGGGAGAAAGACCCCTCCGGAAGCTGAACCCGGGAGCACGAGGGGACCGGCCGGCACGTAAGCTGCAGGAGCCAGAACTGATTCTGTGGGTGAGGGAACTCGTTCCATGTTTCTGCCTTCAGCTGGACACACTGAGGAGGCCCAGCAGGAAATGAATGAAAACACTGTCCAGGTCTGTTCTGAAATTCATGATTTGTTTAATCCAAAGCTGTCTCTTATGCTCATCCCCCGCCTCCTGGGGAAACCCAAGTTGTGGCCCCGATAGCGGGATGACACACGTGGTCTCGAAGCGGCTGGGTCTGCGCCGGGGCCGATTAGCGAAAGGGAGAAGGGTCTGGAGTCACATTAAAGCATGAGCTGAAAGAGAAGCTGTTAATTAGAGCTCAAGTTTATCGGCACATCGCCTCTGTTTTCTAAAACAATTATCCTAATTCATGCTTTTGAATTGCAAAAGGAACAGTTCCCTCCGAACTCTCATCTTCTACTTGCCAGACATATTCGGTCCTTCTGGGGGGATCTTTGGAAAAGGGTCTCCTATTGGCATGGTTGTTTATCGGTGTCTAAAAATCACGCAATATAACGTACTGACAAAACTCTTCTCTGCGGACTCAACGCTGCGGTCATTGAAAGGCAAGATCCAATTAATAAGAGAAAAAGCGTTTCCCAGTTGTTCCCCCAATGAAGTTAACCCATGGAAACCTGAACCCAGAAATCACAGCTCAGTCTTCACATGGGCTAGCCACGCAAGAAATCGCACCTGAACCCAAGCTCTCCTGTCCTAAAGAGAGTGAGAGATGAACAAATAACTAGTGACCGAGCTGCTGCCGGGCACAGCCAGCAGACGGTGTTCTGTGTTCACGCCTGTCTTTCGGGGCCCCGTGTGTTCGCAGAAGATACGAAACTGTTTCAATTTGCTGTCACATTCCTGCACGGCCTTAACTCAGCAAAGCCTGGGCGTCTGCCACGGCTGGATCTGAATGTTATTTTCTGAAGAGCAGGGCTGCAGGGATCCCGGACGTGTCAGGCAATTCATCAGGGCAGAGGAGGACAGGACACCAGACAAGCCCTCGCGTCTTCCGGACATGTTAGGTGCTTAACCCTTTCCGTAAAATAACAAGGGTTCTTTTTCCTATGAAAAAGAAAATTGTTTCTGAATGACATGGTTTCTTCTCAGGGTAGAGAGCATTTGTACTGCAACCTGCAACTTAACAACTAGAGGTAGGGAGACCCTGGCCAGGTATCTCAGTTGGTTAGAGCTTCGTCCTGATACGCTGAGGTTGCAGGTTCGATCCCCGGTCAGGGCACATAGAAGTATCCAGCAATGAGTGCATCAGCAGGCGGAACAACAAGTCGATGTTTCTCTCTCTCTCTCTTTAAAAATTAAAAAAAAATGGAGATGGAATAGATCTTTGGAAAGATAGTGGGCCAATGGAGGACCTTCCTCTGCCACGGAGAGAGTGGGTTTGGGGGGATTTGACCCCGAGACCAGGCCGGTGGCAGAGCTGGGAGTGCTTCCCCAGGCTCCCCAGTCCCTCCCCTTGTGTGAGGCCACCATCGGAAACTTTCACTTCCTCACATACTTTTAACCTACACAAAACAGTGTTTCTGATTCCTGAGGTTGCTAACAGGCCCCGCCACAGTTCACTGGGCCATGTCCCCAGATCCCGGAATAAAATATAGATGGCGCATGTTACCATGCTCAGGCTAAAATACACGTTTTCAAGTGAAAACAATGATCTCACTATGGAACAAGTTTCGCTGTGGGGATGTCAGTTGTGTAGGAGGCTGTGGGCGCAGGATGCTGGTCAGGTTCAGCGTCACAAAGGTGTGAATGGGGAGATCCTTCTGCTCGAAGGCCAGCATTTCGGAGACACGGAGGGAGGCAGGGGGCGACATGGGACCAGCTTCAGGGAGCTCACCAGCTATGAACAAGCCAGACAGCCAAGCACTCACTGCGGGGGGCGGCTCTGAGTGTGGCCAGAGGGGACCATGCCCCTGGCATCAAGCCTCTTTATCGTAAGAATGAAAAGAATGAGTTCCAAAGGCAGGTTCAGGGAAACCGTACTCTGCCACATAGTAACTTCCTCATTGTCAATGTAATAATAGAAATTATTAACACGTTTTCTTACAGCATGTGACAGCTTATAAGAGGGAATTACATTCACAGGAATTACCATTTATAACACTCATTCCACATTTAATATTCGCTAGGATATTACAGAATTGGGACATGGGACTAAAACCTTTTATTTACCTGAAAAGAGAACATAAGGAAATTGTGTGAGGATCATCTTCTTGGGACCACAGTAGCATTGCCTTTTTTTTTCCAACTGCCCTTGACTTACAATGTTACTTTGTATCGGTGTCAGGTGCATAGCCCAGCGGTTAGACACCCCCGCACTTTACACGGTGTCCCTGCAGTCTTTCCAGTTATTACATATTATTGACTCTGTTCCCTGTGCTGTACTTCCCATCCCTGGGACCCTTCTGTACCTACCAATCTGTATTTCTTAATCCCTCCCCCTTTCCATCCTGCCCTGCAGCCCCCATCCTGTCTGGCCACCACCAGTCCGAAGGGCCCATTTCATGCTAACAAGCATGCATCTTGCCCCAACTCTGATATCTGACCTTGATAGACTGAAATGAACAAATGCTAGATAATCGGGACTCCAGGGAGACCATTATTGAACAATTACCAGTGCAACGCTGTGCAGAAAGTATCACAGAGGAGATGGGTTTTGAAGGATGAATAGGAGTTCGGAGGAGATCCTTGGGTAGAGAGGGGTCAGGGAGCAGGGCATTCTAGCCAAGAGGAATACGTACTCAGGGGCATCACGTGTTTAGGAAACAGGAGTGGGTTAGAGACTCTCAAACTTTACTGGGCATCAGTATCACCCGAAGCACTTGTTAAAACATTTGTCACCATGGGGGGATAGTTCAGTTAGTTACAGCACCGTCCTGATACGCCAAGGGTGCTGCGGGCTTGCTCTCCAGTCAGGGTGCATCCAAGAAGCCACCAATAAGTGCATAAATAAGTGGAACAACAAACTGATGTTTTCTCTCTCTCTCTCTCTTTCTTTCTCTCTCAAATCAATACATAAAAAAAAATTAAAAATTTGTCACTGGACCCTAAGCCCAAAGTTTCTGACAATAAATCTGGGGTAAGGCCCATGACATTGAGCTTTTGGCAAGTTCTCTGGTCTGGAACAGAAGGAGAATACCCCATGCAACTTCGTGCATGGCAAAAAAAAAGGGGGGGTGGATTTTCTCACCTTCTTACTATTCGAAGTGTGGTCTGGGGCCAACAGCACCTGTGTGGCACTCGGGGCTGACTCTCTGGGACCTGAGTGTGGGAAATGCAGCTCTGGTCAGCCCACTGGCTCTCATTCCTTCCTGGCCCTGATTTGAGAATCACTGGGGGAACGTTTCCAAAAAATGCTCGTGCCCAGGCCCTCCCTTCCCAGACCCTGATCCAACCAATGACTTAGGATCCAGCCTGGGCGTGGGTTTGGTTTCAAAGCTCTCAGGGGGCCTGGGGTGTGTGGTCGTGGCCGCAGACCACCGGCGCTTTGGCCGTGACCCTCAGGTGGATGGAGGGCTCCTTCTGGGGACAGCTCCTGTGACTCCTCGAGAGTCTGAAAGAGACGCCAAAAAAGCGGCAGAGGCGGCACTAACAGCAGAGAGTGTCACCGGGGCGGGGACAGACGGGGTCCCCCCCCCAATTTGTGCCCCTCCCTCTGACCCCACAATGCTCAGGCCCTTTTCCACGCCTTCCGTGGGCTTGCCTTTGACCTTGCAGTCTGCCTTCTACTTTCTCTCTCTCTCTCCCTCCGTGACATACCACATTAGTTACCATAAAAAAAATACTTTCCCCACGAGCACATCACTTTCATACGGAAAGTACTTTAACACACGCCATCTCGCTAGGTAACAGGAAAAGGGTAGTGTTTAAAAGCCCTGGCAGTTACCTGATGAAGGGATATGGTCTTGGTCTGTCATTGAAATTAACAGGCAGGTTGAATGGTTTAGAGGTTTCTCTCAAATAAAACCAATACTGACTGCTAATGACAATGCTTTGCATGTGACCCGCCTCCCCGCCTCCCCTGCGAACACACACACACCTTGAACTTGACCCTAGATGGAGGAGGGAGGTTCTCACCCTACCACCTGGGACGGATGTGTCTCCGAAGCCGGTATGCTGAGAGGGACTGCCGCATGCATGCCTTCGACCGTGTGGTCTTCTGGGACAGTTCGGTCAGTCCAAACAGCTTGGCCGTGGAATAAAAGCCATTAGCGCTGAACTTCAAAAGCATTAGGCTCAGGGATGGAAGCCAGACACGGAAGACCACCTATTGTATGATTCCATTTGTATGAAACGCCCCGAAAAGGCAAATCTACAGAGACAGAAGTGAAATTAGTGGTTACCTGGGGCTAGGGAGAGAAGTGCGTCGTGCAGATGGGCACTGAGGGGTGTTTTGGGGGGGCGGGGAGTGACGGGAACGTTCTAAAATTAGATTACTGCTACAGAGGCACCATTCTACAAATCCACCCCAGATCTCTGAATTGTACTGGTAAAATGGGTGCATTTCACGGTATGTAAGTTATACTTCCATAAAGCTACTTAAAAAATAACAAAAGCCTCGCTGGCATAGCTCAGTGGATTGAGCACGGGCTGTGAACCAAAGCACCGCAGGTTCAATTCCCAGTCAGGGCACATGCCTGGGTTGCAGGCCACGGCCCCCAGCAACCTCACATTGATGTTTCTCTCCCTCTAAATAAATAAATAAATAAATAAATAAATAAATAAATAAATAAATAAAATTTAAAAAAAGAATTCTAGAAAAATCATTTAAAAATAACAAAAGCAAAAAAAAATTAGGAAGAAGTATTCATCCATCTTCAAACAAGCTTTTTCCACCCTCACCCTCCTCTAAGAATATGCTGTGAACAGGAGGAAGCAAAAAGTTTGAGTGCAGACTAACTTATTCAAGAAGAGACTATATGTTTACATCAACTACGGTTTGATAGCCTTTTTATTTGCCTTAAAGTATCATTCTGTTTGGCAAGGCAAGGAAAAGAGTGGGGGAGGGGGCAGGAGGAACGCTGAGACAGAGAAAGGAATAAAAGCCATTGTACTGTTTGTTGTTAAGAAGAGCCGCCTGGGGAAGCTTCTGGCCGGCAGGGAGGCAGAGCTGCGGCAAAGGGTTAACCCCGGGGGCGCAGACATCTGGCAGGCGGCCGGGCATTGGCAGAGCCCCGGCCGCCCTCCCGTACCAGTCCGTACAGGGGAGCTGACCCGCCCGCTGATTTATCACTCCCTAATGTCACGGGGATGGGATGTTGAAATTGCAGCTAGAATGTGAACTACGAAAAACACGAAGATTATGATTTAGCGTCTGGGGAAGATCAGCATGCGCCTGGAGAACAGCTCGTAAAGGGGAGGCATCCTTGGCCATCGCCCATGGTTTGCAGAGACCCGAGGACAGCCAGCCCCAGACTGCAGCGGCCACTGCGCTGGGAGCAGCAGGCAGCGCAGACGGGGGCGAAGGTGGAATGAATAAGGGCAGAACCGCTTCTGTGCTGCGACCGAGATAGCATCTGTGTGCGCCAGGAGGACCAAAGCACATTTTAATTAAACAGAGGCCTGATGTTGAAGAATAAATAGAACAGAGGTGGGGTGTAAACAGCTTAAATCAGGGATTCCGATGACACCCGCAGGTGTCTAGACAGGAGCCTGCTAATTTGTAGTCTCGAGGGCGGTACACACAGGAGGGCACCCCCCCCCCCAGTTTCGCTCATTAGAAGAAATAATAGCTCGAACTCTGAGGGGGTGTTGTATACGGGGACTAAGGGAGAGAATGACTTTCACAGTCTTAGCGGAGGGAAAGGTGAGTTAGCACAAGAAACACAAAACTACACTGTGTCCATCTGGTGTCAGCACCGGAAGATCAGATCGCTACTTCTCACAGTTTCCTGCTTCCCAAGGAGAGGTTACACACTGCGTTTCGGCGCTGTCAGCATGAACCCATTCCCAGGGGGAAATGCCGTTTCCATGTTGTCTGTCGGTGGCAGGAGCGAGCGCTGACAGCCGCGGCCTGCGCGCGAAGAGTGTATCTAATCACTGCCTGTCACGCTGAAGTGCGTCCACGACACGGATTCCGAGCACTGGCCTCCAGACGCGGGCGTGCTGCAGGGGAGGCGACCTCGGCCAGCTCAGCCAGCACCTCTTGAGTGTTCCTTCACGTGTTCATCCGTGTGCTCTCTCACCCAGACACAGCACTGCCCCCGGCACCGCACGGAAACGGGCACGCCGGACCCCGCCCTCACCCAGCACCCAGTCTGCCCGATGGGATGACACGAAAAACTATGTGTGGGGCATGGGGAGGAGGGAGGAGGGGGGTACTAAATCCATTCTGCAATGGCAGATGGAAAAAAAATAATTATTAAGGAGTTCTCTTTCTGTCCGTCAGTACTGGGCAATGGGACTTTGTCAGAAATCACCACTTCTGAGAGCTGAGGATAGTAAGTCTTCAAGACCAATTAAAAAATTGTAAAGGCATTTTTTTTGCTGGGAATCCCTGACAATATAGGGGGCCCTGTGTTCCTTGATCCCGCTTGGTGGTGCCGACCCTCAGTCACAATTACCTGAGCACAGGGAGCCGGGGGCCTGGGAGGTTTTTTGAGTTTTTTTTTGTACTTATTTGTTACTGATGGCATAGCCCAGTTTGACTCCCAGGTCAGCGTCGGCGTCGGCGTGGGCAGGCCCACTGCCTCCCTCATGGGGCCGCTTCTCCGTCTTTTCCCGGTGCCATCAGAACCTGCCAGGTGTGGCCATGAGCCCTGGGGGAAACGCCTCTCTAAGTGACGATTTGGGACCCCTGTCGGGCTCAAGACCGCACGTGCGGGAACCACACCCACAGTGCCCACCGCAGCTGGGAGAGGGGCCCGGCCAAGTTCTTGGCGACTTTGCAGGGCAAGAATGAGAGAGCACAGCCTTTGAGGGCGTGTTGGGGTGTGCAAAGCGGTGCCCTCTTTTTCTTTTTCTTACTTTCTTTTTTTTTTTTTTGGTTTATATTTCGTTTGGGTCATCCTCTGGAAGACGGAGCTTTTCCTTCTGTCTCACCTCCAGATGAGTGGAGTGAACTGTCCGTTTGCATGCGCACCCATCCTGCTCCTGTTTCGGAGTGACATTTCCCCAAATTTCCGGAACAATGGCACCAGACTCTTTTTGGCACCAACCTACACTTGTTTCGCTTCTACAATGGGTATCGCAGGGTTCCGAGGACCCTCGCTGAGGGCTCGTCACAGAGCCCTGCGCAGCCGACTGTCCTGGTTACAGTGGCTCACGGCCACGTGTGTTTTGTCCGAGACGAAAACCCAAAAATGCAGATAAAATCCCACTGTTCGGTGCAAAAACAAGAAACAGGGGGGCAGCACTCCTATTCTGCCCTCTCCAGATGTATTACCACCCAAGCGTTGCTGCTGTTTTCTGTCCTAGACGTAATCTGTGTTTATTGTAGAAAACTCAGAAAAGTAGAAAACAAGTCACCATTCGTTACCCCACTTCGGAGGCAACTGATCGTGGCCTGTTCCTGGCAGGTCTGTAATTGGCCCGTGCTCACTGAGACCCCATGCCAGGCACTGTTCGGGGCGCTGGGCACTGGGGACAAGACAGGAATGACGCCGTCTGCCCTCACGGGGAGACAGACCCTGTGTTGAGTGTGACGACCAGGAAGTTCACATGGGGTGACCTTGACCTTGGGGCACTTCCGTGGACTTTGGGGTCAGGACAGGGTTTTAGAGGAAGAGATGTTTAAACAGAGACCTGCAGAACCGAGGGGAGCTGTCCAGGAAAGGGGAGGGGACGGGGGGGTGCTGAGTGAGATGTGGGTGCAGGGTGGCTGCCAGGCACCCGGCAGGGGGCTGCGGTGGTGGGTGGGTATGCCAGGTCCTGACGGGTTGGGCAGGGATCAGCCAAGCTGTCATTATTCTGCAGCTGCAACATTGGGTCCTGCTTTTTCCCCGTTTGTTTTGGACTTCACACTAAATACTTCACACTATGGTGAGCCGTTTTAATGGAGACATGGTATTCCCCCAGCGGATGAGGCATCTTTTACTTGAGAGACAGAGAGAAAGAGAAAGAGAGAGCATGCTTGCTTTTCTTCATGTTCCACTCCCCTCATGGCTCTCCAAGGTCCCCAGATCATGGCAGACTGGAAGATTCTGGGCCGCTCGACATAGTCATGCCCTTTTACCCTGAATCAGAATCTGACCGTTTGCCAGACGCACCACCCACATCCCTGTCAGGTTCCTCCCCAGAAGTCGGTCCCACGTGGCTTCCATCCCCTCCCCGCGCAGCCCCCAACCCGAGGGAGACAGACCCACAGAGTGGAGCGGTGTGACGGCAGCACTGTGTCCCTCCCTCCTCCCTCCACTGGCTCTGAGCCTCCCCCCTTCCCTCCCCTCCTCTGAAGAAATCTAAGAGCAAAACCCATCGACAATATAGCCACCTTTTAATAACAGAAAAGCTTTAGAAGAAAAAAAACTCAGTCAGAAGTAACATATGAAGAAACTCACTCCTGCATCACTCTTAACTTCAAAGAAGCAACAAGCCCTCAGGCATGCATTCATTCATGCACTCATTCATTCATTCATGCATTTATTCATTGATGCATTCATTCATTATTCATGCATGCATTCATTGATGCATTCATTCACTCATTGATGCATTCACTCCTTGATGCATTCATTCACTCATTGATGCACTCATTCATTCACTGATGCATTCATTTATTAATGCATTCATTCATTGGTGCATTCATGCATTCATTCATTGATGCATGCAGTCATGCATGCATGCATGCACTCACTCATTGATGCATTCATTCACACATGCATTCATGCATGCATTCATTGATACATTCATTCATCGATGCATTCATTCATTGATGCATTAATTCACTCATTGATGCATTAATTCACTCACTGAAGCATTCATTCATTCATTGATACATTTATTCATTAATTCATTAATTGTCCAACTAATACTTCATTGGGGGTCCCTGTGAACATAGAGACTGAAACCGACAGGCCCCTGCCTTGCGGACCCTCCAGCTGAGGGAGAGTGACATTCAGCAAATAAACATCAGTGAGCATTTTACGTGCACCGAAGGAAAGCCTACAGAGAGGCTTTCACAGAGAGGAAAAGCAGGAAAGGGCGTGGCCAATTTAAGGAATCGGCAGGAGGCAGAGGGGCCAGAGGACGCAGTGACAGCGTGGGGAATGTTCTTGGGAGGAACCAAAGAGAGTTTCTCCCGTTTTCCTTTCCCTGGTAACAGACTGTCAAACGTCTTAGGAGAGAGCGTCTCTGCCTGTTTGGAAGCCAGGGGCTCGTCCTCAGACTGGGGGTGGGGGGGTGCAGGCTTGGCGGCAGGGGAGGAAAGCAAGTCCTGTCACTTCAGTTCCTTCAGCTTCTGATTTCCTTGATCTCCGAGGCCCCGAGGGTCTGTCGCCTGGCTGGGAGCCCTCAGGACATGTGAAATACTAAAAGCTGAAGAAGGTCTGTTTATGTACATGCCTCTCATGTACCACTCATTGATTTTCCTTCTGTGGACGGATCTTCAAAAGTATCTTAAGAGGGAATGTTCTCGGGAGCGCACATGTTAATATTAATGCCAAGTCCGAGACCTGACGGTTCTCCGAGAAGCGAGGTTGCCTGTGGGGCAGGCCCCCCCCCACCGCTGCCCTGTGGCATTGATTTAGCCGGCCCCACCAACACAGCTGGAACTCTATTGGTTATAAGTGACGGAAAGCCCAACTCAAGTTGTCTGAAACAGAAGGAGAATTTACCAGCTCCTGTTACCAGACCATCCTGGCATAGGGTGAGGTGTCCCCTGCACCAGGTGACTCAGGGGACAGGCAGGGTCACTGGTACCGCACACCACTCTGTCCTTCCCGTGTTTTGATTTTGTGGTGAGATAACATCTCCCTGAGGAGCCAGCTCAGCTGGAAACCCCACAGCAGACAGGGCGTGAGGACCACCAGCACCAGGGGACTGGGAAGCGGAGGGAACCTGTTCCGAAGAACCAAAGCTGAGGTCCTGGCCGAGTGGCTCGGTCAGTCAGAGCATTGTCCCCACCCGCCAAGGTTGCGGGTTTGATTCCCCCCGACCAGCAACCTTCCCATATGAGAAACAACCCGTGAAGGCAGCAGGAAGTGGAACAATAAATTGACATTCTCTCTCCATCTCTCAAAATCAATCAATACAAAAAAAATTTTTTTAAAGAAGTACAAAGGCTGAGCATGCGGAAGGCACGGACTTCGCAGACAAAGCCAGGCACTGGAGGGGATTTTTAATCAAAGAAAGCTAGATAAATCCAAGGGTCTCCTTCCCCAAAAATCACTGCACCCCAAATCTCCCACATCACGGATGGGACTTGATCCGAGAGAAACTTCCAGAATGGAAGGGCTGAGGGACCCAGCGGTGGTGGGGGAGGGGCATCTGGTTTGATCCTTCCTCCAGTCGGGATGCAATCCAGATCTTTCCAGGCGAGTGGAAATGTGTGGATGTTTCCAATGAAAGAATGGATGGAGCCTTGAGCCTGGGCATCTAATAATTCTGGACCTTTAACTTCGGGCCCCCGCTCTCCATGCCTCCAGCAGATGAGGAGAGGGCTCCGTTCTCCTTTTCCCTGGTATAAATTCTGCTCCTCACCGCCTTGAAGGCTTCAGATTCCACCATAACATTTTCGATCCACATCATTTTATCATTAGTCACCCGGCTTCCTTCCTGTTTTTTCTTTCATCTGAATTCACGTTTTGTATCTTGAAAGCATTCCTGGATTTTTATAGAGAGAATAAAGCGGATGCCATGTAAAATGTATTTTTTTTTTTTTGCAGTAAATACTTCTCGGCAATGCTTTCTTGCTCTTCCAGCTCATATCAGTGCCTTGACCTCTCTGAGCCTGTTTCCCTGCCTGCGCCATGGGGACAATAACTGTACTGTCGTGTCATGGGGTTGATTGCAAGGACCACAGCACTTAGAACTTTGTATCGGCATTTAGTGACTATTTAAAAAATGTTTGCTACTGTTGCTATTACAATCGTCATGATTTTATAGTCTTTTCTGAGGCTCTGCTCTTTGGGTATTTCTCATTCTTCTACAATGGGAATTTTCTTTAGACCAGTTTTCCTAGTCCCTACAGATCAACATTCAAAACTGGATGTTCAATACTTTCTGAATCCTCCCTCCTGCCCGGCTTGGCCTTCATGTTGCCGCATCTCATTTCATTTTCTGTTTGATCCTAACCCAGAGGGCAGGTCAGTGGCCCAGGCACCGAGCGTGTGGAGGAAGAGCAGTAACCCTTGCATGTGGATGTTTCTGTCCCCAGATTGTCCACCTAGAGCCCTGGTGTCCCCTCCTGCCCTCACCGTGAGTCTCTCCTTGGATCTTTCCCCCTGCAAACGTGCGCCTCAGCCAGCAGCTCCCACGATGCCCAGGTGATGCCAGGACTCCAAGGCTGCAGGAAGTTGCCTTGGTACCAGACCTTCCAACACAGCAGCCCTCCAACTTCTTGACATTTTCTGACATTTGCTTGGCGCCCTTACCCGGCTTCTAACGTGAATGCAGACTCCCCCCTGCCTTTTATGGGTCCTCTGTCATTTAATTTACAGTTAGTTGTGAAGAAGGGCCACGCCGCCCTAGGAGCTGAGTGTACTGTTTCTTTGCCTCCTTCAGCCTGGAAACTGTCTTCAGCAAACTGTTTCGACTCTGCTACTTTTCTTCCTGCTCGCAGTGGTAACACAGAGCAATACTTAACCTTGTTTGCAAACTGTTTCATATATCGGAGCTGCAGCAAAATCCTGCTTCTGGGAACTCCCAGGGGGCATGAGGAAGCAGCAACGAGCAACCTCCTCCTGGGAGCAGAACGCAGAAGGACGAACCGTGAGTGGTCTCTCCGAGCGGATGCCGGCCCAGCAAGTCTGGGGCTGCTGAGGCAGCCTGCTCTCTGGGTCGCAGCCAACTTCGGCCACACCATTTACTACGCATAGACAAAAAAGGAAATTCACGAACAGCGAGAACGTCAAGTGTGTGGCTGCTGCCAGGAAGGAGAGCCAGAATCTGCTGGCCGGGCCTCTCCTCGGCCTGCGTCCCTTCACCAGGGTGGAGCCCGGGCCAGGTGGACCCACCTGGCTGCCTCTCTATGCGCGAGCCCACAGCTATGGCTTTGGGGAGCGAGTCTCTGCAGCACTCCCCTGGTTCCTCCTCTGTCTGAGTGAGATGCCCTTTGTCACCACGCCAGGTGTGCAGGCCAAGGGGTGGGGGTGGGGGTGGCTCCCTCCAAACTGTTGCACCTTATTTTCCCCTACAATGCATTGCATGTGCTCTCTGAGGTTGAGGCTCTCAGGAGAAGGTTCCAGGGGCTACATGGCTAGGGTGAAGCCACGCACATAGCGTCATTTGGGGCTCAAGGACAGAAAGTGCTTCTTGGCTTAGATTCAAAGCCAGTTAGGACCACTGACCATACCTTGCCCACTTGCAGGCTGGCCTGAAATTCACATGGCGCTGGGCAAGGTCCTGACCCCAACACAGGGGCCTGGGGCCCCTGGGTTCTGGCAGGAAACCTGACGTTTTCTTAAATTCAGGGACCATCCCTCACCTGCCACTCCGCGTGAGCTGCCACTCGGGAGATGCAGAGAGGTGGGAAAGACAGTCTCCACTCTCAAGGAGATCAGAGGTGCTCTGAGCTGCCTCCAGCCACTCGACACACCTTTTTTTCTTTTTCTACTTCCAGGCTAAAATCCTCTCTCTTTACCCGTGTTGCCAGGAGAGCTGTGTGTGGTTGTGCAGGGTGCGGACAGTGTAATTCTGGATCCACGGACATCGGTATGAATGGTACCCTCAGAGACCAGCAGTCCACACCCGCTCTGCCGCTCAGCGCGGCCACGACGCCCGTCCTCGCCCCATTTCTCCTGTCTGGGCATGGCTCACGGTCATCTCAGTTTTCGGATTTCCTTCTTTCTTTCGGTCCTTCCTTTTTCCCCCCTCCTTGCCTTCCTTCCTGTCTCTCACATTTATGGAGCACCTGTTCTACACCAGGACCTGTGCTGGGAGCTGGGCATTGTAAAACAGATAGGGCCCCTTTGTGGGGCTGGCATTTTTTATGGAGCTCTATCTGCATAAATGGGGAGCATGTATAGTGTTCTTCCTCCAGGAAGCCTTCCCAGATTGCGCCCAGTGCCTCCTGATTGACAGGCGAATGGTTCTGACTTGGGGACCTTTGGCTCTAGAACACGGGGCCTCTGGTCCAGAGGGACTCTGAGGAGGGCAGGGGGAGACTGACCTCAAGCCCAGAGCTGGAGCTGCGTCTCTGCCAGCTTCCTGTCCTCGGGAGCACTTGGGGAGCTCATTAGTGAAAACAGCAATGAACACGAGGCCCAGAACACAGCTTCACCCTGCCAGGGAGGCCACAAAGTTCCAGAACGTCCCGGGGAGGAATGGAGCCCTGGGCTGGCCTGCCTCCCAGGACAGAGAAACACTCCCTAATGAGTCCTCTCCGGGGCAGGGTGGAGTCACCGGCTCGGAGGCTGCCGAGCCTCAGGTGCTCTCCAGGAGCCTTAAAATAGCCCGGCTCCCTCCACGAACGCCTTCCAACACTGTTTGGGAGGGCGCATGCCAGGAAACTAATGAATCGGAGCTTAGCAAATTAATTGTTGATGAAATAATGTGAATAGTGTGCTTCCTGTTCATCGGTCTCTACAGAAATTAATTAGCCCCACTTGGCAGCAAGCAGGATCAAATGTTCGACTTAATTTATGAATTTGGCCACATCGTCTATGGGAAGCCTTGCCCGGAGGACATTCCGTGGCTGCTTCGTGTCCAGACAGGCCTCGCCTCTCATGGAAGGTGGGATGGCTTCGAGGGAGTCCCAGCCAGGGTGGAAGGTGCGGGTCTGCCGGCCGGCTCCCAGCCCTCCCCTTCCCTGAGGAAGGCCTGTGGGCTGCATTGAGGGGTGATGACTCAGAGGGACGGGGCTGGCTTTCATGCACGGCCTGGCTTAGCGTTGGATTATCCTGTGGCAGGAGCGCTCACTCCAATTGCAGGAGATGCGGAAAAATAAAATACATCTAATGCAAAGTAGGTCCAGGGCCCAGCACAAATAACGCCCCTCTTGTATTACAAAAGCATAAGTGTGTAATTCTGTAACACAGCAATGTCATGCTCAAGCACACCCTGGGACACTGCAGGCGACATGTTCAAGGTGCTGCCCATCTCCTGCGAGACATTCACGCACCCTCACCAGCCACACTCAGGCAAGCCTGACTTCCGCAGACCCTGAGTGTGTTTGAGCCCCTCGTACTCGGGCCCGGAGAGGCCAAGTGGAGGGCCTGGCTGTCAGGGGGCCGGACCCCACATCTCGGCGCTGCGCACCCCAGCACGAAGCACGGAAGACCTGCGGGCTGTGGTGCGTTCGGCTGCTCCGTGTCAGGCTGTCGGGCCGCCGAGCAGCTGGGAGCCTGATGCAAACCTCTGGGCAGAGCGGCCAGGATGCTGGCCTCGGAAACGTCTCTGGGCGACCTGCGTGTGTCCACGCTGCAGTTCCTAAAACACCGGTTTTCTCACAGAAAAGCCTGTGAATCACTGAGTTCAAACACGAGCAAAGGGGAGAAGGGGGTGAGTTCCAGTTGAAGTGGAAATTGCTGACCGGCCTCAGAGTCAGGAAAACACCCGAGCCCCCACTGTCACTTTCACTACACAGGATTTTTCAGGATTTCAAGCAAAAACCAAGCAGAACTCTCCCAGGCATGGAAGAGACAGCCGGGAACCGGGTCACAAGGGCTGGGTTCCCAGGATGCTGCTGACTTCCTATTGGGAACAGAGACGTTCACGCCCCACATCTGGTTTCGGATTCTGTTAAAACTTAGACTTGTTAACATTTTATTATGGGCTGCCTTACCCCACTCTCGGCTCTGTATTAGTTTCTGTTTTAAAACAAAAGGCACATGGCCTAGGATACAGGCACAGTGTCATCTCCTCCTGCGCACGCGTGGCTGTCAAACTCCTCTCTGCACAGATGCTCCCACGTCACCAAAGAGATGGGGCCACCTGGCCAGGCCAGTAAAAGTTCTTTATACGTTAAACTTGGCACAGACATTTCCAGTCGTATGGTTATAAAACTGCTGGCTGAGGGGAAAGAAGACAGAAGGAACCCCAGTCGGCTGAGACGCATTAATGCCATTGTGCAGACCTGCCGAGTGTGACTATGTGGGGTCCGGCCGTCTCGGGGGGCACACTCAGCTCCCCAGTTTGTTCAGTGTCACGTCAAAATTCTCAGCGTTCCAGTTTCACCGTCGTCATGCACCATAGGATGCGCACCGTCAGGAATCCATGGACCGAACACATTCAAGCACATTCATATCAATAAAAAAGATAACCTCACAGGCCCTCACTGCGTAGCTTAGTTGCTTAGAGTGCTGCCCTGATACACCAGGGTCTTGGGTTCAATTCCCGGTCAGGGCATGTACAGTGACGCAACCAACGGATGCACAAATAAGCTAGTCAATGTTTCACACAGTCCCTCTCTGTGTCTCTCAAAAATCAATTTTAAAAAAGACAACCTCCTAGAAAAGTGGGCAAAGCGTATAAACAAGCAGAAATACAAATGGCTAAGAAATATGTGGGGAAATGTTTCACCTCACTAGTGGTCAGGGAGATGCGAAAAATTGGACAAGAGTACTATTTTGGCAAAAAATCAAACGCGCTGATAAGATGCTCTATCAGTGAAACTGAAGGGCGTATTCTCATACAATCTTCTAACATATATCCTGAGATCAAGAAATTTCATTTCTGGTTAGCTGTCCTACAAAAACAATCACATACATGCACAAGTGTTCATGCCCATAAAACTGGGCTTTAGACACTGTTTATCATAGTGTAAAAAATCCAGTATCTATAGAATAGTTTGATGATTGTGGTACATCCACATGTGAAAACTGATTCAACCACAAAAAGAATGGGGAAGAATTACTAAGTATCACCCTGGCCAGGTAGCTAGGTTGGTTACAGCCTCATCTTGATACGCCAAGGCTGTAGGTTCGATCCCTGGTCAGGGCGCATACAGGAGTCAGCCCATGGATGCGTCGGTGAGGGGGACCACAGACCGATGTCCCTCCCTCTCTCTGTCAGCAATACATGTTTCAAAATGTAAATAAATAATTATAAGTGTTGACAGGAAGCATATGCATCTATGGATGCCTACATATATTAATCATATAGAGGATTAAAGCAAATTTTAGAATCATACATATGATATAAACTCATTCTTCTTATATAAAAAAAAGATGTTCTCACTACAGACAGACAGACAGACAGACTCACACGTGCACAGAAGACTGTCTTAAAGACCCAACAGGAACTACCCTTGGGGAATTGGAAAGGAGAATTGGGACTTTTGCTTTTTACTCTATATTCTGTGGCTGTTTTTACAATAAACACACAGGCCTATTTCTGTCATGTAGTCTGCTGTGAGTTCAAACGGAAGCTTTATGAAGAAAAACCTTCTGCGCCCGAAGGTTGGGGCAGCTCAAGGTGCGTCTCCCTACTGCCTCTCACACGCAGAAACCTTTCAGGGGGTCTCACAGCGGGGGATATTCGGGGGGAGGGGCTGGTCTCTTCACACTCCTTTTCGGAGTCCGTCTCCTCAGATTTGGAAGAGACTGCCGTGCAGGTGGTTCGTGGCCAGCACAGCCACCCCCAGCCTGGCCGTTCTGCCGTCGGCATTGCTTTCTGTTCTGTGGACGTGACGAGACGCTCACGGTTAAAGAACGCGGCGGGAGGTGAGCCCGCGAGGGTGGCCAGCAACCGGGAAGGGACAGAGCTGGAGGTCTGTGTCCAAGGCCTCGAGGTCCCGATGTCAGGAAAGAGACAGAGAACACGGAGGTGAGGCCAAGCCGGCGACCAGGTGTGGCATTTGGGAGTCGGGCTGCAAAGCTGCTGAGGCCACAATGTGCTTTGAAGTCCTCAAGATCGATGCCGATGTCCCCCACGGACCCAGGAAGGGGGAGTCACGCCATTCTAACAGGAAAAACGTGAGAGTTAACGACGGCCGGAGGGGAAAATGCTCTATGACGACCAAGTGAGTAAGTTATACTCTGCCGTCACGCTCCGACCTTGGAGGTCGCCAGCATCAGTCACGCGGATCAAACGGCTTCTCCAGGGTGCACAGCACCTGGCGTCACGGTGCAGGCACACAGATCCTTGGACTCTCGCAGCAGCCGCACACGCAGCTCGGCAGCGCCGACCTGGGCTAGTGCGTCATTTCAGCTCTCTCCTCTGAGGTCCTCATCCACTGGCTGACGAAAATGTCTATGGCTCTCGGTGCCAATGTGAGCGATACGTGTTTATTTTTTGCTGAGTCTCAGTGGCAAATGCAAGGAAAGGACAGGAACGGTTCCCCCAGGGAGAGAGGGGAGGGTCTGGAATGGGTACAGAAAGTTCCCTGCTCAAAAAAAAAAGCTTTCCATATGTTCTACAGCCAAGAGACCCACCCAGATGAAAAGGCAATGGCCCTTAGAGAGAATTAAAGTTCATTTCCATCCTCGGCCGACGTGCGTGGCTGCAGAGGAGGGCCTGACGGGGCATGGTGCGAAAGGCTGCGACCTGTCATCTCCCACCACGGTCTCCGCTTCTCCACCCGTGCTCGCTGCTCCTTGACTTTGGTGTCTGTTCCTTGGTTCACTCCCAGGCACGTGCTTGTCCCTGTGCCTGAAAATCCTTCTGGTCTTCCTCTCTGGATGATTCCTACTCACTCAACTTCTGAGCAAGATCTCCCCCGCCTCCCCCAAGCGGGGAGCAGCTGTTAGGACGGAGGACACTCACCTGGTTTTCCACTAACGACTCCCCCCCACACTGTTCCCCAGATCCCTTTTTCAGAGCTCTGCTACCTCCCTCGAGAACACAAGGGAATACTCACCACCCCCTGGAGGGGACCAGCCTCGCTCATTGGCCAGAGTGAATGTCCCTCCTTGTACCCTCCCTGCACCTGCCTCTCCCTCGTTAGACCAGGGGGTGCTTCGTGAATGCACTCACCACAGACTTTCTGGCTAGGAGGCAACTCTCAATACTCCTCAGCACGTGCAAGGGGCCAGCTACGGTTTCCAGGAGTTCCTTGGTCAGAAGCAATACTGCATGGGCCCTGGCCGGGGAGCTTGGTGGGTGAGAGTGTCGACCCGATACACCGAGGTTGTGGGTTTGATCCCCAGTCAGGGCAAGTACAAGAATCCACCAATGAGTACACAGCTAAGCAGAACAACAAATCAGTGTTTCTCTCTCACATTGATGTTTCTCTCTCGTTCTCCAAAATCAATAAACACGACATTTTTAAAAGAAACAGTCTTGTGTGGAATGGCGTGATGGTGGAGAAGGCCCCCTGTAGGTCCCCAGGTGGGACTTCTGTCAGAAGTGTTGGATGCAGGGAAGGGGAACCAGTACCTGTGTCCGTTCCAAGAAGAAAACAAATGCCGCTGCCTCCAAGGCAATGTCCAGACCCCCGACAGGCAGCCAAGGCCCACCCTGCTCCAGACCCTGCCTAATTCTCCAGCCTCACCTGTCGCCACTGCTCCCCAAAACTCCCTCTGGAGACCCCAGGGACCCTTCTTCTTTCACAGCTTTTCCATGATCTTTAAAAACTGTGAGCCTGTCCCGGCTGGCGTGGCTCAGTGGATTGAGTGCAGGCCTGCAAACCAAAAGGTCACTGGTTCAATTCCCAGTCAGAGAACATGCCTGGGTTGAGGGCCAGGTCCCCAGTAGGGGGCGTGCAGGAGGCTACCATACAGTGATGTTTCTCTCACTTTCTTTCTCCCTCCCTTCCCCTCTCTCTAAAAATAAATAAAATCTTAAAAAACAAAAACAAAATTGCGAGCCTTCAGCGGTCCATTTGCTGATGCATTGGTTCCGATGTTACGTGTCCACCGGTGGGCAGAAAACATGGTGTTTGCAGAGAAGACGTGTTAAACAAGTTAGCGCATCAGTGAGTGATGACTAGAGTCATCAGTGCAGAGGGCAGAGGGCGCCAGGACGGGGGAGAAAACACCTAATCCACCTGGTTTTGATCCGTACTTGTCTCTTCACCAGCTCTGTGCCCTTGGGTAAGTCACCTGACATCTCTGAGCCTCGGATTTGATGCCGCCTCTGTCCTCAGGCTGCCGGGAAGCTCTGCTCTGCCCACGACATGGAAGTCCCTTTGCGTCTGGCGCGGCAAAAGGGCTCAGGACGACAGCCACCACTGTTGCTGCCTCAAACTATGTGGGTCACGTCCTCAGTCCTTGTCATTTCTAATGACCTCGAGGAGTGGCTTTGAGTCTCTCTCTCCTTCACTCGAAGGTCCCATGCGCACCTGGGTCACACGGGTCTCCCCACCTTCCTCCCTCCCTCGGCACCTCTGCACTGTGCCATCTCCCTCGTGTGACTAGACCAGACACAAGCTAAAAACCCACAGCGCTTTCCTGGTGGCGCCCTCCCCAGCAACCGTGGAGTTCAAAGCTCAGGCTCGAAAGCCAGTAAGAACTCGTCTCAAACGCTGCCTGCCCGCTTGGGGCTGGGTAAGCTCGGGCACCTCATTTAACCTCTCTGAACCTCATTTCCCTTATCCGCAAAAGGAGGCCACTCACAAGGCCTGCCTTGCAGGCTGGCAGGAACAAAGTTGGCTGTGGGAAGCCACTTATTAGGGAATCTCAACTCACTGGGGGTGGAAAAATAAGGAATTGTCTTACTCGCATAAAATGTGCCCTTGGTCCTGATCGGTCAAACCCTCCTTTTATATATATATATATGATTGCTCTTAGAGAGACAGAGGAAGGAAGAGAGAGAGAGAGGGATTTGCTGTTCCACTTAGTGATGCACTCATTGGTGGATTCTTGTACGTGCCCTGACCGGGGATCAAACTTGCAACCTTGGCGTATCGGGACGATGCTCTAACCAACTGAGCCACCAGCCAGGGCCCCTCCTTTCCTTGGCTGGAGTAGCAGCCTCGATGATATTTCATCCCGGGTCTGTAACTTCTCAGCTGTCCTGTCACTCACCCATTTTTCTGTGAGTGTTGCTTTGAATGACCGTTGAATTATTTCAGTTCTTCAGAATTTGTTTTCGTCCATGAAAGCTACAGATTCTGCAGCCAGCTGCCGGGGTTTGAATCCCAGCTCTGCGCTGACTAGCTCAGGGTCTTGGGCGAGTGTCCTGACCTCTCTGTGCCCCGTTTTCCTCACCTGTAAAATGGGGATAATGATAGTGCCTGCTTCATAGGATGGCTGCCAGCGTTAAGTGAGATGAAAGCGCTTGAAGGGCGCCAGTCACACACACACACATACACACACACACACAACACTGATGTGAACTCTGCTGTTATTACAGCTACTCAAAGCTCCTCTGCCTCCCCAGGCAAGGCCAGACCTGTGGCCATGCCCACGTGCCGATCTGGTGGTCTCCCCCTCTCTCGCCCTCCCCTCTCCCTGCGTCTGCCCAGATGAGGCTGGTGCTGGAGTCTGCAGGAAGGAGTAGAAGGCAGCTGTTGCTCCACTCGCCCCAGCCAGCAAGACACTCTCTCTTCCCAGCAGCGACACACTACCACGGACTGGATGCTGGCAGGTGGCCCCTCCCATGGCCAAGAATGGTCCTTGCAGACCACTGGCCTGTGTCCTCCTGACCCTCCCGCAACGTCTGATGTCCTGTGTGTAGTGGTCACTGGCTCCCAAACTCACCTCCCTGCAGCAGCCAGCTGGTAAACTGAGGGCAAGTGCAGAATCAGGTTTCTGTTGCAGCTGGGACCGAAACTCCAGGCCAGGGGCCAGGGCACAGGGAGGTAGCCCCGCCCCCTGTCTAGTACAGCCCTACATGCAGCTCAGCCCAGACTACTGTCCCACACCTTGGGCGCTGCGGCCTCAGGCTGGGTCAAGGGCTTCGTAGGTCCCTGAGTGCACAGGACCCATGTCCCATCAATTTGACAAGGGTTTGCCCGGAGGTCTCCCTCCCTGGGCCTCAAAGAGGGAAACAGCCCCTTCTGCTCCCCCCCGCCCAAGCCTCCTCTGATAGGCAGTGAGGGGCTGGGGGGCGATACCCACACTTTCTGCAGAGCTGGCTCCGCCCAGCAGCCCGAGGCCACAGTTCCCTGGCCCTGGAACGCAGGCTCCTGACCCCTTGCTTTGCAGCCACAGGTTTGGGTTACAAACTCAGGCACAAGACGCCCTGCACCACCCTGCGATACATAGTCTTTTTTAAGGGAATTGCACGTCGCTTTCATAGTATATTCGAATGAACGAGGGAATGAAAAGCAGGCATATAACAATGTGGTATTCTATATAATGATAATAAAGTAATAAACTAAGTGGCAATAACTAATGTAATAACAATAAAAAATGAAAATACGATAAATAGCCTATGCATAAGACCCTTTTCTTTATTATTAGGCAAATTAGAGTGAGCCATATGAAATTACTGCTTTTGTAGGTTAAAAGCAGTTGTGAGTTAGTAATTTCACACGGACCGAACCTCATGCTCAGTTGTTATAGCAACTCAGGTGTTGTTTCAAAAGCTTTACAAATATTTGGTTAATCTGCCTGGCTGGTGCAGCTCAGTGGATTGAGCACAGTCTATGAACCAAAGGGTCGCCGGTTCGGTTCCCAGTCAGGGCACGTGCCTGGGTTGCAGGCCAGGTCCCTAGTGAGGAATGCATGAGAAGCAACCACACACTGATGTTTCTCTCCTTCTCTTTCTCCCTCCCTTCGCCTCTCTCTAAATAAATCAAATCTTTAAAAAAATATTCGGTTAATCCTCAGTGTGATCCTACGAGAAAAGAGCTGTTATTTCCAAGGCCGTGACACAGCACGCAGGCACAATCTCTTACACGAGAAACTTGCCCAGGTCCCACAGCCAGGAAGGAAGAAGGTCCGGAGCCCCAAGTTTAACCCCACAAAGCCGGCCCCAGGGGCAACACCGCTTCCCGCCACACTGCCCCTCAGAAGCAGCCGTGTGATGAGCCCAAAGCTTCCAACAGAGGTCTCTGTCATTTTTATTTCAAATTCAGAGGCAGACTCAGGCGCAGCAGGCGCCGATTCCCTCCAGGAATGCCTTCGAGGCCCGTCTCCTCCTCCTCGGTCCCCCATCAGCACAGTGGGCATGCATGAGAGGAACCCCCAGCACCAGACCCTCAAGCTAATCAGCGCCCGGACGTCCTGCTGGAGGGGCTGTAACCGGGGCCGAGAGCCCCCACACAAACTCCGGGCCGGCACCCTGCGCCCGCTCCTCGCCAGGCAGGGGATGGTGCCCCGTCTTGTCGAGATCTGATCTCGAAAGGCAACCCTGTGTTTTCTTTCATCCAAATGACTGTGCTCGTCCCGGGAGCAGTCTTTAATTTTCCTCTTGGAACCGAGGACCATCCTTACCTACAGCAACAAAAGGTCCCCAGGACGGTGAGGTAAGATTTGAATTAAGATACCTTGGCGTGTTCCACACTCCGCAGCAATTAACGGCCAACAGGTTTTCAGCAGCGCCCACTCTGTCCAGAGCAGTAACTGTTTGTCTTGAGAAGCCCTGTTGGTCACGGTATCGAGTCTTGTTGATGAGGCAGCCGCGGCGGCTGGCGCGCTGCCAGGCGGGGAGCAGGGTGGACATCACAGTAGGGAGCCCCGTCGTGGGAGGGCCTGGCCCCGTGCAGAAACTGCGTGGCGATCAGGCCTCTGTCCCCACAGCTGGCATCGAACACGACCCAGGCCCCACCCACCTACCCACCCATGACCGGGACGGGGCTGCCCGTCCCGCTGGCCCATCATCCAGTCTGTTCCCGATGCTCACCTGCCTGTTGGCCACTCTCGTTCATTACCATCTCTCCTGGGAGGAAAGGAGAGCAGAGCCAACGTCTGCTTGTCCGTCTGGCTCTGTGTCAGCGGCTCTGGCAAGTGTGCAATCTGACGGCACCGCGGTCCAAGAGGAGCCTTTGGACTCTTTCCCTCTCTCTGCCCCTCGTCAGGCGTGTGGACTCCTGTTGGGGCTTCAAGTCCCAGCCTCCCCTGAGGCCCCCGGGGCGAAGTCAGAAGTTAGTCACTCCCTCCCTGGCTCCCGGGGCCCCTCTGCAGGGCTGGGGAACACTCCGAACATTGTGCGGTAATCATCAGGGCCCCTGTCTGTGCGCCACGGAATGGGGCGACCTCGAGGGTGGGGCTGCGTTCTCCCAGCGGCTCAGGAACCCCTGTTTGTGGGGCCCGGCACCTGGCACGTGACTGGGGTGTCAGGAACAGATGTTGGGTAAATAATAAACCCAAGTAGGCCCTTCTTCACCATTGACTCAGAAAATCAGGACTTAACGGTGTGAGAGGGTTTTTTGTTTGTTTGCGGGTGCGCTCTCTCTCTCTCTCTCTCTCTCTGTGCTTGTTGGCTTTTCTTAGAGAAAAGATAATCCCAGAGTTTCTGGAGATGGGAGGGTTGATCCACCTCATTCATGCAACAACTACTTGTTCCTGACGACAGGATGTGCACCAAGGGCTGTTTCAGGCGCTGAAGAAACGAGACAGACAGAGGCTACCCTGGAGACGCCTGCTCTCCAGCGAAGGTCTTCTTCCCCAGGCGCTGCCGTCCCTCCGCCACCACTGCCTGCCTCCTGTGCGCCGCTCTGGTCCTCCTCCCGGCGGACGACGGCCGCCTGAGTCGTGTCCGTTAAGCACGCAGAAATACCCGGGGCACAGCTATGAAATGAACGCTCACATCAAGGGACAAGCACCCCCTGTTGCCCTTTCAGGGGCCCTGAAATCCATGTTGTTAGATAAGAAGCTTTTAGGAGACCAGGCGTCAGGGGGAGGCAGCGACCTGGGGACACAGGGGCAGGTGGCAGGACAAAGCCAGTCACCTCCTGTGTTACAATGGCAGCCAGAGCCACTTAGGCGCCCCCACCCCGGGCCCCCACCCAGGGAAAAACTCCAGAGGCCTCCCGGTGCCTGGTTCCAAGGGGCATACAAAACAGGAGATGAAATCACCTGTGGTCACACCTGAGTCGGGTCACGCAGGGGAAGAACACTGAGGTTCCCTGAGGGGCCATGCCTGAGGCAGACCAGTCTTCCAAGATCAACTCAACAGCAAACTCCAAGGCCAAAGACTCACTGGGCAATGAGCCACAGGTACGTGTGATCATCCCTCACGACCATTGCTGTTCCCTGAGAATCCTGTCTGCACGAGGAGGGGGTCCCCCCACAGATGAGAGGTGCAGCCAACATTGCAGCCACTGCTCTGAGTGCTTGGTGCCGACGTGGTGACTGGCAGGCAGGTCACCAGGCACAGTCCGAGCGTGAGCCTCTGAGCCGCCAGGACAGACGGAGAGGGGGACCTCAGCATGGGGCGCTTCCTCCGGCCTGGCCTGGCAGAGGATCGGGGTCTGAGCAACCAGAGCCACGATTATAAAGGAGGATCTTCACGGGGACAAGAGGCAATAGTTTCCTGATGAGCGGAGGTGATGACTGGAGTTGTTTTGGCTTTCCTGGTGGCTGGGTGAAAAGAGAACCCCTACGTGCCTTTGCCAAGAACGCCAGACTTCGAGCTCCCCAGCGCCTGGGGAGCGAGCGTTGTGCGGGCTCGGTGAATCCCACTGAGGCCGGGAGGTCTGCAGATGCAGCCCTGGGGACAGAGCTCTTCAGGGCCCGCTCTCCGAGCAAGTGGTGGGAACAGCGGTTGAACACTGTTTCTGCATCCGCCCACCTGCACTCGCCCGTGAGAGCCAACCACACACCACCACGTGTGTCCCCAGCAGCACGGGCCAGTCAAGAGGGCGTGAGCCCAGAACAGACTTTCCGGGTGGCATCTCTGTCCCTGGCTCCTGTCTGTCCCTCTCTGAGTGACACTGTCTGTGGCGGCCTGCCTCCCCTCCCGTGGAGGTGTGCGCGCAGGTGCATGCATGCGCACCTGTGAGCAAGTATGCGGGCACATTTACCCCTCTGCACACAGAGCAGGCAGGACTCCTGCAGAATCTGTCTCTGTGAGTTTAGAACCGTTGGACACATTCCCATTTAGGGCATCCTGCAAAGGGGGGGAGGGGTGAGGAGAAGCCTTGAACGCCTCCTGCAGGGAGCCCCTGGCGGCCCCTGCAGTCAGCCTGGACCCCTGGATGGCCAGAGCGGGGGAGGACCGCAGTGAGTCAGACATTCTCCCGAAGCAGCCTGCCACGTGGTTGTGGTCGAGATGTCTTCCGAGGAGGCCCCGGCCAGGTCTCTCCATTTGCTGGAGCACCATCCTGATACACCGGGGTTTCGGATTTCCTCCCCGGTTGGGGCGATGTAAGAATCCACCAGTGAGCGCATCAGTAAGTGGAACGACAGACTGATGTTTCCCTCTCTCTCCCCACTCCTGTCTCTCTCTAAAAATCAATTAAAAAATAAAAGATGACTCCAAATGACATGGAACTAAAACTTTGCACCCGGGCCCCAGAGGGCTGCTGGGCTGCTCCTATAGGTCGCTGACCCACAGCTGGGCGCAGGCAGGACGTTTCTGCCACTCTGAGCTGCTCTGGCGCAGATGTCGGGGTGCCCTTGGGACCTCGGGGTGAGTCCCCCGGGACAGGACAGGCCCAGCGTGTGCCCAAGGTTACGGATCCCAGGTACCGCTTTAACCAGCCTCAGCCTGCATCGCAGTCACACACGTCTGCTGACGGGTGGGATCAGCGCACCGTGCCGCCCACCCACCCGTCGACCGACCGGTGGGCCACGCTGGGGAGACTCCTGGCATGCGTCCCTGCCCGCATTCCTCGCTCCTGACCGAGAGCACAGGCTGCACACGGTTGGGACGGGCAAGCATGTGCGTCTGAGGCGGCTTCCCACACATCTGGCGGAGGCCGGCTGAATCACTTCCCCCGGGAGGGCGGCTTCCAGCCCCGTGACATCTGGAGAGTGGCAGGAAGCGCCTGGATCCATCCCAGGGCGATTTCTATCTGCACATGCTTTCCCAGTTTCATCAGGGCCTCCGCGCTGCATGCCGGATGACATGTCCGCATTTGCCAGGGCCAGGAATGACAGACGGAGAAAAATTATCTCTGACCCTGAGACGTTGGTCGTGTGTTATGAGGTCAGGGCTTGGGCACCAGAGGGGGTGTAAGGGGAGAGCCCAGGGATGACTTGAAGTGTGTACCTTACATACGTTTTAGCTTTTGGAAATGAAAGCACCCTTCCCATTCCCAAGCGACTGGTTTATCAAAGCAATGGAAACAGCATTTAGAATTTTAATTCTTTTTTTTTTACTGAGGCATTCCTTGCACAGAGTAAAAGGCACGAATCTTCGGTGTATACCTGATGATTTTTTAATTTTTACACGTGCACTCACCCACGCAGCCATCGCCTAGATAAAGGTCTAGAACATTCCCAACTCTCCAGAAGGCTCCCTTATACCCACCCCTGTCAATGGCCAACCCGGGAAGGTTACCGTTTTAATTTTATTCAAAAAGGCATTTTTTATTTTGGGCTCTTAGTGATAAACACATATCTCACCCTAGACAAACAACAGAAATTTTATAAATTGCCATGAACTCGCACAGAGGACCCAAGGTCAAGGTTCTGATGAAATGATTTTATAACCTATAGGTTATAAAATGCAGGGTTCTCCCAGACACGAGATTTCGCAATTAAGAAAGAATATATTCCCAGAGGAAAACTCCAGAGCTGTGGCGGGGAGAATTCTGGATTTGTTCTGGTTTCTGAAGTCTATCAGTATCTCGAGGCCAAGTTCACGCACTCGTAAGTGTGCAGCCACATGCCTCTGGGCCCTCCCTTCTCTGAAGGACTCGCAGGCCGAGAGCCCGCTGCAGCCTCCCTCTGCCTCTCCCCCGGCCGTGTGCACCCGTCCAGGAATGAGGCCTCGTCGAGGCTTGCTCCTCTCCAGAGAAAACGCTTAGTCAGACCCAGAGCTAGTCGCTGCAGGCCCCACACTGTCCTCAGGAAATGCCGAGAGAGGAGGCCGCAGGAGAGGATTAAAGCGTCCTGAGCGTTCCCACAGCCCGAGTCTGCACTCTGCAGCTGCTGCCCTTCGGCCGAGGGGGCGTGCTTGCCCACACCGCTGCCCTGGTGCCCTCCATCTGAAATGGCCGCAGCTGCCCGCACCGGCCCGGGGGGCCAGCCGGCCCCAGCCACACGGACGCACCTTTCCCGGACACACCTCTGCCGCTCCACTTTTAGGGTTAGATTTGAAGGCAACCACGTAGAAGGCTTTCTGGTTATGTGTGTGTTGGGGGTACAGGGTTGGGGCAGCGCCACAGGAGGAAGCCTGGAGCAGGAGTCCAGAGCCAAGCTGCCTCTGCCCAGGTTCCACCTGCCCCCCCCGACCCCGCCCAACGGGGCCCGGACAGGCCACAGCATCCTGCCCCCAGGCCTCCCCCTGTACTTGATGCAGCCCTGTTTTGCTTAGGGTCGGGGGTAGGGGAGGCCCACTGGGGGTGTGGGTTTCGGGATAAGTCTTCAAAGACTTCAGCTTCTCTAACTAGAAAATTAGGGGTCAAAGGCCCTCCCACTCCCCCAAGGGCACGGGCCGATGACAGGGGGTTTTTCAGCTGCCCTAGACCCAAGGTCCCTCCCACTCCAGCTCCGAGCAAAGGGCTGGCCTGACGGACACCAGTCTGCCCTCCCGGGAGGACCTGGGTGAAGGGCGACTCGGCAGGCGACTTTGAAAACCCCCAGACAGGAGGGAGAGAATGCCGCCTCCGTGTGTGAGTGCCTGCCTTCCCTAGGTTCCCCTGGAAGAGCCTCATTTCCACCAACCACATGAGGAGGGTGGACTTTCCCTTCTCGGTGTCCAGCTCCACTGTCCACGTCCGCCGAGGGCCAGTGCAGTACCTGCAGACTCAGGGTGTTCTGAGAGCTGGTCCTTTGGCAGCACTGGAGCCCAACCCTGGGCGAGGTCACTCGAGGGTTTTTTTTGCTGCTGGCTCCTGGGGCCTCCCCGTCAGAGCAGAGCAGGTTTCTGCGGACACCCCCGTCCACAGAGCGGACCTGGTCTCTGGGCGGAGGCCACGTTGTCCGTAGCCCACTGCGAAGCTTCTTTCTCAGGACCTTAGAGGCGGTAGAAAGAATGCCCGTGTTTGGACTTTTTATCTCTTGGGCTGGTTTCATCCAGGCGCCTTATATTCCTAACACTTGAATTCATCCTATACAATGTGCCATATTGTATAAGAATCATTAATCGTGCGTGTGTGTCTGTGTTTGTGTGTTGGCTATAATTAAAAATCTCCGAGACACGACGGTTCCGGTCTTCGCCACCGCTGAGGCTCCTGGGCACGCGTGGAAGGGAGTGGCCTCGGATAGGCCGTTCCCATCTCCTCCGGCCACCTTCTGAGGTTTACACCACCCGCACGTCCCTTCCTGGGTCCCATGCCACACCACGTTCAACACGCGCTGCGTGGGGAGGCCCCCTCCTTGGTGCTCACTGCCCTCAAATCCATCAACAGCCATAGGCTCTGGCCCGTGCCCGCGGTCGCCCAGAGCTCGCACTGTGAACGCGCCTTCCTTGTGGCGGTGCTCAGAGCTCTGGGGGGACCCACGTGCGTCAGTGACGCAGGCGTGCGCCCTCGCCGTGCAGGGCGCTCAGCGCGGCTCGGGCAGGGCTCTGTCTCTGCACCGTGCACGTCTTGCCTGCAAACTCCTTCTCCACCCAGCAGCCTGCATGAGGGAGCTTTTACAGCATCTGGGGTTTTGTGTGTGTGTGTGTGTGTGTGTGTGTGTTTTGAAGGGAACTGTTTCCAGGCTGAGAACAACTTGGAAATGTCCCCCCACCGTGCAGATCTCATCGGCGCTACCCAGCTTCCGGCGGCGGCGGCGGCGGCGGCAGCAGGGGCCTTCCCAGGAACTTGCTGCTTAACCATTTCACAACCACTCAGGGTGGGCTGCAGGGTTCTTAGGACCCTGGAGGACGGGGTGGTCTCAGGCCACCCCTCACTCGTGTGTATCCTCAGTGGCAAGGGACAATGACCTGTGTGGACGTAGATGCTCTGTCATGAACGAATGAGCTTGGTGTCTTTGACGTTGAATCAAGTCTCCTTTGCAGATATGCTTGTCTTTAATAAAATGAACTCTGGTTCAAAAGAAAGCTGTATCCAAGTGAGTTTTATTTACATGTATGCCCTTTATTTTTAAATCTTCACCCAAGGACACGCTCATTGATTTTAGAGAGGGGGGAAAGAGGGAGAAAAACATTGATATGAAAAAAGCATTAATCAGTTGCCTCTCGCACATACCCTGACTGAGGACAGAACCGGCAACCCAGGCGTGTGCCCTGACAAAGAATCGAACCCAGGACCTCTCCATTTATGACACTCCAACCGACCGAGGCACACGGCCAGGGCCACATGCGGCCTTTGTAACAGTGCAGACAAGAGGCGTGGGGAGGGAGGACTGGGGTTTGAAATGAAGACTTATTTTTCCCACCTCTGAGATTCTCCCAATCATTTTTAATGAAGTAGGTTATCTCTAAACAAGGCCAGCTTCTGTGACTTTTCCCCTCCTGTGTCTTCCTCCTAAAAAGTTCTTTTTTCTACCCCGTCCCCAACTTGGAGCATCTGGTCGTCTGTCACCACTGCCCATCCCGGGGGTTGTGACTCCGCTGTCTGGGTGACATCTGAGAACTGCCATTGGTGGCCGGTTCCTAGGCGATGCTGGCCATCTGAGGGCCACACGTTGAGGACTGCTGAGGCACACAATTCCTTCACAGAAAACGTCTCATAGAATTGCAACAAGTGACAAGGAGACAGAGAAGATGTCTATCTGCACAGTGAACACTATAAAAAGGAAAAAAATGTGGATTCATTCTATGATGCACGTCGAGAGCAGGATGCTCCGTGAAGGGAAGCCAGACACCAAGGCCCACAGTGAGTGACTCCCTCTACACAAAATGTCCGGAACAGGCACATCCATGGAGACAGAAAGCAGACGAGTGGTTTTCAAAGGGGAATGAGGAGGGATGCTACTGGATGTGGGTTTGTTTGTTGTTTTTGAGGGGGTATGATGAAAATGTTTAGGAATTAGACAGTGGTGAGAGTTGTAGAACCTTGTGAATATATGAAAAAACAATCAATTCTGTGTTTAAAGATGGTAAATTCCATGGCATATGAATTTGATGTCAACTCAAAAACACAGCCATAAAGATTACCGAAAGAAAATGTAAGTGGCTCTGAAAGATCAAAGCTAAACAGGAAAGGATTATAGATTTGACTCGTGTGTTTAAAAAAAAAAACAAAGAAAACTTAAAATCAAAAGGAAGGAGTCATATGCAAGGCACAGTCTGCCCCAAATACGGCAGTGCCAGTAATCTTACTGTGTCAGACTTTGCACATTACTAAAAAAGAGAAAGTCTGATACCTCTGTAGAAATACAGACTAAAGACAAAAAAGGTGAAGTACACTTGGCTGGTAACCATATTGAAAATATGCTACCTAACTAGCTATCAAAAATATAAGTTCAACTAAGATACATTTTGGCCTAATCAACAGACAAAGAATTTTAACACTAATCTTTTCAAAAAGATTTTGCTTTTCTTTAGAGAGGGGGAAAAGGAGGAGGAGGAAGGAGAGGGAGAGAAGCATCAATGTGTGGTTGCCTCCCATGCACCCCCTACTGGGGACCTGGCCCGCAACCCAGGCACATGCCTTGACTGGGAATCGAACCAGCAACCCTTTGGTTCCCAGGCTGGCTCTCAGTCCACTGGACCACACCAGCCAGGACAACGGTAATCTTTCACAGATGAGAATCCAGACTTCCGGGGCTGAGGCACAACCCGGAGACGCGCAGCTCAGACCTTCCAAGTACAGGTCGCCTTTGACTTCGCGAAGAGCGCGTCCAAACAACCATCGTCCTGGCCGCCGACCGGCAACCCTGTTTCAGATTTCCAAACTCAGGAAGCAGCTGTGCGAGAAACCAGGGTTGTGTTGGAAGGTGCCCCGTCTATCAGATGAAACTGTTCAGCCATTAAAAATGATGCTGCAGAACTAATACATACAGACATGGAAAGATGCTCCTGAGAGATTAAGTGGAAAACAGTGTTTCCAAATTGGAATCTACAGCACGAGCCCACTTTTGCTTTAAAAGCCATGTATGAGAGCCCTGGCCAAGTGGCTCAGTTGGTTAGAGTGCTGTCCCGATCCACCAACGTTGCCGGTTTGATCCCTGGTCAGGGCGCACACAAGAAGCAACCAGTGAATGCAGAGATAAATGAAACGACAAATCAATGTTTTTTTCTCTCCTCCCCCCACTAAAATCAATCAATAAAAAAAATTTTTATAAGGTGTGTACGAGATACAAAAGATCCAGAAAGCCATGCCCTCCCCTCCATCACCGGTGTCTCTGGGTGAGAACAGGGTGTGATGGCCCCTCGTCACGCTGCGTCCTCGGTGGGGGTTGGGGGATGTTCAGAGCTCCCAGATCAAATCCCTAGCGTCTCCTACCTGCGTGCTGGGCACGTGGAGAGCCACACCCTGGTTGAAATCCCAAGACATGGGGAATGGTCTTGAATTCTCAGTTTTCCTCTGAATTTTCAGGAAGCTGTTTGATTTCATGACAAGGAAGGGGGGCGGGGAGCAGGGGGAGGATGAGTCCACCTGGGGTGTGCAGGATAAGGGGGCACATTTTCTGCAGAGGATTCTAAAACAGTACCAGAACTAACTAACTGGACGTCTACCTGCTTTTTATTATCTCCATGTGCCAACAATTCCAAACAACGCTGGCGATGAAAGACCCCCACCTGGTAAACGGGACCTCGCCCTGGACCACTCCCACTCACCCTGACAGCAAACCTTGCTACGCCCCAGCTTCCACTCCTGCCTTTTCTCACGCCCCGCCATTTTCTGGGTGAGTCCGATCATCAGGACCCAACGCCCTCCCTCTTCACCAGGGTTCTCGGTACCCCAAGTGATGGATGAGCAGGATGAGAGGCTTATTTAGGAGGAGGGGGAGAAGAGGCCTTGACAGGCTGTGTCTGCCCTCCCCTCGCCCCATGGAGGAGACTGGAGAAGAGCAGATGGGAAACCAGGCTTGGAGCCAACTCAGGCCCCCCCCCAACCTGAGGCCAGCCCGGGTCCCCAAGTTGGAATCAGGCTCCTGCTGGGAAAGGGCGTGTCTGAGACCCAGCCCTGATGTCCCAGCTCCTCCAAGACAAGACGTTCCCGGTGCCCCAAGGCAGAGTTAGTCACTTCCTCCTCAGCTCCGAGAGCACTCGCAAACCCCTCTGTTAGAGCAGCGGGCGCACCGGTGTCTTCCGTCACGCGTCCGTCCTCCAGGGAGCTCCCCGAAGGCAGGGACTTACTTGTTCCTCCTTGTTCCCTGGTTCTGACGCAGCAAGTGACACAGAGCAGAGAGCCCGAAAATGGAATGAATTGTGCACAGTCTTCCTATTCCCCCGTGAAACGTGTCTGCTGCCAGTCCATGAGAACTTTGGTCCAGGGTGACTGCTACTTGTTCGTTCATTCATTCATTCATTCATTCATCCATCAGTCAGTCATTCATTCCTGGTATGCTTGTTTATTCTCTCCTCATTATCATCATGGGGGTGATTGTTTTTCTTTCCCGTCTTTGATCTGAGTAGTTCCATTTGTGAAAGACATTCCAGGGCACAGATGATAGAGGAATAGTCGGTACAGAATAGGTGAGTTTCTCGAACGACACTCAGACACTACAGATTAGAAACCACAGGCCCCGCTGTTCCTTCCCTCTTCGGCTACCACCGAGACCTGCAGGAGGACCCGGAGCGGGGTCGTCCTCCCCTGGGGGCAAACTCTGCTCAACGCCCGGTGCCCGGGCCACCCCACCCCAGCCTGCCCCTGCTGTGTCTTTGTGGCTTCGGAGCGGTGAGGGAATTACTTACTAATAACGGGTGGGGACGATCTGGGAGGAAAATGTTATGGGACTTGTTGGGCCTTGCCTGGGCCACACCCAAGTTAGTCAGCCGGTTCTGAACCCTAAAGACGTTACAGGAACACAGGGGAGGTTGTACCTGGGCCCTCAGAATAAGAATGTCATCCCACTGCTGCCGGGACACCCAACCCAGTCCTCTACCGGGAAAGGTACGCGTCCCACGGCAAGGACGGCCTAGAAAGGGACATCTGTCACGAAGCACATCCATCTGTTGTGCTGGAAAAAAATAAAAAAAACCTCCACGCAGCTGACCTGACCCACTACTTCCTCCCCTTCCAACAGAAGAACACGTATAACAGCTTCAGTAAGAGCCGTGTCAGCGGCAATCACTGCGGAACACTTTCTGCCGGGATAAAATTCAACCCTCACAGGCATGTGCTGTGGCGACATTTTAAACTATATTTTCTAGGCACCTGAGATGTAAACGCATGTAAAATAAATAAAAGCCAATTAAACACCGCATCTGGGGAGAGGCGGCCTGGGGAGAAGAGAAAAGAAGGCAGGGGAATCCTTGGGCAGCGTGTGGCGGCAGCGGCACTGAGGCCTGGCTGTGACCTGTTCCGAGACGCCGCGGGGGCCTCTCGTGTGGTCAGGAGGGCAGGCGGGGTTTGCAAGCCGTGTCCCATGGGCCTGATCCGGCTCACAGCTGTGTTTCATTTGGCTGGAGCTTGTGTTCGTTTTTGAAGAGCTGGAAATCTGTAAATACAACACGTGCTTTCCAGTTTTCTGCAGTCCTCACTACTCCCAACTGTCTTCCTCTGGCTTGTCCCTGCGACCTGCCAGGCCTCTGTGGCCACCTCGGTCTGTGCGCCCTACGCCCTAGTCTCTGGTTCTCAAATGTGGCTGCCCAGTGGAATAATTCAAGGGAGTTTTCAAAACTGCCCGTGTCTGGGTCCTGTCCCCAGAGTTCTGCTGTGGTGCCGGCTAGGCCACAGCTATGACAGAGGCTGGGCCCCCGGCTCACGTGAAGCAACACTTCACACAGACCCTTGCTGACGTAGGACCTGATGATCCCTTTAGAAACGATGACTTAGGGCCACTGTTCCAGAGCTTCTGGTAGCTGGTGATTTTGCCACAGACACATTCAGGCTCAGTGGACTTGCACTGGGCATGAGGTGCCTTCTCATGCGATTCCTCGGCTTACACTCATAGCAGCATCACAAAGGGGGTATTCCCCTCCCCTTTCACAGGTGGGAGGATGGTGACACCCGGCTCCAGGTGAAGCCCTGTGTTGTGACTCGGGCTACAGTTGAATTTATTTCGATGACCATTCAGAACCCATTATGCAGCCTGTTGAGGGCTATGTTCCAGAACGGCCTTAATGATTGTGTTTGAGGGGTTTTTTTAGTTGATTTTTAAGGAGAGAGAGAGAAATATTGATTTGTCATTCCACTTAATTTACGCATTCATTGGTTGGTTCCTGTATGTGCCCTGACTGGGGATTGAACCCACGACCTTGGCGTATCGAGATGATGCTCCAGCCAACTGAGTTACCCGGCCAGGGTGCCCGTGATTGTTCACAGCCAGTCATAGGGGTTGGTGAACGTTTGAATGTAGAGTTGCTGGACTTGCACTTGACACCTGGCTCTTGGTCCCATCACCCCTGCTGCTGGAGCCACAGAAGGATGAAGACGATAGGGCCCCCATGCCTGAGAGCTCACAGCTGGAGGGGAAACAAACACCGACATACTCGCACTGGGGTGTGCTGGTCGCACAACAGGACAGGGTGTGAGCTGAGTGTGTGAGAGCAATCAGAGGGAAGCCGCCGTCTCTGCTTGGAAACGCCACGGAGGGCCCCGCAGAGCCCGATATGTTTAGACCTGCGTCTGGAAAGAGGAACAGGAGTCTGCCAGGCGGAGCGTGGACGGGTGGGCGAAGGTACCTGCTGGGCGAAGGCCTGTGCGCACTGCGGCACGGCAGGTTCGGAAAACCTGGCTCGAATTGGGAAAAGAGCTGCAGGTTGCCTAGAAAGACAGTTTACCCTGCATATCTACAAACCCCATGGTCCTGAAAGGACCTAATGGTTTTTTCAGTATTTGGTCCATCGGCGCGAATTGAGGGAGGGTTTACCGGTTGCACAGACGGAGCTCACTGGAGTAGCAATACCCTCCAGCACCTTCCCCTTTTCAAAGAGCGTTCCAGAAATCTGACAGCGACCCTTATCTCCGGCAGAAAGGAACCTGGTCTTCTCTCCCACCACATACAGTCCCAGGCACACTGGTGTTGCTAGCTACCTTCCATGGGCCAATTCCAACGGCAGCATTACTTCAAAAATATAAAAAAAATTATGAAGAACAGACTATACTGTCCCACACAACAGAAACATGAATACTTTGGATATTGGCTTAAAATCATCTTGGGACAGTTATAACCTAAGTCATCCCACCAATTAATACAGACACATTAGTGTTTATACTTCCTCTTAGCCATGTGCTTTGTCTATTTTTATTTTTCTGATCTTCACCCAAGGACATGTTCATTGATTTTTAGGGGGGCGGGGGAGGGAAACATCAATAGGTTGCCTCCCACAGAAACTCTGACTGGGGATTGAACCCACGTTTTGGTGCTCAGGAAGATGCTCTCCCCCAGCCAGCCGCCCTGCCACGGTGCCATGTCTTTTTAAAATCCACGCTTTGCCCCTCACTCCGCACATCTTTTTTAATGCTGTTGAATTTAGAAACTATGAATTTTTAATATTCAAACGTAGTCGGTTACCCAAAGGCTTTTTTATTTGACCTCGTTACGGTCCCACCTTCCTTCCAAAGTGGACACATCACCGGGAGGAGCAGCGTGGTCCGAGGTCAGCTCAGATGTCTGCGTGAGCCTGCCTTCCCCTCTCCGCGGGCATGTGTGGGGGCCCGGAGTCAGGGCTGGGACTCGGACACTCCTCAGTATTTTTAAGCCTGAACATGTGCTTGAGATTGACCCTGAATTTAGGGGCCTCATGTTGCTCAGCCCTTCCTTCTCACCGATGAACTGTCTTCTTTTGTCCCCAAGAAGAGACCTCTCCCCGGGTTTATTTCCTGCCGGAGATAGAGAAGGACCCCTCTGAAGTCCACGTCACCCACCCACTGCGTGAAGGAGCCCATGCAACCTGGAGGGTCCCCCGAGAATCAATACATCTCGTGACATTAGCCGGTCGGGGGGGGGGCGCGGGGGGGTAGCCACAAAGAAAGTTCACTACCTTGCAACAGACGCTTGGCTCATTAATCTGTAAGTAGAACCTGGCCTTAATTATTCATGATAATAGCCCTTAATCTACTAGTTTACTGCAATGTATTCTGTGTCGGTAATGGAGGTCTCTGTCCTTTGAGAACTCACTGCAACCCCCTGCTATTAAATCTCCGCTGAGAGGCGGGGCAGGGAGCCCGACCGCAGTGTCGGTGGGAACGCCGTGGCTGAAGCGTAATAACCAGGCTTCGCTGCTCTGAGGGCGCTTTTATCTCGAGGATCTCAAAGCGCTTTACAAGCCTTCCTTAGGGCCCGGGATCCCCCGAAGGCGGCGGGGTTTTACTGTCTTTGTTTTATGGGCGAAGAAATAAGACACAGGCTGGTGAAGCTACGGGCCCAAGGTCACAGGACAAATCAGCGGGACCTCTGGGGAGGGCGCAGGCAGGTTCAGGCTGGCGGCTGTGTCTCCCCGGCCTCACGAGGAACCGTTGGTGTGTCTTTAGAGCCCCAGGGCCACGGCCATGACTTCGAATGTTTGGGTGGCCCCCGTCCCCACGAGCCCATTCTGGGCCCATCCCAGCCCCTCGGGGCCTGCTGGAGGGAAGGGTAAACTTCCAATCTGAAAATTCCTTGTTAGTTTCACAAACTCTTTCTATTCACAATTCCTCTGTCACTTCGGATGGCGTGGGAGAGGGTCTTGGGATGCGTGCCGATGGCCACTGCTGTGCTATCAAACCTGTATGTTCCCTAAAAAGAACTGAGTGGTTGGGGGGTTTGTTCCTTTTTAAATATATTATTACTATTTTGAATCCCCACCTGAGGATATATTTATTGACTTGAGAGTGAGTGAGAGAGAAACATGGATGTGAAAGAAAAACATGATTGATCGCCTCTCGTACGCACCCCAACTGGGGATCGAACCTGCAGCCTTTGAGACTACGAGACAACTCTTCCCACTGAACCACCTGACCAGGGCTGGGTGTTTCGTTCTCCTGAAGAGAGATTTTCATCTTCTATTAAATAGGATTTCACGAAAGGACCGCTGCTCACATTAGAGTCTGCTGGTGTGTTGGGAGAATTCTGGATAATCATATGGCAGGTTCTCCTTATAAATCTGGTGATTCTTTCTAAACCCCCAAGAAAACTGGGAAAGAGCTCTAAACAATTGTTTTTTTTTTACTGCTAGTGGCATCTCTAACAACAGGTCCCCCACATTGGGGGTGGGTGGGTAGGGGGAATCTTTGTAGTTTGTTTTGCTTTAAACGTGTGCATTTGATCCCGGCTCAGATTTACACTTAAACCACGTGAAGAGTGCGTGCACTCCCCAGTGTGTGGGATGCCAGGGACCAAGCTCATTCCACAAGGAGGGAGCTTTCAGCTCTGTCCTTTGTGACAGATTCCAGAGCGTCTGTACCTTAAGGCAGGCGGGTCACTGGGCCGATTCTGTGACCCCCCCTAACCTGTACCAGGCTGCAGGCAAGCACTCCTGTCAGCTCTGTTTACTCTGGCAAGACTGATGGCATCCAGGTGGATTTCCCAACCCCTGTGCCTCCTCCCTCTCCGCCCCCACTCCTCCCCAGCCCGTGACGGTGGTGGTTGCATTTGCCAATTGAATAGTTAGGCAGTGAGTTGCTGTGCAAAAAGTCCGGTCTGCAAAAGAGGCTTTGCTCGAGTTCAAACACTCGCTTGGCTTCTAATGAGTGCAGGGCCACACCTGATTCCTGCGCCCTCCCCACCATTGCTCCTGCCAGCGTGTCCCCTGGCCTCTCCCAAAAATGCGCCTTTGCCCTATTCCTGGCCCTGCACCCCACCCCACCTCCCCCGGGTGAAGTCACTCGCCTGGGAGGGCTGCGCTGCTGGCCAGATAATCCCGTTAAGCATCTGGAGGGCCTGGTCAAGAGATGTGCAGCTCAAGAATGTCAGGAGTAGATGGAATGGTGCTGGAGGTGGGCTCCTGGCGCGGTGCTGAGGGAAACCAGGCTGCTGCCCTGGTCGGCATCAGCCTCCGGTTGGCCGGCTCCCGCCAGCCGGCGATAAGCTGCTGACCACGAGGACTAATTATTAACGGATGGCCGTTTGCACACCAGGGGATGGTGTTGGCTCCTTGGACACGGCAGCAAGCGCTAGGTACATGCGTACGACTCCATTCCCGGGGAATGTGTGGGGAGTGGGGGAGGGGAGGGGAGGTTAAAGGACAGGGCAGCCAACGCAAAACAACACGGTGCAGAACCCGGAAAGGGAATGGGTCCCTGAGGACCGGAAGGGGTCGAGGCAGTAACTGAAGGAACCCAAGGGGCCAGGCCAGGGGGACAGAACAGAAGTCACACAAGCAGAAGTGCTGAGGCGGGAACAAGTACACTCACTGACAATGATAGAGGCACAGGCCTGGTGGCAGAGTTCACAGCAGCGGAAGGAAGAGTGAGGCCCGAGGGCCGGGTGGGGCTGGGCAAAGGCAGCCTTGACTGTGAGGCAGAAGGCTTACTCAGCCAGCAAAACGAGGAGTTCTGGAAGGGTTCACAGAGGAGGTGGGAGGGCGACAGGACCCAGGAGGTGTTCGGGAAAAAGTAACCCGGCATCAGTGTGAAGGTGGAAAGGGACTATAAGCAGAAAGCCAGCTGACTGCGGTGAGCCCCACAGGATTTGATAAGGGCTGGGCAGTGGCTGCTTCACCTATCCAGAGTCCAGAGCCCTCTTCAGCCCCTACCGCCCACACCCCTTCATGGTTAACTTCACTCATCTCTGTGGTCCTGGCGTCCGTGCCACCTCCTCCAGGGAGACCTCCCGGACTGACCCCAGATGAGGCAGGGTCCTCTTGCTACATGTTCGCACTTGCTTTGTTGTGATTACCTCATTGTGGTCAGGGAGGAGAGGGGCAAAAATAATATAAAATTTAGCATCTTAACCATCTCTAAGCCTACAGCTCAGAAGTGTTAGGTGTATTGACATTTTTTATACACCCATCATCGCCATCCCTCTCCGGAATTCTTTCATCTTCTGAAACTGAAGCTTTCTCCCCACGAAACAGTAACTGCCCATGACCCCCACCCCCCGCCCCCAACCCCCCCGCGATGACCATTCTACTTCCTGTCCCTATAAATTTAACCACTTTTAGGTACTTTGTATAATCAATGGAATCACACAGTGTTGGTCTTTTTGTACCTATGTCACTTTAGCATGATGTCCTCAGGGGTCATCCGTGTGGTAGCGTGTGACCAAATTCCCATCCTTTTTAAGGTGAGAGAATGTGCCATTCTTATGCAGACACAACATAAATGCAAGGTCATATCATACTTATCCACTCATCGGTGGACAAGCACTTGCAGGCTTAAAAAATCAGTAAGTAAACGGACTGGTAGAACAGACACCATGAAAATACCGGAGTGCGTTCCTGTCACGGGGTAAATGACATTGCTG
Source organism: Tonatia bakeri (assembly GCA_004024845.1). Classification (NCBI taxonomy): domain Eukaryota; kingdom Metazoa; phylum Chordata; class Mammalia; order Chiroptera; family Phyllostomidae; genus Tonatia; species Tonatia bakeri. The sequence continues at coordinate 310,844 of PVIA01000748.1, read as the reverse complement.
TAGTGTCCTTTGAATCTAGGAGCGTGAACCCATCAATCCCGGCCCTACCGTGCTTGGAGTGCAAGTGTGAAGTTGGGCACTGAAGACTTTATCTATCTGATTCCTCTCACTTTAAATCCCCAGCTGAGTGGATGAGGAGTGATAAAGCCTTCTGTCTGCTGGCCGCATTTTCCCAGCATCCTCCCTTCTGTGGCGTCATCCGTCTCAGAACACGCAGCATGGGCTGGCTGCGTGGGACCGGTCAGTCCCCTCGGCTGCACGACCCTGGAGGCTCTCTCGAAACCCGGACGCAATTGTCTGTTGCTCAGCCTCACTGGCCACTGGAGTCTGCACTTAGCTCCTAACGGGAGCCCCAGAGCCCTCTCTCTCTCGAGGCCATTCTGTTCTGGACCCCCAGCACCTCGTGGTACACACGCTGGGCAGGGGTCCCTCCTTGAGAGCAGGACAATGGGTATGAGACAGCCCTCCGAAAAGTTATTACCTTGCAGCTACAGGTACAGGCGTGTGTGGGAGGATGCATGTGTGTACACACACACGCAGACACTCCCCACGGCCAAGAAGGAGAGGGGAGGCTGCAATTATTGTTGGTGACTGGGGGACAGAAAGCAGAGGTTATGAGTGACCATCATCACCTCGAAACCTTCCCCGAGTCGTCAGCCGGGACTTCAGCTCCCCTCCGCCCACGTTATCGCTTTGTCCGGGCTGCTCCGCAGATGTTCGTGTAACAGCCTGTGTGCGCTGAGGTCCGGAGCCCCCAGGTGCGGAGGGGCCTCGGCCAGCCTGCGTCTAGTGCGCTGGGCGGCTCCCAGGCCTCGGCGCTGCGCTGAGCTGGGGCGGAGTCATCCGCGAGCAACGCTGGCGGAGAGAATGAACCAAATCTCGGTGGACAAGGACTGTGGGCCGGAAATAAATCACACTGGTCGTTGTTCAACCCAAGGGCCTCATCTCTGGACACACACACACAGCCCGAAGAGTCACAGGCATTTATTTACACTCAGAGAGAAGCTGCGGGTTGGCGGGTAATGTGTCATAGGATGACGCTTTCAACACAGGTAATAAAATAGAAATTCAGAATCAAAGAATCCTCACTAATGCTTGTGGTAAGTGAACTTTAAAATTGTTCTGGGAAACTGGAACACGTTACGGCGATGTAGAGACTGTGAAGACAAAATTGATACAGAACTTCCGATATAAATTACTGTGGACCCTTGAGCAACACGGGTTGAGACTGTACGGACCCACTTACGTGTGTATTTTTTTTTCAATAAAGATCTGTCCTGTTTTCAATCTGGGTGGAATTCTGCAGGTGCAGAGGGGGGACTGTGTGCACTGGTCTACACTCCATGCCATTTTATACACCTGTGGTTTTCGGTGTCCGTGGGTGCTGAGGGACAACTAGATTACGGAGGTGTCCAAGTTCTATGTGGATTTTTGACTGCATGGGGCTGGTGCCCCGGGTTGTCCAAGAGCCAAATGCATACGTGTAAGAGGTCTTAGTACCCTGGTCTGGTAGCTCGGTTGGGTAGAGTGCTGTTCTGATGCGCCGTGCTTGTGGGTTCAATGCCAGCGAGAGCACACACAAGATGCAACCATGAATGCATACATGAGTGAAACAACAAATCTCTCTCCCTCCAACATAAACAAAAAAATTTTAGTAGGAAAGTCTTGGTCAAAAATAAGTGCAGTTCCTACTTTCAGCCCCTCTCCAACCCTCACTGCATGACAATGAGAAATACGATGTAAAAACAAAACACCAAACGTATACGGCCGTGCTCAAAAAGGAAGACAGGCCCCTCTGTGGGCCATAAATCTACTGGGAACACAAGCTCACACGTGGTGAGCAGAGTCTATGTGCTCAAAATACCCTTTGAGAGAGGGGGACTGAAGCCAGCACAATTGCCATTGCAGAACAGAGCTCCAACCCCAGACAATGAGAGGGCCATGCTCAGGTTCAGGATGCTGGGCAGCATTTCCCCCACGTGCACAGCTCTGCAACTTTCTTAAGAGCCGTGGGTCCAGGTGGCAGTCTTAGCAATTTTTTTTCAGGCTTCTTTCAAGAGTAGGTAGGGGTGTCCCAACTTGATCTACATTTGATACGGAGATCCTAGACCTGGTCCCCACTCTTGCGTGAGGTTTTAAACCAACAGCAAGTAGATACATTCATTCCAGGTGAAGTGACAATGACAGAGCCATCCGAAAATGACTTTAAAACGATGGCTTCGGGATGTTCAAGAGATAAATGAATGAGCAACATCTACACAAGAATATAAAGCTATGAAGCAAAGTAGACAGGAATGAAATAAGGGCAGGAATATGAAAAAAACTTACCATGAAACCTAGAATTGAAAAACGTATTTGTTCATGTAAATGAGACTCCTCTGTATTGGACACAAAAAGAGAAGGAGAGAATTGAGAGATGGTGCCAGGACTATACCCAGAACGGAGCACAGACGGAGGAAGACAAATAAGAAAGAGCAGGTCAGGAGGTGATGGGTCGGGAGTTTCTAACGTGTGTCTCGTCATAGTTTGGAGTGAGAGGAGAGAGAAAAAATGAGGGAGAGAAACAGCGTGAGAAATGTTGGCTGAAAGAATGTACCGAATACTGAGCAGGATAACTGCAAATACATTCTTCTTAGACACGTCCTTATGAAACTGCAGCGAAATCAAGGATAAAGAGGAAAAAAAGGAAGGCTAAAGACAGATTGCCTGTTACAAAATGATAATCACATCACTCATCGATATTATTAAAAGCCAAAGGGTTATAATGGAATAACATCGTCAATGTGCTGAAGGGAAAACCGTCAGTTGAGGATGCTCACACACCTGCTCATGAGGGAGAGAGCAAAGCTTTTTCAGATTCACAGACTGTATGGGCATCTTATACCCACAGGCCCTGGCTGAAAAGACTACCACAGTATTCACTTCAGCAAAAAGACAAGTGAACCCAGAGGGGATGAAATGGACGCAAAGACTGCCCAACAGAGGGAAAGGTACATTGGTAGCTTATACCTGTGCTGGATCAATTTGAGCCAGAAGTTCCCTGAAGAAGCATAAGGCAAAAAGGAAATGTGGAAACATGGGCCAAAAAAAAAAGAGTTCACCAACTTGAATACGGAAGAACTCGATCTGCTGGCCGTTGTGTTTGTTCAGCCACTCAGCAGAGCAGGGATGAGTGACCTGCATCTGCTGATTGATTTACACTCCATAGGATACTCCAAGGAAGATTTAGGTTCGCTATTCCTGGTCTTGTCTTCATTTTCAGATCCAGAAACTTCCTAAGGGAGTCGTTGGCAAGCTTTTGATTGCACCTTTGGCACTAGTCCCAGGGAGAGCTCTCCACATTTGAATGAATCATGGGATGTGGGTTTTTTTTTTTTTTTTTTAAGCAACCCAGTCCCTCGAGTCTCCCAGGCAAACATGGTAGAGACTTGCAGAAAAGGAAAACTTAACGGAGAAAGGAACACGGGGCCTATGAAAAAATTCTGCAGCACTCAAGGCTATGTAAGATCCCAAAGGGGCAACTTCCTCCTCAAGGAGGTTAACCAGAAGATAAAGCCGCTTTCTATTTCCAACGAGACAAAGGAATTCATTGTGTGAATCCATGAAAACTACACCCGGAAGAGTAGAAATCAGGTCTTCATTAAGAGTAGTAATGGGTTGAGCCAAATACATGATAATGGGGAGAATGGTACACCAAATGCCGAACAAATCCATATGAAATATTCTAGAGGAAGCAAGAGAAGACAGCAGACATGAGGAACAGGATGCTAGCCGGATAGCCCGACTGTGACTGTCAGAGTCCTGACAAAGGGGGAATGTCGGGTTAAGAAATAACTACTATAGTTCCCAGAATTTGAGGGGTTAGGGAACTGAAATTGTAAGTCAGGAAGACCCACCTCATCCCAGAAGAAAATCAATAAAAAGGAAATAATATCCCTATGTGTTCTTAACCCTCAAGGGAAAAATATAATTACAATATGGTAATCAGCTGGGGACAGGGGAAAAGTCATATTAAAGGAGTTAAAATCAAGTTTGTTTCACATACCTCTTCTAAAATAGTCAGCGTTAGCCCTGGCCAGTGCGGGTCAGTTGGCTGGAGCGTCATCCCATAGACCAAAAGGTTGTGAGTTCTACCCCCGGTCAGGGCACGTTACTCACCTTGTGGGTTCGATCCCCAGTCGGGGAGTGTATGGGAAGGCAACCGATTGATGTTTCTCTCTCACATTGATATTTCCCCCTCTCCATCTCCCTCCTTCATCCCTTCCCTCCTTCTCTCCTCTCTAAAAGCAATGAAAAAATGTCCTCAGGTGAGGAATAAAAAAAAAAAAAGAAAGAAAATAGTCCATGTTCAAAGAGAAAGGAGAAACCCTGCACCCCACTGCAGTGTAGATGTGACACATGAGAAGTTCGGTCCCAGCCCCCGGTGGTCCATCGTAGAGGAAACAGGAAGATATTCTGAGGGTTGGAGAGACCAAACAGCATTAATAAGCTCTGTGCGGCTTATACAGATAGTCTTCAAAGTATTTGCATCATCACAGTCAGAATCAGTGCAAGAACTATTAGGGTTCAGGTCCCTGCATTGCGAGCTGCACCCAGGAACACTCTTCCAATGAAGTACGGCAGAGGTGATGGCATGTCACCTTCGAGAGCAGGTCACCAAAAGATGCCAGCTTCTGTCTTGCCTGTTATCTCTTGTTCCCTCTCGCTTTCCCCCTTGCTTGCTCTGAGCCAAGCACTGCCATGTTGTGAACTGCCTCATGGAGAGGCCCACGTGGCAAGAAATTGACAACTCTGGCAAACGGCCAGCCAGGATCCCACACCTGCCAATGGCCACATGGGGAGCTTGGAAGCAAATCCTCCCTCGGCGAAACCTTGTGATGACAGCAGCCCCAGCCAACACCTCGGACGCAGTCTTACTAGAGACCCTGAGCCGAGGTGGGGCCCAGCTAGGTCGCATCCTGGGAGGCAATAATGGTTGTTGCTTGAAGCCACTGCATTTTAGGATACTTTATCACTTGGCACTATATAACTAATATGCCTATTGCTTGGTTATATTTTAGATTTCAGAAGAATGGGAAAAGGAAGAGAAAGGAGATAATATTTCTTTTTTTCCCCATGAAAGGGAGTTGAAAAATACCACCTTTGACTAAGTACAGGACAAAAAAATTATGAAGTATTTTAAGACATTATTACTAGGATTAACAATATGGTGATTGGCTTCCAAACAGCCGAAAGTCAACAGAACATAGGCCACACGTCAGCGCGAAAATAGAAAAGAGGGACTGAGAAAGCATGTCGTGAAATCTCTCAAGCCACAGCAAGTGCGGGATTCGGTCAGGTACTACTTCAGAGAACAAGGGCGATCAGGGTGATTTTAAAAAGAGAAGGCAGCTATATTTATTTATTGGGTAAACAAATGTGTCTTGAACATCTCCCGGGATTCCTGGTGAGCAAGGTTGACTCAATCTGACGTTGAGTACTCACAAGCCGTTACAACGCTGGACAGTAAGTGCAACCAGGAAGAAAGTCCAGGGCAGAAGAAAAGTTGACTGAGGTCCCTTTGTCTGCCTTCCTGCATTTCGGCTCTTCTGTTTCGGGCTGTCCACATAGCAGCGCCCACTTCCAAGCAGCCCTCCAAGATCGCCAAGCCCTAACCCCCTCCCCCCGCCACACACACACAGGACTGCAGAGAAGATGTTTAATTCACTCTTATTAGCTTGTGACAGATTAAACAGAGTATGCGCCCCAAAACATACTTAGAGAATACGGACACTACAATTTTAAGGTGGAATTAGTAGATGAGACTTCATAGGCAGAAACACAAATCATTGTACTGTAAGACCCATTGAATAAATTCAAATGAGTAGAAATTATATTAGCTATAATCTCTGTTCATGGTGAAGTAAAGTGAGAAACCACCTAGTTTAAGACGAAAAATGCCATTAATAAGTTGGAAAGCCTTATACAACATCTGGCTCAAGGAAAAACAGTAATGTAATCAGAGATGGTTTAGAAAAATGGTTATGGAAATATTACATAAGAAATGACAGAAAATGTGGTTAGCGATACACTCAGAGTTGAATTTATAGCCTGAAATAATTTTCTGAAAATAATTTAGCACTCAACTTAAATTTCTAGAAATAGACCACAAAAGAAATCCTAAGGAAAATAAAAGTAAGAAAATAATAAAAGTAAAAGAAGTTGGCTCACCAAAAGGACAAATAAAATAAACTATATAATAGTAAATCTAGTTAAGAGAAATCAGAATGGAAAAAATTGGCATAGGGATAGCACAATTATGTTACTGAATTTTAAAAGAGCAATTAGATGGACATTTCTCCCTGAAAATAAATTTAAAAATTAAAAGTAGAAGAAACAGAAAACCTGAAGAGAGTAATAGAAGAAAATGAACACAGGAAAATTATAGAAATTTAAACTCTGCCCCTGCCAGGCACAAGGAAAAAGTGACTATATAGGCGAATGCTGCCCAATCTTAAGAGAAACACATCATTTTCATGTTGGAAAAACTTCTCTGCGGCATTGGGGAACATAGGGGGCTACCAAGTGACTTTACAAAACAAACGTGCCCCGGACCCCAGCCTCCTTTGCCTCACACGCACACAGTTACAGGCCAGTGGCCCTGATGAATGCAGACGGCAAAGCTCCAGCTCAAAGGACACGGACTGTGCCACTCAGCCCCTCAACCGTCCTTCACTGAACACCTGGCACTGGGCACAGAGGATGCCCCCAGCTCCGTGAAAACTCTGAGAGAAGCTGAACGAGTGGATGTGGCCCTTGCCACCACGGAGCTCAGAGTCTGATGGGGAGGGCACACGTCAAAGTTATATGAGAAGGACACTGATTCTCAGGGTGCAGCGAGGAGTGGGGACACCTAGCCCAGCGTGGAAAGGGACAACATGGCGCTCCCAGCAAGACTTCTTGGCGGATGGCGTTCCTCAATCAGGTCTAGAAAGAGTAGGAATCAGCCAAAGGGAGGTATGGGAGCCCTGTTCCACCTCCAAAGTGAGGCTGATCGGAAAGAGGAGATGGGAGCGGGCAAATGGAAGCCGGCGGGCTTAGAAAGACCTATGATGTCAGGTAGCTCAGTTGGTTAGAGCACCATCCCAACACGCCAAGGTTGCAGGTTCGATCCCCCATCAGTGTGCATGTAAGAAGCAACTAATGAATGCATAAATTAGTGGAACAACAAAGCAGTGTTTCTCTCTCCCTTCCCCTCTCTCCAAAATCAATAAATTAAAAAGTATAATATAACAGTCCACTATAGGGTGTTTCCCCATCACCTCAATATGGGAGAGAGTTAAAAGTGTATAGACTGAGCCCCAAAGAACTCGACAAAAGAGAGAGTTGGAAGATACAATAAAGGGATATTATTCATTAGTAATAGGGTCCAGAGGGTGTGATCGGTGGTGGGAGGGGGAGCACCCTCCTCTGAGACGAGGAAGAGAGATTAAGACTGGGGGTGCATATATTTTGGTTAAAGCACCGAGGGACATAAAAGGAAGAGATGTCCCTGGAAACGTGGCACTCGGGGAGAGACTTGGAATTAGTGGTCACCCCAACTCCATCATCACTCTGCTTCTCTGTCAACCCTCAGTCCGCACATCGAAGCCGAGGAGGCTGGTGGAGGCTGGTTTCGGTACTGGTCCAGGTTCGGAACTGGCCACCGGGCGCTACAGAAGGCTGGGGTTGCCAGGGAGTCCCGGGTGACGGGAGAGAGAGTTAAATGAATAACAGAAACGGGGTTCTGACTCCACAGGTAAGAGAGAGAGGCTGGGTGGGAGCTGAGAGAGGAACAGAGGGGCCAGGAACGTGGAGGTCTCGGTAGGACCAAGGTGTGAGGAGAGGGGAGATGGTGATCCCCAGTGAGGTGCAAGGATTGCACGGCTACATCACTGGCTGGGCGGACCACGCACACATTTCAATCCAGGGCTTAACAAAGACCCAGGTGGGGTGGGAAGTTCTCAGCCAATCTCCACTGTCAGCATGAACAGCGAGGACATGGCCAGGAAGTGACGGGAGCGCCAAGTGGCAGCTCGCCAGGATGGAGGCTGGGCCCGCCGTGTCCTCGGCCTCCATACAGTGCCAGACTCACAGAGAGCGCTCAGCATGAACAATTATTCGTGGACGGAACAAATGACTGTAATCCATCTCCCTGCTTTACAGATGAGGACACTGAGGCTCCAAAACATGAAATGCATTGTCCGAGGTGACAGCTCAAAACATATTGCTGGATTTCCGTGAGCCAGAGCTTCCCACCTCTGTACAAAACCACACTGAATGTGCATTTCCCCCGCAACCTTCCCGGAGGTGACGGACGATTTCATTATTTTATTATCTCAAAACTATTGGAATGGCCATTTGTCATTCCATTGTGCTGGGGAGGAATATCCCAAAGTTGAATGAATAGAGGGAGTGGTTGAGAAAAAAAAAAAATCTTTTCAGCCTGGAGGAGTTTACTCACTTATTGGAAATACATCAGATGTATTTTCAAGGTATATCTAAGGAAGCTGGGCCGGAAACTATACCCTTGCGAGGCTGCCAACATTTCAATGTCTGTCTCCTGGTGCTGTGGTCTCCTTTTCTTTGTTAAAACTCAGAAAATCAGGAAGAAACACACACACACACACACACACACACACACACACACACAGGGACACCGGAGCTGTCCACCCATAGTCACCGTAGATTTTTTCTTCCACAGACGCCATAGGATTAAAGAAATTAATTAGCCTTCACTGGAGCAGGGCTGAGCCTTCCTGACTATTACCCCGAAAGAAAAATGAAACCATCTCCCCCAAAGGCTATTGTCCGCGGTGGAATCCGACTGAAAATGGAGGGTGCTGACATGCTCCTCGCTCCCACTGGACCGGAATTTCAAAGCCTCCCATGTGTGGTAAATCTGACCAGAGATAAAGGTTTGCAGGTGTTTTCTGCACAAAAGCCAGAAGGGCAGATGTATCCGAAACGTGCTTCGAACCGAACGGGACATCTGCAATCCATTAGGGGCGTCCCGGAGAGAGAAAGTGAGAGAGGAGGGCCGGGCAGAAAGCCTGCTCCGCAGACACGCAAGTGTGGGGGTGCGTGCGGGCCCTGCTGTCAGGACCCGAGGACACCGGGGCTCTGGAAAAGGTTACCTTCCCAGGGGTGAGCATGCGTCTCTGCCAAATACCCCGGTCCTCCTTTTTTCTTTCCCTCGGTCCTGTTATCTTGGAAAGGCCAGTGCCTTCTCTCTGCTCGAGCTCACCTCCACGTTTTCCTGTTTAAGACTTGGCAGCCCCCGCAGATAAAGAGAACATTCTCCTCTTTGAATGTGCAGCTCACGGAGAGCAACCTCCCCCCATGTCCCCACTCGGCCTCTCACGCTCCCACAGAACAAAGCGGTCGCCACGGGCCTGGCCTGCAGGCTACTCGTGGGCTGTTCAGTGCCCTGTGTCGGACTCCCAAGGACAACCACTGGCTTTTCAGAAAGCGTGTTGCTGCAAAATGCTCACAGCTGGGAGAGTCATTCGGATGTACGTGACCCCAGAATGGGTATCAGGAAGGTCGCTGGATCTTATTAACACAAAGGATCTGTGCCCTGGGCTTGCGTTTTTGGCCTCACATTGGCCTCTGGGATTGAAGTTCAGGGACTGGGCTTCAGCGGAGCAGAAACAGGGAACCAGGGGGCTCCTTAACTGAGTTCCTTCACGCCTGTTTCCTGCATAAAGTGTCTCACTTGCTTTAAACCATTAGTGCTGGGCATTTTGTTAATTGCTAAACTCCTGGTGACAGACAACACCGGCCTGTTAAAACTTGTGCTGTAGTTTGAAGATGAAAAGCCACACCTCTGGAAACGCCGGTATCAAGGCCTTGGTGGTGTTGGAGGAGAAGGTGTTAGAAGCCACCGTTCGACAAAGTGGATTTCCAAGCGCAGTTAGCAATTACATTTTTTTGAAGTCTTCAATTATGCCATTTACAAGACGTTAACTTTTAAGAAGCTACAAGTCAAAAACGTGTTTTTAAATCTCCTCGTTCATGGGTGATGCCCCTATTTACGAAGTTCCTACTGTGTACAGGGAAGAGGACTGAGCCTAATTCAGTGAAAATCAACCGTCCCTTCCCTCTGAAATCTCCAAAGTGAATGAAGAGAATCTCTTCAAAAATCCAAGTGTGTGGCCAGGGCACTTGTGGACATTATTTTTACTCAAGATCAAGAAGAAAGCCACTACTAAAGCATGAACATGCTTTAGTGGGAAGAATCTCCTCACTATGCCCGGGGTTTCTGGACCAAGGGCCGGTCAGGTTCTCTCCTAATCTCCCGTCACCAACGTCACCTAAAATGGAACGGATGAACCAAGACTCTTATGACTGAGGGCACACGGTATTTCATGTAACCTTCAACCCTAAATAATCAACCCTCCCGTAAAACTGAATGCACGTTTCTCTATCCGTGGAGACACTTTCTATTGAAAATAAGGGAGAAAAATCTCAGGTTGGTATAAATGACAAACGTGATTGAATCGTTTACAAATCTAAAAAGGCCAAAGGCGTCAGGTTTTCAGAGCTTCAGCTGAATTTCCCTACAATTCTCGCAACTCAACCCATCCTGACATATCAGTTCTGTTCCCCTGCCCATTTCCCCTTGTTATTCACAAACAGCTGCCAGTGGTTACCCTCCTTCTTCACAACTATGGGAGAGGAACTTAACTTTTCAGAACTATTGTTTTGAGAAGCCAAACAATCAGACAAAAATCCTAAGCTTTGAGCTGATTGGAGCACCCAGGAACCAATCCCGACAGCCATGAAAACATCTTGATGTTGATTGGTCTGCGTACAGGTCACCTGAACCAATCACATGAAGGACTGGGGTTGGTCGCCTGCCCAGAAGAGGTGGCTGCTATATGCTGGGCAATAACTGAAGGGGCATTGAGGAAGCGGCCAAGAGCACAGTGTCTGCCATAACCCTCCTCCGTTCACAAACTCTGAACTCCTGAGTAATTTTTATTCAAGGTCAGAGATAAGCTTGTAAAGAGGAATCTGTTTCCTCTGTTCCTCTAAATTTGCTTAGTCAGACATGTAAAGATGGTTTTACTTATTCAAAAATGTAAAATGAGCCCTGGCTGGTGTAGCTCACTGGATTGAGCGTGGGCCTGTGAACCAAAGGGTTACCAGTTCAATTCCCAGTCAGGGCACATGCCTGGGTTGCCGGCCTGGTCCCCAGTAGGGGGCGTGTGAGAGGGGGAAACTGCACATTGATGTTTCTCTCTCCTTCCCTTCCCCTCTCTCTAAAAATAAATAAAATCTTTTAAAAATAAAAAATGTAAAATGAGTACCTTTAAGTTTGCTTTTTTTCATAGTCCTCTTATCTCCTAAGAATGTAGTGAAACCCCCACCCCAAGAAAGGCTTCTAAAGTTTAATATCAGTTATTGAGAATGATTTAAAATTCATCCTCTATCCCATCTTCCCTAACCCTTTTGTCCCAATTTCCAAAAACAACATGCTCTAATTCCGAATTATAGAAACCCAAATAAATAGTCGCTGACTTTGCGGAAGACACCATGCTCCAAAGCATGAGCCTTAAAAGTGTTCCTCAGGTGTGTGCTCCCCAGCCTCCCAGAATTCATCAAAGCAGAGCCTGTCCTGCCCTCATAAAAACCCACTCAAGACGCAATGTGCCGGTCTGAGAGACTTCCAACCACGAAGCACTTCTTCCGTCCTTTAGTTAGAAAGGCAGCTCCTTTGGGTTCGGAGGGGTAATTGTTTGACAGATAGTGTCCAGGGAGGCGTCCACCTGTAACACCGTCCTCCCGCTGCCTCGGTGACAAGAGAGTGAGCTATTAGGAAGGCGGGACACAGCCTGTTTCAAACAATCGCTGTCGCCGACTGCAGGCCACGGAGGACAGGGTACGGGAGAAGCGGCCAACTTCACGTGCCTCCAACGTATCAGAACAGTGGCAGCCAGACTGGCCACGGGTTCTCCCGGCACGACATTTGAAAGAACCATCCTGAGCTGTCAGCCTGTCTGTGTCGAAAACGGGTGTTCTTTTCCGACGGCAGAGGGTATCTGCTGCTGGTGCTCACACGTCGCTTCGCAGGCAGACGCACCCAGGGAGGGCGTGCAGAATCAGGCCTGGGTCTGTCTGCAGTTTGAGGTTGACAGCTGTGGCGATCCTCTTCCTCAGACAGCCCCTCCTCGACTCTGGCAGGCTTGGCTGTCCAGACCCACAACGCCAGGTGTGGTGTGCTCTCCGCCGGGTGGCAGGGTCTGCGGGCGTTCCTGTCTCTTTAACCCCTGGCTTGGTGTCAGAGGTAGAAGAGTAGGAACAGTTTTCTGACACCAAAACCCTACACCACCTTTGGAACGGTCTCATCTCCTCTCTCTCTCAATAGGGAGCAGCCCCGGGGCCGGCAGTGGCAGGAAGCTGGGACACCTGGGCCAGGCCTGTGGCAGGCGGCTGGCCCCCAGCAGGCAGCTGTGTGTGGGGGGTGGGTGGGAGGGGGTGCAGCTTGGCCCAAATGCTGCTTAGTCAGGCTCCACTGCCTGGCGGAGCTGCAGATGTGCCCGGACCTGCCCCCACCAGGTGTCTGTGTCTGGGCTGGGAGGTGACGGAGCAAATGTGACTCTTGTCTCCTGGTGTTTCCCGACATTGTCCTCAGAGGAATGTGGAGGACTCAGGCGAGGCCACCTCAGAAGGCCTCTGACGGGGCCACCACTACCAACCCAGTCCGGTCAATAGGCCCCGCCCCTGCCCTGCTGGGCGTCTTCCTGCCAACAGCCCTGAGGCAGGCCCCTCCCCCAGGCCACTGGTGGGGTCAGGTGAGCGGCAGCTACCCACCTGCCCTGCCGGAAAACGCCGCTCCCCTCGCTAGTGCCCAAACCTCTACCGCTACAGGTATCTTTTTCTTTTTAATACAGTGAACCCATGTTCAAAAATACCTTTTTTTAATTTAAAAAATTTTTCAAGCTCCTTGGTCCCCACTAGGGAAAGCTTCCTTGAGAGTCCATGTCCCAAGGAGAGGCTTTTTGGTAGTGAACAGAATTATTAACAACTCCACGGAGTCTTATCAGGGTGCAAACACTGGAAAAGTTTACCAGCCCATTAGTGGACTCTGAGTCCAACGCAAAAAGTGGGTTACTAATCTCTGCATGGCTTTTGAGAATTTGTTTTATTTGTTGTTTAATATTTCTTTATTTCTCAATTACAGCTGGCAGTCCGTATTATTCCGTGTTAGTTTCAGATTAGTTTCTGTATTAGTTACAGCACAGTGGCCAGACAACACATACTTAACCAAGTGTTCCCCCCAACCCAGATGTTTCAAGGACCCACCTGGCCCCACACAAAGTTATTATGATGTTATTGACTATACACCCTGTGCCATAATTTATATTTCTGCGACTGTTCTATAAGCTCATTTTCAAGCTCAGGCAGGCTACGAACCATTCTCCACCAAGAGTGATATTCACTCTGCAAACACTCATTGCACAGCTTCTGTGTACTAGGAACGCAGGCCTCAAGAAGGCATCGCTGGACACGGCACAAACAGCACCTTGGCCAGATTTAGCTCGCAAACACATTTTGTTTGACTCACCCCATATTTATCAAAAATTTGAATGAGTTGCCAACTTTTAAGTATCTGAATGTTTCTAGCTTCTCTTGAAAACTCAGGAAACCTGGCAAAACTGAGCTTGCATTCCCGGCCGATGACAAGCAGAGCAACAACTGCCCACTTCAGACAGGCCCCGGCGCTCAGCGTATACGGCCCCTACCTGCCCGGCCCCCTGGCAGGTGCCGGTTCTGGGGACAGGCAGTCCAGGCACGCCCAGCCCGGGAAGGGCCTCGCTCAGGGATATGGCCATCTAGCCAAGCCTCTCATCCCCGAACAGCTGCTTCTTGCCACCCTAAGAATGGCTCACGGTGGTTTTCTGATTCTGTGTGTCTTCTGAACTCTTCCCCTTTTTAACAAAGATTTTTTTTTAATCCTTGATAGTGTCCAGTTAGAGAAGACATTCTGGTGTCAGTGCTCACTGAAACAAGGAACTTGACAGAAAGGGACGTGGCAAGGCCGGAGGCACAGGAGGAAGAAAGGGGGACTGGGAGGGCGGGGGGGGCATGCGGGGATGCCCCCATCGGCCAGGTGGAGACACTGAGGCCCGGAGAAGGGAAACGCCGTGCCCTGGTCCTGTTATTGGCCAGTAGGAGAACGGAAGCGTGCTCCTGACGGTCTCCACGCAGCTGGCAGCCCATTGTCTTCCATACGCAGCGGTGGTCTCTCTGCCCCGTTTCCCACTTACACGTATCCGAGGATGGACAGAGGAGTCCATCAGATCTGGGAGCAAATGCAAGGACTGACTTTAGTGATATCAAGAACCCAGTTCTACAGGAACCTGCAGAAGGTTCATTAACGTCCATCCAAACCTGCGGATGCCCTCTCTGGGGGTCAAAATTGCCACATTTGAAGAAATGTCCACCCCAACAGAGTATTTTGGGAAATAAAGTCCATTTTCAAGTTTTCAAGTTATGCATTGCCAAAATCATCCTCGTGTTTGTAACCTGCAACAGAGTTTAAAAGGTTGGTCCCGACATTTGTTGCTGGCGGGAAGTTCTACTAGAACAAATATAATTCCCTTGCAACCAACACAAAGGTACTGACCCAAACCTCCCCTAGGACAGAGTAAAGATATTTATGAGAACTCAGACATTTCTGGGTGTATTTCTAATACGTCATTTTGTGGCCATTCAATATTACTGGGACCAAGAACTCCTCTGCAACAAATTCCAATTCATCCAAAAATCAGCTCTACGAGTGGCAGGAAGGAAGGGAGGACAGCGGTGTCGGCAGAACGGAGACGGTCTTGTTTTGTCCTACCAACCTATGCAGGGACAGTTTCATACCTGCTCTTACAGACGGGACAGTGAGGTCAAGAAACTGAACTTGCTCAGCTAGTTTCCAATGGCTAGGAACCGGCTACACCCAGGTCATCCCACCTCCAAAACCTGCGCTTTGCTGGCTACAACCCACAGCGCAGAAGCCACTAAGATGAGTGGTGACCAAAGGCATTAGGACAAGGACACATCAGAAGCATGCCAGAGAGTGCAGTAAGCACCACCGGAGAGGCAGACGCAAGTACTCAGGGCGTCAGAAGAGGGTCGAGGCCCACGGAGTGACCCTGATGCGGTGGCTCAGCTGGTTGGAGCGTCGTCCGGGTGCACCAAGGTTGCAGGTTCCGTCCCAGTCGAGGCACATTCGGGAATCAACCCGTGAATGCATGAGTGGATAGAAATACAAATCAATGTTTCCCTTTCTCTCTAAAAAAAATCAATAAACATTCTTTTAAAAAGCACATGGAGTGGAGAGCTGGTAGGGGATCAGGTAAGGCTTCAGGGAAGCGGTGACATTGGAGAAAGACCTTGAAGGATGCCTGGCGTTACAACAGGCAGAGGAGCAAAGTGGGTATGGCAGCAGCTAAATGGGAGAGAAGCTGTTGGGGTTGGGAATCCACCAAGCAAAGCTGCAGCCCTCCTTCAGCCATGTGAAAAAAATAACTCTTACCGACACCTGAGACGCAGGGCCGAGGCCATCCCACCAGGCCTGTGGGAAAGGGTGCAGTCGCCCCTGCTGCAGACCTGCCAGTCCCCTGGCCAGCATGCCTTGTGTGCCTCCCACCTGGGGGGAGGTAGCGGGGCCCTCTGGACCCGGGAGCCCCCCTGAGACCCACCCTCTCCCACAGGCACCCTCTTCTCTCCTGTCCCTCCTCTTCCTCTCCGGGGCCTGCACCTCTCAGAGTCAGAACCTGGCACCCTCTGTCCCTGATTGCAGCTCCTGTTTTTTCTTTCCATCTCCCCACAATTTCAGATTGCACAAGGCTGTGGTTCCCCACTCAGGCACCTCCACCAGCATAAGGTGAATGTTTGGACTGAACTGCGGAGGAGGCAGCCGGAACCCCACCCCAGTCCAGCCCCCAGAGAGAGCCCCTTCAGGGAGTCGCCTTCTCCTGCGGGTCTGCCTGCCCGGCAGGGTCCTGCGAGCAGCTGCGGCCCATCTCTGGCGGCTCCCAGGGGTCAGGGAAGCCGCTTGTCGGGCAGGTCCTCCCCCCTGGGCTCGCGGGGCTCCACTCCGGCTGGGTGTTTGAGGACATTTATTTTCACTCTATCCTTGGCACCCCATAAGAGAAGTGTGAATCAGATTCCATTTACAATGGAAGCAAGGGAGGTCGAGAAAGAGCCCCTTGTCCTGGGAACGCGAGACAGCTGGGGCTGTGCCTCCCGCAGCCACAGCAGGAAAGGGGCTTGTTGGGGTTCTTAGCAAAGGGGGCGACCCCACGCCCACGTCAGGGACAGTCCCCACGCGGCGTCTGGAAATCAGCTCGCGGTGGCGCGCGCGCCGCGGGACCCCGAGGGCGCCCGGGGGAAGGCAGGCGGCGGCCTCGCCGGGCGAGACGCGAGCCAGCGAACTTCAGAGCGTCTGGCCTCCCGGGGAGGCAGACGCGGACACGTCTGTGTCTCCCGACAAGTGCCTTCAAGCCCGGCGGGGCAGACACCTCCGCGCCGGCCGCCGGCGAGGTCTCCGCGGGCTCAGGGCGTCCGCGGGCGGCCCCGCAGGGCGGCGGGCTTCCCGGGCGGGGGACGGGCGGCCGGCGTGGGGGGAGGGGCGGGGAGGGGACAGCGCAGGAGGAGGCCCCCCCCGGGAGCAGGGGGCGGGCGTGCGGAGAGCCGCCCACTTCGCCGCGTCGCCCCGACGGCCGGAGTTTAGATGCGGCGGCGCCCGCCGAGCCGGGGCGGACGCGGGCCGGGGACACGCGCGGGCAGCTGGGCTCCGCGGCGGCCGCAGGATGGCTGAGGTAAGGGGGGCGCTCTGCGCGCGGGGCGGCCGGGACGACGCTCCAGCCGGTCCCGTCCGCACGGGGGCCGCGTCCCAGGCCACCTGCGCGGGGCGCCGGCCGAGGGGCGTCCCCGCGGCCGCGGGACGGCGTCGCGCACCGGGAGTGCGTGCGGCCCGGGCGGCGCGCCTCAGGCCGCCTCCCGCCCGCGGAGCAGCGGCTGCGTCGGAGCGCGCCCGCCTCCCGTCCCGCCGCCTTCGCCCCGGGACCCGCTCAGCCGGCGTCTCGCGTGGGGAGCGGCCGCTTCTACCGGGTCTGCTTTCCGCGGAGAGCGCGGCGCGCGGCGGCCGTCGGCCCCCGGCCCCTGCAGAAATGGCGGGGACAGGCGGGCGGCAGGAGCGGGCCCCGGCCGCGGGCCCAGACGCGTCTTTTGTGCGAAGTCGCGGAGCAAGGTGCCGGCGGGCGGGGCGGGGGCGTCCGAGCGGCGCCGGCGGCGCAGGACCCGCGTGCCGAGTCGGGAACGGCGCGGCGCACGGTGTCGCCGGGGACGGAGACCCCGACGCCGCGGGGGGCGGGAGGGGGGCTCGGAAGAGCGGGACGCGCGTCTCATGCCGCTTCGCGACGGGACACCTGCAGGGGCCGAGGGGGCTGGGCGGTGCCTGGAAGCGCGGGGTCCGCCGGAGCCGCGTCCCCCTGTCGACTCCTCTCCGGAGCGCCGCGTCGGTTCCCTGTGGCCGGCGGGCCGGGCCGCGCGGGCGGGCGGGCGGAGGGGGCCGCTGCCTGTCCCCGCGGCCCCCCGGCTTTGCCCCGGGAGGCTCGGGATTTGTCAGCCAGATGTGACAAGATCGCGGAGAGGCGAGAGGGAAGGAGGAGATCTGATATTAATCAGCGCATAGCTCCGAGCCAAACTTTCTCAAACGCGGTGTACGAACATGTTCTTCTCATTTAAGGCATCTCTTTGTGGCGGTGCGGCTGCCACCGGCCCGACTTTGACAGTTCAGTGGAATGCCAGCGAGCAGCCTTAATTGTGGGAGTGAAATTGTGTGTGCTGGGGTGGGGGGGGGCGGAGGGGGGAGGATCAGACACTCTAAGGTTCCGCAATGTCCCCTGGTTTTATGGCCGCGCTCACCGCGCTCCTCTGAAGACAGGGCCTTTAACTCAGGCCAGACGCCCGGTCGCAGCCAGGCCTCTGCTGTTAACACTTAAGGGGCCCGAAGGAGGCCCCGCTGGTGTCCTGGGAATCCCTGTCAGAGGGCGTGAGTGTGTGTGTGTGTGTGTGTGTGTGTGTGTGTGTGCGCGCGTGAGGGGGAAACATGTGTTCCTACAGCTCTGGGTCCACGGAGCACAGCTAGCAACAGTTTTTTTTTTAAATACGGATTTCTTCTCATCAAAGCGACAAAGGTTTTGGCTTGACCGTAAGTGAATTGGAAAACGGCGTTTGACAAGTTATTTTTTGGGGGGGCGGGGGGGTCCTTTCATTCCGTGGTTAGTGTTTTAAATGGCCGACGGATTCCTCGGGATCTTTTGATGAGGTGTCTTGAACTCTTCCTTTGCAGGCAGGTCCCGTTGTACCTGTTACAATTTTGGTACAGTGACAAGTAGACTGACTTCGCCAGGGTCTGCTCCCGTTTCGGTTGCGGGATGTTCTTAAAACTTCGTTGAAGTTGCATAGGTCAAAATGAAATGTCTGTACAGGATGTAAAAGAAAATTCCCATGTTATGCATTGTCCATGGAGGATTCGGTTTGTGCTTTCAGTAACGGTGGGGAGGCGGCCACCGCATTTGTTAGGGTGCATTTTGATAAATAACTGTAGCCTTTCTGGCGGACCTCAAAGAAGGAGAATGGAGTCATCGTTTGGTTTCTCATCCAGTAAGTTTGCCAACTTTCATTTCACCAAGAAAAGGGTTATGGCTCGTTCAGCCCCCACTCTTGGTGGGACATGGGCCTGTCAGAGAGGTGCGTGCCGGAAAGAGGTGGAGGAATCTTCATGTCGTCGCCCAAGTGCTGCTCATGCTTTGGGGACTTGAGATGATGTTCAGACACCTGCGTGATTTAATTTGGAGTATCCTCTGGACCTGCAGATTCTTCCCAGTGGAAAAGGATTTAGCCACACGCCCCTCCTTCAGCAGGAGAGAAAGTGGTTGGTTTGAAGTGTGTGTTTGGCCACTGCCAGATAACTAGGACATGAAAAAATGATCTGTTTGCTCGGGTTAGAATTCACGTAAGGAATATTAACCTTCATGGAGTAATTGCCACGAACACGTCAGGTTTGCATAGAGGGCTCCTTTTATGTGTAGTTTCATTTGACGTGGCTCCTGTGCACCGGTGACTTCCCCGTCCTAGGCCCACATGCTGGGCATCGGCCTGGAAGGAAGGGCGATCCAGCCCATTGGGTGAGAAAACAGCCTTACAGATTCTCCCGGGGGATGAATAATCAGTGTCCTCTAAGCACACACTTAGCGTTTACGAATGCAGAGGGAGAACTCTACATGGGAAAACAATTTAGAAGTTCAGTCTGTCGGGGAAATTGAACAGCAGTGCAGGGGGTGAGGGGCCGAACTGTCTTGTAGCTTTGGTGCACGGCGTTGGGAGTTATTTTGACAGTGGCCGTTAAAGAGGTGCCCCGGAGGTTCCACGAGGTAAATTACTTGCAGGAGGAGCATGCTGTACCCCGGGGTGAATTTTCACCTCTACAGATGTTACTGAGAGTGAGTAACTTTTCTCAGAAACAGCCGTGCTGGAGAAGAACTAGACGTGCCCCAAAGGGGAACACTCAGGGCTGAGCCGCACTCTTCTTTAGGTGTGTAAGATCAGTGTGTAGGGGGTCACTGCATTTTATTTTTTAAATTACCTTATCCGAAGTATGCTACCACAGGTTTTTAATTTTACTTAATTGAGATATTCTGTTTTTCATGGTTTATCTAAGAGATGTTAAAGATAAACTGAGTTCTCTACAAGAGCAGGCATCTGGAAAGGTTTTCCAGTTTGCCTCTGCAAATCCGTTTCCACCTGAAAGCCTTATTTCTCCTTATCTTGTCATTCTTTGAAGCCCTTGTTCCTAATTCTGGAAATTC
Organism: Tonatia bakeri; assembly: GCA_004024845.1. Classification (NCBI taxonomy): domain Eukaryota; kingdom Metazoa; phylum Chordata; class Mammalia; order Chiroptera; family Phyllostomidae; genus Tonatia; species Tonatia bakeri. Next base: position 290,949 of record PVIA01000748.1, on the reverse strand, counting down.
CCAGATCCCCACCGTGGCCCCCTATCTCCACGTAGACACACGCCTGTTTTATGCAAAAAGGGTGGGTCGGAGGGGCAGTTAGGTATCGTGGTAAATACAGTATTCAGAAGGGTAGGTCTGCCCAGAGAGCAGACCTGCCTCACCGGGATCCAATTTGCTGCCTCCTCCAAGGTCGCAGGGTGGGAAGAAAACGGGCCCTCGCTGCCGTCCACACATGGGCTCGTTACAGACCTGCCTAATGTGTCCCAGGAGGCCTCTGCCCTGGGGGGACGATCCTCTGCTCAGCTCACGTGCGAGAAGAGAGAGATGGGGAAATAAAACGGGGAAGCCAGGTCCAGGCAGCCTCAGCAAGGGAAGATAGCTGTCTCAGGCCAGCTCTCCAGGCAGCTAACTCGTGTTTTCCCACGGAGCGGTGTTCATTCGTGTCCTCTTGCAGAGGATTTCTGTGATGGGTCCGTTGCACTCTTAACAACCCTCCAATTTGTTTTCCGGCTCTACACCAGCTTCTAGAGGTGCTGGCCTTGTTCTGCGGCCCTCCGATCGTTTCTTGCCTTACTCATCACGGAAGCAGCATTTTCATGCCGGCCACACTGATGTTTCACGAGGCACCAGGCTGAGTTTTAAGACAGCGATCAGAATGACCCAATTAATGGTCTGATTTTTTTCCTTTTTGAAAATCTAGGGTGTTTTTTTGTTTTTGGGTTTTTTTTTTTACATTTTGTTTTTAAAATCTAGTTCTCATTAAATTCCTAAAAGAAATGTGTGCAAAAGGGTACTTAGAAATGTCTACCATTTCATCATTATTTTGCATCAGCGGCAACAGTGATGGCGCATTGCTTGGGTACCTGGCCACCTTACTTAAAATTATCCTGAGGGGTAAATGACTTTTTTGTTTGTGTGTTTCTATTTTTGTTCCCCCTCAACCCGTGCTGGCTGCTGTGTTCAGAAACTCCCTACGTGTGCACTTAACGCCCTTCTGTTTTCTTGTTATCACACGTTTCTGAAGATTGCCACTGACGTCCTCCCAAACTAAGGCTATAAAGAAAAACAATATATTTGTGTCACTTATATTTCTCTACAGTTTTGTTGTTCGTTCAGGTTTTTGTTTTTTTTTTAAACAAAAACTTGGTTTGGTTTCTAAGATAACATTTGCACCTTTTTCTACTTCTTGGGTTTTTTTTTGGTTTTTTGTTTTTGTTTTTTTTTTTGGTTTTAGGACTAATGACTTTAAGAGAAAAGGCCCAGCTGTTCGGTTGTTTTGGCGCACAGCGCAGACTTTGATTTACGGAGATCAAAGGACGAGTGTTTCCCCCATCACCTTCTTTGAACTGAGCAGCGAGAGAACTCTGCTGCGTGCACTTCTCCTCACAGGTGGACTTGGCCCGGCGTCTGGCCCCTGGGCTTGGCCTCCCACCCGCCCTCCCCTGCCAGACCCTGCTCCCCGCGTCCTGGGCTTGGGGCTGGTCTCTGCTTTCACCCCTGTCCCTGAAGCAGGAACCTAGAACCTGCCAGTTCCCCTTCCATGTCATTTTCAGGTTGCAAATGCTGCCTGCCCGGTGTCCGAGGCTTCTCAGGTCCAGCCTTTCAGCTACGCCCGTGGCCAGCAGTGTCTCCCCACACCGTTCAGAATGCTGACGGCTTCATGGACCCCGCAGAGAGACTGCTGGCTGCCCACCGGGACGGCCCACCCCCTGCCCCACCCTGTGTAGTCTGTCTACGTGGGTTCTCGCTGCCCAAGACCAGTTCGCGCCCTGGGGCCCAGCCTCCCGGGCTTGACACACAGGTGCAGGGCCAGCCTTCTCCAGGCCCAGGCCGGGGTGGTCCCCGCACTCGGGATGCAAGCGCGCACCTGCTGCCTCCCACGGGGAGCCTCCTCAGCCTCTCTACGGAACGTCACATCCTGCCTCCATGTTTGTTGCCCCACACGAAAAAAAGAAAATGTTGGTCCGATGGGGAAGGTTGACTTAACTGAGTTCTTTTTCAAGTTTTACTACAGGGCACTCCATACAAAATTAGAGTACTTTCACATAGCTCCGTGACGTGTGCTCGGGAGCTCGACAGCGGTCCGCTCTGGGCCGGTCCCATTGCACCTGCATCCCCGACCCGTTCGTTCCCTGACGGTTGCCAGCACCGGCGTGTGTCGGAGCCGATCCTGGACACCGTGTGTCTTCATTCATAAACAAGAGTAGCTCCAAAAGAAACGTCTTTGACAAAAAAGGCAAAAGCAACAAAATGGTCTAAAAAAAATTGAGCAGAAAAAAAAAAGGCAAAAGCAAGATACCCTATAACACCTAAAAAAAATTAGCAACTCTTTCATGATGTTAAATGTCAGTATTCGGATTTCCTGGATGGCCTTGTAAGCTTCACGTTGCCACGCGCTGGTTCAAGTCCAGATCCAAATGAGGTCCATGCGTGGTCTCTGTTCATCTTCAGGCTTGCACCTTAGGTTTGTTTCCTTGCAGTTTATCTGTTGAAAAAGCTGGGTGGTTCGTCCTGGAGAAGGCTCCCAGTCTGCATTTTACTGCAGGGCAGTGTTACGTAAACACTCCTCCATCCCCTGTACTTTCTGTGAGCTGGAGGTGACCAGGTGGCCTCATCGAATTCAGGTGTGAGCTTTTGGGGGCAAGAACGCCCCATGTGTTGTAGTGTGTGTCCTTCCATCCAGAGCCCAGGGACCTGGTTGTCCTCTTTTTACTGAGGAGGTGAGGATAGATGGGTATTCCAGTTCTTCACCTGGAATACATCTGTAAAGAGGATTTGGGGAATAACTCCCTGGTTCCCTGGAATCTCTCAAGGGGGCGGTGAGTTTCGTGTTTGTTTTCGGCAACTTTTGAAGTGCTGGATTTTAATCCCCGTGCATGGTTCACACCAATGTTGGATGGGTCATATTGTCTGTTCAGCTGTGGACCAGTTGGGCTGTGTGACTCTTCCCCACCTCCGGGTCCCCTGGGAGCAGACACTGGGAGTTCCTCCCCTGTGGGTCCCCATCAGGCCCCTCACAATCACAGTTCATACTAGATGCCTTACACACAGGCAAATGACAACCAGAAGAAGCTGGTTTGTTAAATAAGTCGGTATCGTTTTGCTGAACTCCTCAGAGAAGATGACAGCAGGAGACAGGCGCCCGCAGCAGGCAGGCCGCCGCACATGGGGGGACCTCACGGGTGTTCTGCCCTGCTCATCCCAGTGCCCCGAGATGTCCGGCAGACGGTGCCCCTGTTTTCAGGTTCCCCGTTTGACCTCTGTAGGTTTCCGTGTGTAAGGAAAATGGTGGACACCTTAAAAAATAAAACGTGAGGGAAGTTAGAGGAAAATGAAAGGAAGGGAGGGAGTAAAAAAAAATATCTGGTTCTAAAAAGAGGCATGTGACATACATTCCGCATGTGAGGGGCAGAGCTGCCCTAAGGGCAGACAGGTGGAGACCCCCTACCCCGGAATGATATGTTTCCTGAGCCAGAGGGGCTGGCTCTGCAGCCAGAGGGAGGGTGGGCTTAGAGTTTCATTGTCAGCAAAGAGAGACCAAGCCCTCTCCCCACGAGCTAAGGTGGTCTGGCGGCTTGGGGGGATACCTTCTATTATATATTGACAGTTTCTTTTCCCCAAGACTCAAAACATATTAACAGCAGTTGTCTGTATTTGATATTTAAAAATACGACTTGGGAAAACGCGGAGCATTTTTATTCTAAAGCCAGGTGACTTTTTAAAAAGTGATCTGTGACTTAGCAGACTGGTCCTCAGATTTCAAGTTGGGAAATTGTGATTCTCACCAGGGAGTACCTGGCACAGCCTTAGAATCTCACACTTAGGAGAGGACCACATGCTAAATGTGGCCTTAGTAATCTATACTAGTTAGCCATTTTTCATGTGGTTTTTGTGTGGCCCTCTCTACACTCCACAAGAAGATCAGTATGTATCTTAGGAACTGCATTTGGCTGCTAATGGAAGATTCTCCTAAATAAAACACCATCCTGTCTGCTCAGCAATTCTTGGTATATAACGTCAGGGTTACCTCATGGTTGCAAAATGGCCTCTGAAGTCCAGCCATCACATTCTTGTTCCAGGAAGGAGGAAAGGCTAAGAAGTCCCCCAGCTGAGTCACCTCCCATTTATAAGGAGCTTTCTGTAAAGTTCCACCTAACAACTTCTACCTCTGTACCAGTGGCCAGTACATAGTTACGTAGCCACTAAAGGAGATATGAAAATTAAGATTCCTTTATTGAGGCAGATTGCGCAAAAGGATGTTGGGTGGGCATCTACAATTAGTAAGCATAGCACAGCTCTCTCGTGGATCCATAAATTATTCTCTTAAATAATTCTAGCGAAAGGCAACCCAAGTCCTCAGGCCGAGGGTCAGCCGCCAGGTGTTGGTTTTGAGTTTCTGTTCAGTTGCCTCTTTCGGGAATGATTCATCGTGGAGCAGCATGCATGGAGGTTTTTGTCGTGAGTGTTTCCAGTAGCTCTGTCTGTGTGCAGGCAGACCACCTGAGCCCCGGGGAGCTGAGAGCCTCCTTGCTGTAGGTCTGGCAGTAACAGCAGTCATGCTGTGCTAATTGGCCTTTTCAGCTCTCCATCGGTGTTTTCTCATTAAGGTGGCTAATGAGCCGCCGAGGTAGGCAAGAGCAGCTCTCCAGCCCATTTTATAGTCCAAGGCTCCAAGTCGTGGAGCTAACGCCTGTTCGGCAGGAAGTGACACGTAAGTTGCCTGAGGCCAGTCGTAGGTTTTACTGCCTCCCCGTGAAATGCGCTCAGAGTGCTGGAGGGGAAGGAAATCAAGTTCCCCAGCTCCACATCCAGAGGTGTCCTTTTAATGGGCAAATCCTATTAATTTTATACCTTTTTCCAAGGCTCATTGTTAGGGAATAAAATTCATGTTCCTTGGCGTGCCCCCACCATCCTATGCAGAGCAGTCTCTGTCCCCCCCGTGAGTGACCCCCATTTCCTGCCGTTCACCTTACCTAGTCCACTCCAGCTCCTCTGGCCCCTTTTTGGTGCCATGAAAACTCCTGCCTGTCTGGTGCCTCGGGGCCTTTGCATGTGCTGTACCCACAACCTAAAACATTCGCTCTGCCTCCAGTTCCTCAGTGGCACCTTGCCATCCTTTGGTACTCCGTTTCAATGTCACCTCCTCAAAAGCCTTTGATGGTGACCCTCCCTACGGGGCCCTTACGCCTACCTCTGTTCCTCCATGGCAGCCAGTAGAATTGCTGGCAGAGGTTTCTGCTCTGTTCCTTCATAGCATTTACCTTCTTCTGAAAAGGTGTGGTTTGATTACTTGTTTATTTTCTCTCTCCTCTAGAATATAGGTTCCTTGAAGGCAGAAACCCCATCAGTCCTGTTCAGCACATTAACCCTCAGCGTTTAGAATGTCTGGCTTAGAACAGCTCAGTGAGTATGTGGATGATAATGCCTAACTCTCAAAGTGGCTGAAGGGATTAAACAAACCCTTACATGGACGTGCGGTTAGCACCAAACATTGATATTTCAAAATCTACTCCCAGTGTCCAAGTTTGAGACCACCCTGGTAGGCTGTAAGTTCCTCAGTGTCCTTGTCTATAAAATGGGAATAGTAGCACCTACCTCCAGGGGGTGTGTAAGAAAAGGGGTCACCCATGGGCTGTGTTTACTGCCGTGCTGCACGCATAGTACACGCTCGGTAAAGCTCGCCAACCGCATGATCTTGGCCTTGGGCACAGTGCCCATATACTTACGTTTCCTGAGGGCAGTTCCCTCCTCTGACAGTGACGTAGGGAGGATTAAATGAGGTCACTTTAACACGAATGCCACGGTGTGGATGGACAGATGCTGGAAGGGCCTCTAGTCTTGCTGTCGGACTCAGAGCTGTCCAGTGGAACTCTCCTCCATGGTAAAAATGTTCTCCTCTGCACCGTCCAGGATAGTAGCCACTGACCCCATGTGGCCGCTGCGCACTTGAAATGCGGCTAGCGCAACCCAAGAACTGAACTTTTAATTTTACTTGATTTTCATTATTTTTAATTTAAATAGCCACATGTGAGTCAATGGCCACTGTACTGGACAGGGCAGATGAAGTGACCGGAACCCTCAGAGTGGCCAGGCTGGAATGCGGTTGCATCCGATTCCTCAGCCGGACCGCAGATGACTCCTCTGAAGGGGCCCGTGCCAGGAATCTGGAGACCCCAAAGGTCTTCTGTGATTTTTCTTCCCCTCTCTTCCATCTAGTCCCCCAAGAACACCTCCCTGAGTTTATCTTCCGTGATAGGAATATATTTGCATGAACTGAGGATGAAAACAGCTTGGAAGTAGACAGTTTTTATTTTCGAGCTCAATAATGCATGTCCGGCAGGGGATGTCTGTGCGTCTGCCCCGCTGTGTGTCTGGAATTCGAGGCAGTGTCTCCCCAAGCTGGGGGTAGCTCAGAGGTGTCCAGGAGAGGAAGTGGGACCCTCCAGCCCAGCTCAATACCAGGTGATAACTCCCTATCGAGAGACTACAAATAACTGGATCACCCATCACACACTGGGGGTGTCTGTAATGCCCAGATGAACCAGTGAGCAAAGGGTAGTTACCAAAAGAGCAAATCAGAATTTTGATTGTTGATTTGTAGCACATCAAAGTGACTACCAACAACTCAGGCCCTGGCTGGTGTGGCTCAGTGGATTGAGCACCGGCCTGAGAGCCAGAGGGTCACCAGTTCGATTCCCAGTCAGGGCACATGCCTGGGTTGCGGGCCAGGCCCCCAGTAGAGGGTGTGTGAGAGGCAACTACACATGGACGTTTCTCTCCCTCTCTGTCTCCCTCCCTTCTCTTCCCCTCTCTAAAATAAATAAATAAAGGCTTTTTAAAAATTCAGAAATAGTTTGATTAAAATGAGTGTGCAAAAAGCAATAACCATGTCTTGATGTATCCAGCATGTTGTGAACATCTGCTTTAGGTTTCTGAGGAAGGGAACACCTATCATGAGTCCAAAGGGAAGGATGTAAGTTTTAAGAGTTCTCCATTTTGATTTGCACGAGTCCTTTCTGTCCTGTAAGGACAATTTTTAATCATTTGATTTCATTTCAGAAGTTTTAATTTGTCTTGAGATAATGGTGCTATAATTTGACTACACTGTAGAATTCTGAGGTGGGGGGAACAACTCAAGGGCCTTATATTAGAGGTTCTCTAAGACAGCGTATTAGATTTTTTAGCTCATAAATAATTCCCCTGAGGTTTGGTTCAATAGAAGTCTAACGAGCTTTATTCAGCCTTATTCAAATAGGTTCATATAGAACCACGCGAACGGTTCTTATAAAGCAGCATGCATGCATTGGAATTGTAGCTTAAATTGCTTAAAATTCTGTCCCCAAACTAGAAACTGCTAGAACTAAATAATCAGGTTAGGTCGGTGGGTCTCAACTCCAGGCGGTTTTGCTGCCAGGGGCACGTGGCAGTGTCTGAAGACATTTTTGGCTTTTGCAACTGGGGGAGGGAGGTGTTATTGTGGCATCTGATGAATAGAAGTTGGAGAGGCTACGAGACCTCCTACAATGCCCAGGACAGCCCCCCGGTCCCCACCAAGAACTCTCCAACTCAAAATGATTATAAGGCTGAAGTTAAGAAACTTGGAGTTAGGTATCAGGAGATGGGGCAGAAAATGAGTTTCCACCCGAGGCTGTGAGATGCACTGGGAACGGCTCCCTGCACCCTTCTGCTGCGCAGGGCTCTGGGCACTCACCTAGTGAGTCCTGGGCTCAGCGTGAATCCAAGGAGGATCACCCTGTTTTTAAAGAGGGAGTGGCATTTTCAGGGACATCATCCAAAATAAGAACTTTTCTCATTTTTAAAATTTTGTTTAAGCCCTGGCTGGTGCAGCTCAGTGGATTGAGCACCAGCCTGTGAACCAGAGGGTCACCGGTTTGATTCCCAGTCAGGGCACATGGCTGGGTGGTGGGCCAGGTTCCCAGTAGGGGGCGTGTGAGAGGCAACCACACACTGATGCCTCTCTCCCTCTCTTTCTCCTTCCCTTCCCCTCTCTCTAAAAATAAATAAATAAAAATCTTTAAAAAATATTGTTTAAAACAGTCATAGAGCATAAGTAATGAAATATTTCAGAGAGTTTGTATTGAGTGTGCTGGCAGCTCTTGAGAACGCAGATGAGTTGGTCTAGGAGCCAACATTCAGAGTCGCAGAGAAGTGTGAGAAGCTGGACAGCGTATCAGGTGTGCCACCGACTCATAACGGTGTCCCAGACACGGTTTGTTTTGACCATAATAAAAATTAAATTATTACTCATTTTTATCCTTCAACTTCCCCTTACAATAACTATGTGATTATGCATATAGGTGTATAGATATGTGTGTTCCTGTATTTAACACATTAGTAAAATGTATAGATAAGTAGAAACTATAACCACAAAGTAAAAAGAAAAAAATTTCTGGCATTCGACCAGTGTTTCTCAATCTTTTTCTCGCTTCTCCCCACACCCCCATGTCTCAGGGGGCTTGAGAAATGTCTTCCTAGCTGTGCTTCCCCCAGTGGGATTTTATGATACCACGCACTGTATAGCTGCTGATGTCTGTATATCTGCGTTTTATATATGAAAAGAGGGACAATTTTCACCCCATAACAAAGCGTGCGCCCCTGTGATGGCACCGCCCCCCCCCCTTGGGAAAGCATGCGTCATTACGAAGAAGACGGTGTTGGGATTATCTGGAGTTCTTCGTACTGTCTCATAAGACTTGCCAGAGAGTAAAGGCTTTCCTCCCGTCTTTCCTGGTGATTCGGACGCACTGCCACCACCTGCCACACGCCCCCCTGATGAACGCCCTTATTCTGTCACCTGAACGTCTCTTGTCCAGACGGTCACTCCGGTCAGACCTATTGCCATCCGAAAAGAGTGGCAGAAGACAGTAAAATCGTGTGAATTTTAAGCTGTGTGTAAGCAAGGGCACCGATGGGTTTTTGTGACTTTTTAGATTCACGGTGAAATAGAATGGGCGGAGACCTCCGCACCACCCCTTCGTGGCCAGCGCCCCCCAGCAGGGGGTGCGTTTGTTACCCGGACGAGTGTACACTAACTCCTGGAAATCACTCCGAGTCTATAGTGTCTGTTTACCTTAGAGGTCGCACTTGGTGTTCATGCATCCCACGGGTGTGACAAATGTAGAATGACACGGAGCCATCGCTGTAGCATCCTTGGGAGTGTATCCACTGCCACAAAGTCACCTGCAATCCGCCTGCTCGGGAAGTGGCAGCGCAGATGTGGGGAGACGGGAACTGCATACGCCACTGGTGGGCATGCAAGACGGTGCAGTCCCTTCGGGACACACAGTGTGGCAGTTTTCTCAGACAGCTACACGTGGAGTTACTGTGCGATCCTGCAGTGCCGCTCCTAAGAATATACCCAGCGGAAGTGAAGGCGTGTGTCCACCATAAACTTGGACCGGGGTTCCTTTTGAGGATGATGAAAATTACATCGTGATGACGCCGGACTCTGAATATGCTAAAAATCGTTCCGTTGTAAACCTGAAGGGGGTGAATTGTAGATGTGCATTATATCTCAATGTAAAGCTGTTCTTTTAAAGATGAAAACAAACAAACAAAAAGAAGACCACTCTCCCCTCACTACCACGCATTAGCAGTCCCTCCCCATGGCCCACAACCCCTGGGGACCACCGCTCTGCCTTCTGAATCTACAGACTGACCCGTTCTTGGCATGTCATGTGAATGCCGTCGTACGCCCTCTGACTTTTCGTACCACTGTCATTTCCTGTGTGTGTCTTTCCGTAGCCAAATGTTTCCAAGATTCATCCACGTGATAGCGCATACGAGGACCTCATTCTTTCTCGCCGCCTAGTCGTGTTGCACCGTGCAGGTGCACCAGGGTTTTTGCTCGCCTGTTTATCATCGAAGGGCACTGGGGTTGTTTCCACTTCAGGGGACAAGTTGGTGTGTGGGCCGATGTTTTCCATCGTCCTGGGCACATCCTGAGGAGTGGAATGGCTGGATCGTATGGTGACTCAGCCGGACTCTTTTCCAAACTGCCTGCACTGTTTACCATCCCACCAGCAACTGATGTGTCAGCGAAGGCTCATTCCAGGCCCCTTTCCAGTGAGTTTCCTGAGTCCTAGGCCAGATCCCCATCCTGTCCCCACACAAGGCCATGTAGTGCCTTAACTGGCAGAAGGAGGTTTAAACCCGTAATCGTGGGGCTTTTTCATCCCCCCTCCGACACACACACTCCCCAGGTTCAAGGCTCTCTTGAGTCATACAGATTCCACCAGCGGCTCTCCCCAGGAGCCACCCCCCCTCCCCCCCACCAGAGCTCCATAAGAGCTTCTTCTCTTTAATAATAGATCGCATTCTACAGGCCTCTATCCCCGTTTGAGGAATTCATCTTAAAAATATCCGCGAAGATATGTTGCTAATACTAGACTTCTGTTGGCACGGACATCACTCTTTTTTTTTTCTTTATTTCTGCTGTGTGTCAGCACACTCTACACCCACACACCACACACGGCACCTTCACGTGCAGCTGGGCTCCCCCACGCAGGGCCGGTGCAGCGCGTGCCTGTCTCCATCAGGCACACGGTCCCGTGAGTGGAGTCGGGGGCCATCCTCCAGGGCCTCCGATCTGCTCTGCTATCCAGCTTCTGCCACATCTTGACGGGCAGCAGAGTCCGAGTGTGGACCCCCTCCGTTCCGATCAGTTCCCTCCCACTTGTTCCAGGGCAGCCTCTGTGTACGTTTCAGCATTGCTGCTGCGGTCAGTGCAGAGATTTGGTGAAAACGGGAGTCCTTACTCTTCTTAATAACAATGAGCAAGGTGTTTATTTCCAGTCCATCATCCTATAAAAAGTTCTGATGTTTACAGCCTGCTCTCCCACGCAGAAGGGTATCTGTTACGTGCCCTCCGTGTCCAGGTCCTGGGCCAGCTGCCCCGATCTCTGGGGTCCGGTGAGCATGTCCAGGCCCGGCACGGAGTGGGCCCGCATTGCTCAACGAGCATCGCTGAATGGAGGTTTTGTTTTGTCAGTGTGATGTGTGTCCCACACACCACTAACAGGCTCTGCATACCTGTGTTCTCTTTGGCAGGCTATTGGCTGTACTCTGAACTGCAGTTGCCAAAGTTTCAAGCCGGGGAAGATAAACCACCGTCAGTGTGAGCAGTGCAGACACGGCTGGGTGGCCCACGGTAACTATCCCCCCCCTTGGCTGGTGGTGCCCCCCTGTAAATAACTGACAGTGTTTCAGGAATGGATGTCATGCCCAAGAATGACAGCTGACCTTTGTAAGTTGCTGCTGCGTGCCAGGTAACCGGCTACCAGCTTTAATAGATGTGTTATGACAGTGAATCTTAGCAGCTCCTCACAGGGGGTGTTTGGTCAGCCCTGTTCTAGTGGCGTGCGGCGCCGTGACTCCGTGATGACGGGACGTCCTCTGCGGTCCAGGGCAGCAGCTCAAGCCCAGACACCGTGCAGGGTGCTCAGTTCCATTTGAATTTCATGCAAACAGTTAATAATGTTTTAGCCCAAGTACCTCTCACATCGTTGTTGTGTCTGAGGTTTGCATTCAGGTTTAGCCAGGCATGCTGCGTTTTTATCGGCTGACCCTGACCCTACGCTGGCTCCATGCGGCCACCAGGTGCTGGGAGTGCGACTAGTATGAGTGCAGAATTGAATTTCTCATCCTCTTAAATGTCGATACGTTTAAATCTAAGTCGAAGTAGCCACATGTGGCCGATGTCTGCTGCACCGGACGGCATAGATGGCGGAGGTTTGGTTTGCCAAGCCTGACACCTAGGGGGCGCCAGACCTGCCTGAACCTGGGCCGCTGGGCTCCCAACTCCGGGGTCTTCTCCTGGTGCTTCCTGGTTCCCCGTCCTCTTGACTGGGAACCTGCCACTGCTGTTTTTACCCCCCTGTTTTCTGTGCTCCCCCGGCTTGTGGCCATTTTACGCTTCAGGGATACCACAGGAAAGGGCAAAAAACAGAAGTCTTCAGCCCATCCACTTCATAAGTTCCTGTGACAGCATTAGGATAATCAGTCGTTTGTGTAGCCGTGTTTTGTCCGTGGGAACAGACCGCTGAGAGTTAGCGCCGGCCTACTTCTTGTGCGGTGTTTCTCTCGCAAGTAGAGTCTTTCAAGGACGTTATTTCTTCCGCTTGGTTTTTCAGCTCTAAGCAAGCTGAGGATCCCCCCCGTGTACCCAGTGAGCCAGGTGGAGATCGTCCAGTCCAGCGTGGTGTTCGATATCAGCAGCCTCATGCTCTACGGGACCCAGGCCATCCCTGTGCGCCTGAAAATCCTCCTGGACCGGCTCTTCAGCGTGCTGAAGCAGGACGAGGTGTTGCAGATCCTGCATGCCCTGGACTGGACCCTGCAGGATTACATTCGCGGCTACGTGTTGCAGGTAGGGCCGCCCGCCACCCTTCTCCCGGAACGTCTTCCCGCACCCCTGTCTGTGGGACGGACGTAACCCGTAACCCACTCGCCGACCAGCGCAGTCACCCTGCCCTTTAATGCTTTCTCTGACGGCCGAAGCCCAACCTCGTGTTCTGGGAGGACTCCCGGGCTTTCTCCTCAAGGTTCCTGTGAAGGTCGGGGTGTGGGGGCAGCACCGATGTGGGTTTCACTAAGCAGCTCTTCGCCGGTGCACCACTCGCCCCGTCCTGGGGGCTGCCTCCATCTCTCCATATATCTGCAGACTCTGCCCAGTGACACAGACACTGTCCGTCTCTGCCGAAGTTGGCTGAGGTTTTGAGGGTGGGAGAGGGGACGTTTCCTGCAGAGCCACACACGAACAATTGCAGTTTCTGCTCTCTAAAGCCATCTGTCGCCGCTCTGCGGGTTGTCCTTCCTGGAATCCGTGGCATCGCGGCATCTCTGAGTTTGGGCTCTCGTGTTTCCCTCTCCCCCTACTTCTGCGGCCTCCGCGCGCTCTGCCTCTGCCTGTGTGTGCAGGAGAGATGGCAGGGACGTCTCCCTGTGCCTGCTCTCCCCTCTGTACTCTGCAGCGGGGTTGCACCTGTCTTTCTGACTCGAGCTGGGTCATCGAGGTGTTTTCACAGGCAGAGAATGTATTTCCTGATGTCAGTGACATCGTGTCTCGGACACACGAACCAGCTGCAGCATTTTTTTTCTTGCCACTACACTAGACCATGTCAGCCGACTCAGTTAAAAACCTCAGTGAAATGGGGATGTGAAGGTATTTCCAAGATTAACATACATGCCAGCTTTTCTCCGATGGGCCGTTTCACGGAAATGCACACTAATAATCGTGTACAATCCTAGACCAGTAAGAAATCTTATGAAGTAGGTAGATTATCTCCATTTTCCGGTTGAAAAAATCAGGGTGCTTCTCAATCTTGCTGAAGTCACCCAGCACCCCTGTGGCAGACCGGAATTTGAACCCGCATCTTTCTGAGTCTACAGGCCACGCTTTTCCTCCGGAAACAGGGTTGGTCACCTTGAGAGTGGGACCCCCGGCGGGCTACAAACCACCTTTCATGTAGAGCAGCGTTACGATCTTACATTATGACATAGATCAATATTTAATGATCCTAATAATCTTGCTTTCTAGCGTCAGGATTAAAAATATGGAATCAATTACCTTGAACCTCTAGCGCATGAAAAATTTATGATGTTACATTCTTCCTCGTCTTCAGAAGTCTTACGTGCACCGTGGAAAATCTCAGTAGGCCATCAACTACATGTTCTGTGATAAAATATTTATTGTAGTTTTGGGAAAAGTTAGGCCTCGCTAGAGTTTGAAAGATCTCCAACACGCCCGTGTAATTACAGCTCCACGTTGCAAGCCGGGGCCGTAGATCAATACAGACTCATTTGTTCCCCGGTGGTAGTCGCTCGGGCAGATCATTCACACTCAGTGAATAAATCCTCGGGCTGTATCGAGGGCCAATGGCTCCATCTAGAGTCTGTAGGTAAAGAAGGGACTCTTTCCAGAAGATGCGTATTTTAATTTCCGGGGGGAGGATGATCATGCTCACGGGGGATGACCAGTCGTTTCGAAAGACGGTGGAAACGCTCAGCAAATTTCCCCAAGGCGCAAGTAACATGCATTTCACGTCTCCCTTCTGGTCTACCACTTACATTCCTGCGGTCTATTTTCTGCACAAAGTTTCTGGCCTCAGAGAGTGGTCTGGGTGGGGCTGAGCTGAACAGGTCCCGTACTCATCCAGAAGGGGTGTCTTCTTTGAACACATACAGAGGTGCCCTGTGGCACCAGTAGGAGCCCCTCTCTTAGAGAAAGGGTGCAGAGTGGGGAACTAATCTTGCGTGTTTACGTCCCGGTTGGGGTTTAGGACGCGTCGGGGAAGGTGCTGGATCACTGGAGCATCATGACCGGCGAGGAGGAGGTGGCCACCCTGCAGCAGTTCCTGCGTTTCGGGGAAACCAAGTCCATTGTGGAGCTCATGGCGGTGCAGGAGAAGGAGGAGCCGTCCGTGCTCATCCCGCCCCCCGCCACCAACGTGGACATCAGGGCTTTCCTCGAGAGCTGCAGCCACAGGGGCGCCAGCCTCCCCGCTGCTGCCGGGGACAAGGGCGGCCCTGGGGGCGTGCACCCCTTCGAGAGCCTCATCAACAACATGACGTTCATGCTGCCTTTCCAGTTCTTCAACCCGGTGCCGCCCGCGCTGCTGGGGTCACTGCCTGAGCAGTACGTGCTGGAGCAGGGTCAGGACCCTGGTCAGGACCCCAGGCAGGAGATCCACGGAGCCTTCCCCGACGATGGCTTCCTGACTTCCAGCTCCGCCCCATTCCAGGTCGAGAAAGAGCCGTGTCTGAGCTGCCCTGAGGCTGTCACCAGCAAAGAGGACAACGCCCACTTGAGCGACTCCAGCCCCTACAACATGGTCACCAAGCTGGAAAGGCCACCGCTGTCCCCCGAGGCCAAAGGGAAGCCCGAGAGGAATAGCCTCGGCACCAAGAAGGGCCGGGTGTTCTGCACGGCCTGTGAGAAGACCTTCTATGACAAGGGCACGCTCAAGATCCACTACAACGCCGTGCACCTGAAGATCAAGCACAAGTGCACCATCGAGGGCTGCAACATGGTGTTCAGCTCCCTGCGGAGCCGGAACCGCCACAGCGCCAACCCCAACCCCCGGCTGCACATGCCCATGAACAGGAACAACCGGGACAAGGACCTGAGGAACAGCCTGAGCCTGGCCACCTCTGAGAGCTGCAAGCGCGCCGGGTTCACGGCAACCTCTCCAGGCTGCAGGCCGCTCCCCGGCTGCCCGGGTTCAGGCGAGGACGCCAGAGGCCAAGCAGCCTTCCCAGGTGTCGGGCAGAACGGCGTCCTCTTCCCCAACCTGAAGACGGTCCAGCCGGTTCTTCCCTTCTACCGCAGTCCGGCCACTCCGGCGGAACTGGCCAACACGCCGGGGCTGCTGCCTTCTCTCCCCCTGCTGTCTTCCTCCATCTCCGATCAGCTGGTTTCCAGCGAAGTGCCATTCGACGCCCTTCCCAAGAAGAAATCCCGCAAGTCCAGCATGCCCATCAAAATAGAGAAGGAGGCCGTGGAGATTGCTGGCCGGAAGAGGCACGCACTCAGCTCGGACGAGGACGCGCCCCTGCAGGTGGTCAGCGAGGACGAGCCAGAGGCCTACAGTCCTCGGTCGGACAGAGTGCCAGAGGAGCAGCACGCACCCTCGGGACGCTTAGGGAAGCCTCTCCCCGAAGGGCAGAGGGCCTGCCACCTCCCATCGGTGATGGAGCCCAGGGGAGCCACCGGTGGAACCCCTGAGCCGGCCGCAGAGGACCCGGAGAGGGAGCCGGAGCGGGAGCCGGAGCAGAAGCCGGAGCTGCCCGCAGTGCCCAGGGAGGCAGAGGACGGTGGCCGGGACCTCCGCCTGCCCCCTGGCATGGAGCCCTGTGTCCCTTTCCCAGACTACATCAGCCTGCAGCAGCGCCTGCTGGCCGGCGGGCTCTTCAGCGCCTTGTCCACCCGGGGAGCTGCCTTTCCTTGCTTTGAGGACGCTAAGGAACTGGAGCACCCGGGCCTGCACGTGCCGGCGAGGCAGAAGGAGGAAGGCCGCCACCAGTGCGACGTCTGTCAGAAGACCTTCAAGAATGCCTGCGGCGTGAAGACGCACCACAAGAACATGCACGCCAAGGAGACGCACGCATGCACAGTGGAGGGCTGTGCCGCCACCTTCCCTTCCCGCAGGAGCAGGGACAGGTAAGGTGACCGGGTGCCCGGAGGGGGTGGCACTTCCTCACCGGGAGGGCTGCGGGATCGTGCTTCTGAGCCCTGCCCACCCCCACCGCTTCAGGGGGCCTGCGTGGGGCCGAGAGCTTGCATTTCTACGTGCCCCTGGCGCTACACTGCGGCTGGGCCGGGCACACACTCTGAGAACCCACCGCCCCTCATACAGCGCCTTCCACCCTCCTGGGTGTTCAGTTCTGAAATCCACACTCATTCAGCCGCAAGACGTGACCTGAAATGATGTGAGGCTGTTTGTCATCATTTTTAAAACCACCGTCTGTGTGGATTTTTTTTTTTGTATCTGTTCTGGGCAGAAATATGCATGGATTTATCGTGGGGACTTTCACATTGTATTATAGCAGACGCATCACCCTGCCTTTCCTGACGTCTGAGATTCTAAATTCGGAGACACGTCAGGCCCCGAGGGTGTGGCGTAAGGGGTCATGCACTTGTTCTCAAGTTAGAGGAAGAAGGAGGTTTTTGGGGTTTTTTTTAAAGATTTTATTTATTTTTTAGAGAGGGAAGGGAGGGAGAAAGAGAGAGAGAGAGAAACATCAGTGTGCGGTTGCTGGGGGCCGTGGCCTGCAACCCAGGCATGTGCCCTGACTGGGAATCAAACCTGAGATGCTTTGGTTTGCAGCCCACGCTCAGTCCACTGAGCTACACCAGCCAGGGCCAAGAAGGAGGTGTTTTTAAAACCATCACTGCAGCTCTTGGTTTGGACGGGACACTGGGGAGCTGAGCGTGGGGCCCAGCGCTCGGCTCTGTTGCTGCTGGGACCTTTCTGCACTGGGTTCCAGAGACTGTGTCTTTTTTTTTTCTTTTTTTCAATCACTCGTATGCACTGGAACCTGTGTGTCAACCTCGTGTCTGGTTTTCTGCTGACACACTCCTGCCCCTTCCACCCAGAACGCTGACATAATCACAGGTCAGAGCTGCAGTTAAGGCGAAGTGGGTGATCTGGGAGCACGATTCTGATGACGCCCAGGAAAAAGAATGCGTGAGGGCAGAGAAGTCGAAGAGGAAACCTGAAATAGGATTACCCTTCCCGGGGGGGGGGGCCCCCCCCGCCCCCGGCCCCCGCCCCCCGCCCCCACCCACCTCTCCTCCCAGGTCCTTGGCGATTCAGAAGAGAAAGTTCAGTCCCTGTTCGTGTTGGGGAGGCTGTTTTCCCCGTCTGCCCTGGGCATGCATTCCGAGCCGCTGGGAGTCATCGTCTTGCCCACAGGAAGACGGTGCGGCCCTGGGTCGGGGCTGAGTGGGCTAGTCAGGGCAGCAGGGGATCGCGCAGTGAGGCCCCCACAGATTGACGAGTTACCTCCAAATGATATCGTGTGCGCCTAGGGCGTGTGTCATTATGGGCGCTTGTCACGGCCCTGCAGAATAATCACCAGGTGGGAGGCCGTGATTGGCAGTGTGCTCCCAGTGCTGCCCGTGCAAAGCCCTGTCTGGAATCTGCGGGAACGTCGAGAATAGGGACTGAACTCAGGGTGTGCACCCTCTCTCTCTCCCCCCCACCCTTACACCCACACTCAGTGCTGTTTCCAGCCAATCCGACGATCATACCCCAGACCTTCTGGGGCGACACGCGTGCGAACGCCCCAGCTCCTGATGCGAGCCACGTAGGACATTTTAAGTTTTCTGGTAGCCTCACTAGACAAAGTAAAAAGAGACAGGCGAAGCAGGTGTGCATAACACTTTCTTTCAGTCTCTCCCAAGTATTAGCCTTTCAGTACATGATGACACAGCCACAAGCCACCTCTCAGGTGCTTCGTAGCCACAAAGGAGTAGTGGCCACCGATCAGACAGTGCCTCTCTAGAAGGTAGCATCTCATTGAAACAAAGACCTCTGTTCAGTTCCTTACCATTGGGGAGCAGGTATGCCCTGGGACCCCCTCGGTTCCAGGGTCCCAGTGCAGGTGGCCTCATTGAAATCATCTAGCTGTTCTCGTGAGAGGAGACCCAGGAAGTGGTGTGTCCCTCCGATGGGGGCAGTATAAGAGAAGGACACCCTCCCGGTGTCCAGACCACCGACTTCCCCAGGAAAGCTCATTCCTGGTGAGAACAGCAGTGGGCCAGTGGACGTGAGGCACGCAGCTTGCCCTGCGGCCCTTCCCAGCGTGTCACACAGGCCGTGCATTTGGTCTGGTGTCGGCCTCGCATCTCTGCTCAGAATGACTCTTTGTTTGCAACCACAGCCCAACCCGAGGCTAACCATCTTTTTACTCTCGTAGGCACAGCTCAAACCTCACCCTCCACCAGAAAGCCCTGGCCCAAGACCCCGTGAGGAGCAGCGAGGAGCACCTCCAGGCCACCTACCTCCTCAAAGACGTGGCGAAGGACGCCTACCAGGATGTGGCGTTCACGCCTCAGGCCACCCAGACGTCCGTCATCTTCAAGGGCACTAGCCGGATGGGCAGCCTGGTTTACCCAGTGGCCCCGGTGCACGGCGCCAGCTTGGAGAGCTACAGCTCGGGGCCACCCAGTGAGGGCACTGTCCTGGACTTGAGCGCGACCTCGAGCATGAGGTCGGAGAGCAGCAGCCACTCCTCGTGGGACTCCGACCGGGCCAGCGAGGAGGGCGTGGCACTCATGGAGGACAGCGATGGGACCTGCGATGGCCCGAGCCTCGTCCCCGGGGATGACGAGTACCCCCTCTGCGTCCTGATGGACAAGGCCGACCAGGGCCTGGCCAGCCTGCCCTCTGGGCTGCCCATAACGTGTCACCTCTGCCAAAAGACGTACAGTAACCGAGGGACCTTCAGGGCCCACTACAAAACCGTGCACCTCCGCCAGCTGCACAAGTGCAAGGTTCCGGGCTGCAACACCATGTTCTCGTCCGTGCGCAGCCGGAACCGGCACAGCCAGAACCCCAACCTGCACCGGAGCCTGGCGTCCTCTCCCAGTCACCTGCAGTGACGAGGACGGAGGAGCCCCTGTCGGGTTTCGGGGGAAGGCAGCCCACGGGTCATGTTGCCAGCTTTGTGTGACGCCCTGTGGGCCGAGCTGGGCCAGAGGTGTTTGAGTGGACCCTCTGGTCTTCCCCCACGGGGCGGGCGAGAGACAAGCCCTGTGGGACGCTGACCGGGGGGAGGGGCGGCCTCTCCGATTGTGTTTCTTGACCCAAAGGTGTTTTCCAGCAACACGATAAGAGCTTGCAGAAACGCGGCACGTCTTTGGGGCGGTGGCCAGGCCTGCTGACCCATTGAGGGCCCCGGGCCTGGGGGCCGTTGCGCTTGGCGTGAGGCTCCCAGGAGTAGGGGTCAGCTGAGTGTCCTGGGGCGGGGTGGGGGCAGGCGGTCACCCAGGGTGGGGAGCCAGCCCTGAAGAGCCCATCGCTTTGTTCCTGCTTTAAGGACTCTGAAATGCAGACTTCAGTTTGGGAGCGTGGCTGTTGGAGACCGTCCCCCGTGTGGGGTGACAGTGGCTTCCCCTGCCACCGTGGAGGCATCACGTGGTACGCTGGGTGGGGGGCGCCCCTCAGAGGAAGCAGGTCGGCTCCCGACCCCACAGAGACACAAGCATTGCCAAGCGTGTTCGTGCGCGCCCTGGGCCGTGCATGCCAGAAGCCAGCGGGGGAAGACCATGCACTTAAGAATCTTGAGTGGTTTTCAATTTAATTTAAAATGACGTTGGTACTATTTAATTTGTGTTTATAGTATATGAGAATTTGGGGTGAGTGCAGACAGGTCACCGTGTGACCTCCTGGGCCTAGCTTGGAAGCAGCACGAGTGACAACCTAATTGTAGAACCGCTGCCCGTGTGGCCGCTGGGGAAGTTCAGAGTCCGTCCCCTGTGGGCCCCAGGCAGTGGGGGTGGGGACACAAACGCGGGCATGACCCCAGAGAGGACCGTCCATGTGGATCCGGCATGGAGACGATGGCCCGGCTCTGAAGGCTGCTGTCCACTCAGTACCACTGGGTCCCTCGGTCTCCACCCTTTGTAACCGTGAGATGGGGGTGAACGCCGGATGTCCCTGGGAGAAAGAAAACGAGGGTGTTCTTGCCACGCTCTGTGTCTCGGTACCTAACTTACTCTGAAATATGTTCCACGTCCCGCACACATCTGCGGCTGTGGATAGGGAGCCCACCCCGCCCCTTGGGGTGCAGCTATCCCCTGAAATCTGGCACTTACAGAGCTCTGTGCTAGGGAGGGAGAAATGTCATATTAAGATGTCAAGTGAGCCATCTTGGAAAGTTACGGTTGGTTTCAGTAATGAAAAACATCCTTAAGGAGAATCGGGGGCCGTACGAGAGAGATTCCTACGGCTGAAAGGTGAGGGAAGCCGAGAACCTGGTACTGATTATTCCACCTTAAAAAAAAAAGAAAGAAAGAAATGTGATGACTGAAAACTCGTCTCTGCTTCCAGTGAGACGTACCGTTCACTCTCGTGTCACCCACCCGCCCGGTGTCCTAGTGTCCCCAAAGCGAAAAAATTTGTATGAGTTTTCTATGATTTAATAAAAGTGTATGGCAGATGTCTCGTTGGTGAAGGCCTGCATTTCGTAGTAGTGCTGGTTTTTGTCACGTGGGCTGCTGGTTGTACGAGTGCTTGTGGTCACGCACACGCGCGTGCACACGCACACACACACAGAAAGAATGGATCATGCGGAGCTGAAACCCCAGGGGGGGACGGGAGCCCGACACTGGCATCAGTTGCTGCCGTCACAGCAAGACGGGAACTGCTGTGCTCAGTCTGCGAGGCCCCCAGAAATGAAGCGGTGGCTTCCCTGGCAGGAGGCCTGAGGATCGATTTGTTGTCAAAATTAAGTGACTCTCCGAAAAGACTGTGCTTTCACAGGTACGCCTGATAACCATGCTCACGGGGCAGTGCAGGACCAAGGCCTTTTTTCACTCTGAAACATACAGGTTTTAAAAGGAAGTTTTGATAACATCTTTTACCTCTTTTTACTTCTCCCCCCCCTTTTTTTGTACCCTTCCAATCTATGGATAGAGGCCTGATCCTGTCTGCCCACCCAAGTCCCCTCCGAGTGACGACTTCTGTGCAGCCCCTTCCCGGTGTCAGATCCATAGAGCCTCCCACGGCCTGCAAGGCCCTCTGCCATCTTCCCACCCCCGCTCCTTCTCCACCCTCTTACCCCCCTCGTCCCCCCATTACAGCCTTGGGCAGCTTTATCTCTCGTTGCCCACAGTAGCCCCTCCACCCCTCTGTGCAAGATCCCCCTGGGAGGTGACCTCACTTCCTGCTCTCAGAGAACTGCAGGGGTGGGGAGCCCTTCAGCCTCTGCCCTGTGGCTCACCCCCACCCCCACACCTGTCTGCATTCACACCCGTCCCCATGCAGTCACGTCTGCCTGGACCTGTTGCATGCCAGGTGGGCATTCACCATGAGAAAGTGAGCAGGGGCCCCCTGCACACCCCCCACCCATTTTTCTATCCCTCTGAGACCCATCACAATCTCCTGAGTCTCAGCGCCCCCCAAGGAGGGGCCAAGTTTACCCAGCTCAACCTTTCTCGTTCCGTCCCCTGGTGCCCGTGGGTGGCTGTGTGAGTCCGGGTGTTCCAAGAGGCAGATGCCCACGGGACAGAAGGAGCCAATAGTTGATGGAGAGAAAAGCGGGAGGGAGCTGGGGGAGCTGGCGGAAGCCATGTGGGTCTGACCCCACGCGAAGGCAGGAAGGAGGGACGGATGGGTGACACTATCCCAGGCTGCTGGGGAGTCCTCGGGCCCAGGTCACCCCCAGAGCAGCCCTGCTCTCTGGGAGGGGCTCCCTGGGTACCAGCTCTCGGCCCCTCGGTCCTCGGCAGCAACAGCCCATGGGGAGTGTGGCCCGTGAGCGCAGACGGCCATGCATCCGGAGCAGAGTCCGCAGCTCTGCCTTACCTTTCTAAAGCCCCCGAGTCCGCTTCAGGGCGGACTTAAACCTGTGTCTTCACTGGACTCTGAAGTATTCCTCTTCTCTTCAAGGGCTGGTGGTCCACCTCCCCCTCCAGTGGCCAAGAGGGTCATTGCCTCCCTTCTCCCCTCTGCCACTCATTATGAAACACATCCTTTCTCCTGGTTCCACTTCTCAGGCCTGTTGTACTTGTGAATCTTGCTCATCTTAATGATTAAAACAATGTAAAAAATTGGCCTTCCGGGCCCCCGATCCCTCGTAGGCGACTCTTCTTTCTCCCCTCCTACAGCCGAGGTGCTTAGAGCAGCAGGTTTTGCCCGATGTCCCCGATCGCTGCACTCCAGTTGCTTCCTTCACCCCAGTGACGGCCCCACTGTCCCCACGGTCCCCGTGACTCCCGGGTGGCCGTATCCAAACAACATGGGGTTCTGTGGTGTCCTGGTCCCTCTCGCTCTCTCCGGGCTGTCTCATCCGCCCCCGCGACCCTGACCGTTGTCCGTGTTTCAGACTCATCCTCCCAGCAGAGGCACGCAGTCACCTCGCCCAACACGCGACCCCCCCCCCCGCCATGCCGCTCCTGACCCTTCCCCTCCTTTTCACACTCATGGTCAACATCAGTGTCAGTGCGACGAGCGGTCCTCTACGTCCCTTCCCTCCTCCTCCGAGGGTGTTTCAGCAGCCGCCACCTCTCGTTGCTGCTTCACGTCCACCCTCCGGGTGACAGCCTGAAGGACAGGGCCGTGACCGTGACCCGGGCAGGACCACAGGCAACCCCAGGGTCATGGTGCTCCATGGGGTCTGCGTCTCCGTCCGCGTCTCCGTCAGCGTGCAGGCAGGAGCCTCTCTCAGCAAAAAGACGGCGACTCACCGAAGACTCAGCGGATGGCTAGCATTTTCTCAGCAATAAAGTATTTTTAATTAAGGTGTGTACGTCGTTTTTTAGTCGTGATTATTGCACACTTAATAGATTACAGGATAGCATACACACAATCGTTATGTGCGCTGGGAAACGGAAAAATTCGTGCGGCCGGCTGAATTGTGATGTTTGCTCTGGTTGTTTGGGACCAAACCCACAACATCTCCCAGGCGTGCCTGCAGGTGGCCCCTGCCTGCAGGTGCTTCCCGCTGTCCTTGGGGTAGAGTGCCCACAGCAAGGTGGCCTCTGCCGGGCCGACCCCCTGCAAGGGCCCCACAGTCCCAGGGCTGGTTAGCCCCTGTGGCCCCGCGTGCAGCTCTCTCTGTAGGACCTGCCTTTCCAGCCTCTGACGAAGGACCCCTTGGCCCTCCTTGGAGATGCAACTCAGGGGTCTCTTCCAGACACTCCTGGTGAACGTCCTCTCCTTTCCTCTTGGAGGCGAGTGGAGGGAGCCCGCTCTTGGTGCGCATGCCCTAGCAAGGCTTGCTCGCTGAGTCACCTGGCCCCACCCCCGTGCCTCCTTGGGCAGTTCCGCTGTTGGCACTCACCCCTCATCTAGGGGCTTTCCTGGTGGCCTCCGCTGTCAGTCCACAGACACGTATTGAAAACGCACCTACTGTGTGCCGAGCACTGCTGAATAGACCGTGGTGAGTCCAGTACACACGGTCCCTGTCCTGGTGGAACTGAGAGACCCTCCAGGGAGACTGATAGGAAACCGAAACATAAAAATAAATTATGCCTGCAGAAATTTCCAGAAGAGGGGTCTCTAACTTCCTCTTGCTAATGCTTCTTCTGGCTAGGCCATCGGCCTGAGAGCGTGAGGTCATGACCTCTCCCCCCACAAGGTGCCCCAGGTGCTCAGCCTCCCCTCCCAGACCTGTGGCTACAAAATAGAACTTAACTGTCAATGGCTGACGCACCCCTAAACCTTCAGCTTGGGAGGGGTCATGCTCCCGTTTACATCCAGATTAACCTGAGCCTCCGCCCTGCACTTTAAGAAAAGTGATCTCGGCAGGGACTTTCAGCCTTGGAACGGAAGAAAAGCAGGACCCTCCCAGAACCTGAGAAAGGGCTTTCGAACCAGCGGACATGCAGCTGGCGAGTGAAGAGTAGCTTCCCGGCCCTTGCACTCAGGGGTCTGATAGTCTATCTACTGCTCGGAGGAAGCTCTCAGAAACTAACCTCCCACCCTGGTGCCTGGACGTTGCCTGATTATTTAAAATCTACCTCTAGGAAGATCTATAGGTTGTTTTTTCTTTTCTCTATTGAAATAAAATTCACATAGCAAAGTTGACCACTTTAACCATTTTAAAGAGTACAAACCAGTGAATAATTCCGTATATTCCCAAGGCTGTGCGACCTCTATCCAGTTCTGGAACATTTTCATCTCCCTGCGCCGCCCCATGAAACCCCGCCCCCGTGCGGCAGTCACTCCCCACTCGGCCCTTGCAGCCACGCGTCCACTCCCAGCCTCTGGGGTTTGCTCGCCGTCACGCACGTGGAATCGTACAGTGTGTGGCCTTTTGCACCTGGCTTCCTTCACTAACCTAGTGTTTTCGAGGCGCATCCACACTGTCACGTACATTATTTCTTATGGCTAAATAACAGTCCGCCGTCGGGATGTACCATACCCATTTTATGCCGGTTTCCCACCCATCGGTTGGTTTCCACTTTTTGACTGTGAAGAGTCATGCTCCTATGAAGATTCGCGTGCAAGTTGCTGTGTGGACAAATGTTTCCACTGCACTTGGTGCACACGCTGGGTGATCGGGTAACTAGGAGTGCAAGCGCTGGGTGATCGGGTAACTAGGTTTGACTTTTTTAAGGAAGCGCGGGTCTCTTTTCTGAGATCTCAGATTCTTCAACAAGTTTGTGGATTCGCATTTCGGATTGTTGGTGAAGGGTGCCCTCTGCTGGAAGGTCTTGGCTATTGCAATGGATACTGTGCGTTTCCCTTATGTCAGACCCAAGAAATGTGTTTGGAAATTCCCCTTGCCACCCAAGGCCAGCTGAAAAAAGAACGTGTTTCTGGAGTGTTCTTAAGCCCGCTCCCTGGAGGTATGATATTTCATTGCGATTTTTACTTGCCTTTCCCTGATAATTAGGGATATTGAGCACCTTTTCATACAGCTGTTGGCCATTTGCATATCCTCTTGGAAAAAGTGGCCCTTGACAATTTTTGACTTTATGTATATAATACATTATTTATATAAAACTGAAGGTTTTCACTTTAACTTTAAACTTTATAAAATGGTGTCATGAAAAACATATTTTCCATTCAAACATAAAATGTCCATTTTCCCCCCCAAGGGAAAGAACTGGCACATCTAGACAAATGCACACATATACACACACAATAAGATTAGTTTTAATTGTTTCGTATTACAGAATGTTCTTCAGCCACCCTGTGCTACTGCTGGCTGGTGCCTCATTAATTCACGCCAGAATGATGTGTTGGAATACAAAAAATCGGCCTTACCTGGAAAAAAAATATTTTGCTATGCAAAAGTGCATTGTATTCAAGCCATCAGAGGCAGAGTGAGGTAACTGTTCTCTACTCTTCACTGAGTCTCTCCTGCTCAGAACTCCAGGCGCCCAGCCCCCACTGACCATCTTGCCGGCCACCAGGCCACCCCCAAACCGTCGGAGTGTCTTGACAGAGTCCCCTTTGGTTCTGGTGTCCCGAGCAGCGTTTTTGATGGAGATGCAGGGCCAGGGCCAGGACGCCTCTGGCCTGGACCGAGACCAGTGCAGCCAGAAGTGGCACAAAAACATCTCGGAGCAACGAGGTTGGGCAGGTGGTAGGTTGACGCCCCGTGGAGCCACCTTGACTGAGGGATTCTTAGAGCCTTGAATGTGTTAGGGAAGCTAACAAATGGGGACACACCTGACAAAATTGTTTCCAATTTTTTTTTTAAGATTGTATTTATTTACTTTTAGAGAGAAGGGAAGGGAGGGAGAAAGAGAGAGAAAAACATTGGCCCGCAAACCAGGCATGTGCCCTGACTGGGAACTGAACCCACGACCCTTCAGTTGGCAGGCCAGTGTTCAATCCGCTGAGCCGCACCAGCCAGGGCTGTTTCCAATTCTTGTACTTTTTTTTTCTTACCTTACTTCACAGGCTAACAATGTAATACAACCTTGAACAGAGGAAGTGACGGTATGTACGTATCCTTGACTTCTTCATAATCCTAGAAAATAAATTTCAGCGTTTCACCACTATGTGTGTCGGTGGAAGTTTTTGTAGATGCCATTTATTCTATTAAGAAAATATCTCTCTATTCCAAGTTTACTGTTCTTTTCATGTATACAGGATTATATCAGTTTCTCTGCATTTTTGAAAGGATCATGTGATTTTTCCTCTTTAATATACTAATGTTGTGAGAGACATCAATTGATTTTTCACGTGTTAATCAACACGCACTCTGGATTAGGTTCAAGTTTCTTGTGCTATGTTATTCTTTTCATGTATCCCAGGATTTGCTATAGTGACATTTTGGATGATTTTTTAAAATCTCTGTCACAGAGAGATTGGTGTGTGGTTTTCCTTTCTTGTGTCGCACTGGCCAGGTTTGGGGTGTGAAGACTGTGCTTCTCTCGTCCGTTCTCGGAAAGAGCCAGCGTGAGCCTGGCACGATTTCTCCCTGAAATATCCGGCCCGACATGCCAGCGAGGCATCTGGGCATCTTTAGGGGAAGATTTCCATCACAGATGACGTTTCCTTCTTTAGTAGATTTAGGACCAGCCCCGTTTCCTTGGGCCACTTTGGGGAAGATGTGTTTTCCCATCGCCTTGTCCATTTCTGCTACATTTTCAAACACAGTGGCCCAGAGTTGTACACACGGTTTCTATTACCCTCAGTGTCTGCAGAACGTGAAATGCCTCCTTCAAACGCCCCTCATCACGCCCCGTACTTGTGATCTGTGCTTGTCTATTCGCATAGCCTTGACAGAGGTGTCTCCATTTCACAAGTCCTTTTAGAAAACGGGGTTTGGGCGTTGTCAATCCTCTCTGTGGCGTATTTCTATAGTTTATTCATTTCCACTCTGTGCCATTTCCTTCCTTCTCCTCTTCCGGATGTTCCTTTCTGTTCTTTTCCCAAGTCCTTGAGGTGGGCTGCATAGATCTTTGCTCCCCGTCCTTTACCCCCGGTAGGTATCCTTCAGACTCATTGAACAGCATTACCTTTACCTTGCAAGTTTAGATCTGTTGTTTCCGATATTATTCCGTTCAAAATATAATATAATTTCACTTCCATTGTGGTTTCTTCCTTGCCTCCTGGGTTATTTAAAATTAGGCCGTAAAAACATTCCCCAATGTTTGGAAATGTCCTAGTTTTGTTTTGTGATTGGTTTCAGAGCCTAACTCCAGTGTGGTCAGAGAAAGTGCGAAGCCGTCAGGACTAACTCCACAGCCAGCACGAGGTCAATTCGGGTAAACACTCCATGTATATTCGAAAATCATGTGATGTATCTGTAGAAAGTTGGTGCTATGTTCTAAAGCTATCAATAAGATTACGTTTATTACTTGTGTTATTCAAATCCTCTAGATCCTTACTGATTTTGTCTCCTTGTCCTATCGGTCCCAAAGAGAACTACGTTGAAATTTCCTACCATAATTGTGAGTTTGTCCCTTCTCTTTCAGTTTTGTCCATTTCTTGGCCGTATACATTTTTGAGGCCATGTTATTAGGGCCTCGAGATTAAGCATTTGATTTCTTTTTGGTGGATGGACTCTTTTATCCTGATGTCCTGCCTCTTCACAGCAGAACCTCTTAACTGCAGCGCTGCTGACCTGTTGGGAGGGACCATTCTCTGCTGGGGGGGGGCTGCCCTGTGCTCCGGGGATGTTCACCAGTTTCCTTGTTCTCTGCCCACTAGAAGCAGCACCGTCGCACCCCCAGCCACGACAATCAAAAATACCTCCATACTGCCCAGTGCTCACTGGGGGGCAGCAGCACTCCGGGTTGATAGCCACTGATCTATAAACAATGCTGTGTGCCTTAACCTCTATTTTGTCTGATTTGGGGTTACGTGCTATGTTACTATTCTGTCATTCCCATTACTTGAGCATTCTTTTATTATTTAGTTATTTAGAGACCACACGTATCTTTAACTTATTAAAATATAATGTCAGTACCTTTGCCACTTTATTATCTTAGGACCCAAGACCTTTTTTTGACATGTACCTTGATCTCACTTTTTGTGAATTTGTAGTTCTTCATTATCTAACCCAGGAAAGTTATCATTACTTAACTTTAAACAGTCAGTGTTTTCGCCCTGGCTGGTGAGGCTGAATGGATTGTGCATCGTCCCGCAAACTGGAGACTCACAGTTTCAAGTCTCGGTTGGGGCACATGCCTGGCTTGTGGATTTGGTCTCAGTCTGGGTGCCTACAAAAGGGAAGACAACCAATCCATGTTCCTCTCCCTCTCTTTCTCCCTCCCTTGCTCTCTCTCTAAAATCAATAAGCATGTCTTCGGGTGAGGACAAAAATAACAGCAATAAAAATGAATAAACAGCCAATGTTTTTTCAGTTTACTCATTTATTTATTTTTCCCCATTGTCCTTCATTTCTTCCTGCAGCTCCCCTCTTCCTTCTGGGATCATGTGTCTGTAGTATCTCATTTAGTGCAGGCGACAGCAGATGAACTCCACATGCAGGTTTATGTTTAATCTCAAAATTGTTTTCATGTTTCTCTTCCATTTGAAAGGTAGTTCTCTTGGTTTGGAATTTCAGGGGGCCGATTATTCTCGTCCTGTCATTGTATCAGCTGTCAGTCCTCGTGCTGCGCCTTTGACAGCCGTGTCTTTCTGCCCTGGTCTTGTCTTTGGGAACTTTGCCATTTTTACTATAATGTGCTTCTCTTTGTTTTTTTTTTTTAAGTTTTTCATTTTGATGCACTCCAACTTACCTATTTTTTGTGTGTGTTGCTTGTGCTTTCTTTTAATTGATTTTTTTTTTAGAGAGAGGGAGGGAGAGAGAGAAATATTGATTTGCTGTTCCACTCATTTATGCATTCATGGGTTGATTCTTGTATGTGCCCTGACTAGGGATTGAACCCACAACCTTAGTAGGACAACATTCTAACCAACTGAGCCCCAGCCAGGGCTGGCTTTTCTTTGTTGGTTTTTCCATCACGATTGGTATTCAGAAACACCTTTTCATCCGTGGCCTGGTAGCTTTCACCAGTTTTAGTCGTCATCCGAGACTCCAGATTAGTTTTCACCATATCTCTCGGACAGAAAACACCTTGCAAATGCTAACTAACAGAAAGCTGGTGTGTTCATACCAGGTTCCCTTCTGGTCTTGCCTTCTGTTTCTGTGTCTGGGCGTCAGCCTGCCCGTTTTTCCTGTTGACCCATCTTCCAGATCAGTAGCTCTGTTCAGCTGTATCGAAGCTGCTGTGAAAGCCTGCCTCAGTTATCTGTGGCGGCATGACAACTGCCCCAAACTTCTGTGGCTTCAAACCACTGCCACCATGTCACTTGCACATGAATCTGCAATGTGGCGAGTCTCAGTGGGGGCGACATGTCATGTCGTGTTGGCTTCGCTGGGGCTGGGGGATCGAACATGACTTCACTCACATGTCTCGCGCCTTGACTAGGGGGATCAGAAGCATCAGGGAGTGGGTGGGTCTCTCTCTCTCCCCCTCAAGTCTTTCATTCCCTAGGGCCTGCCTCTCCCCATGTGCTCATTCCCCCTCCATACCAGCAGGGTATCTAACATTATTGACATGATGGGTCAGGACTCAATGAAGGTGAAAACAGCCCTGGATCATGTGGTTCAGTGGATTGAGTGCCGACCTGTGAACCAAAGGGTCGCTGGTTTGATTCCCAGTCAGGGCACATGCCTGGATTGCAGGCCAGGTTCCCCAGTGCGGGGTGCATGTGAGGCAACCACACATTGATGTTTCTCTCTCTCTGTTTCTCTCTCCCTTTCCCTCTCTCTAAAAATAAATAAATAAAATCTTTATTTTTAAAAAAAAAAAGGTGAAAACAGAAACTGCTATGCCTCTTAATGCCTAGGCCTAGAGCCAGCAAAGCACCGTTTCTCCCACCTCCTTCATGCAGTAGCCCTGCCGAGGGCTGGACTTCGATGTCCCCACCTCGCAGGACTCCGGCAGTACGACTTTACCCAGCGCGGTTCTGATCCCCTCTGCATCTCCCGGGCCCTAGACCTAGAACAACGAAAGGTGCCGGGAGGTACTCAGCACGTTTTGTTCACGGTGAAGGAAGGAGGCCACGTGATCCGTGTGACCCACCGCTCCCCTCGGTGGGGTGTACAGCAACACTGGGATGGAACTGGCACAACGGTAGTCAAGTCTGCAACTCTGTCGAGCCTTCAGCATCTTCTCCGTCTTGGATCCCCTCCCTGCAGGGAGCTGGGGACTCAGGGCGGACCTCCACTGTGCTCCTCGGCCTGGGGCAAGGCAGGGAAGGGGTGGGCGCATGGACTACCTCCATGGAACTGGCCTCTGGACTCTGACTCTCAGGGCAGAGAATTCTCAGGACCTGAAACAACCCCCCTTTTCCTCCTAGATGAGATCCCGGAAGGCTCCAGTAATGTTGTCAGGGACTGTTAACACGCTTCTGAGGTCGCACCAGTGGGCACCCTCTGCCTCTCTAGGCAGCAGCCTGAGTGTGGGTGCTGCTGTTCCCCACCCTCCCTCCAACGACAGGGACCCCCCTCCAGTACCCGCCCTGTCCCGTCATGGTGCAGTGCCCTCACCAACCTAGACCCATCCCGACGCTCACATGGAGGTGGGAGTCCTCTCGCTCGCCACACGCAGCAGAGTTCTTCTGTTTGACTCTAGAGA
Source organism: Tonatia bakeri (assembly GCA_004024845.1). Lineage (NCBI taxonomy): Eukaryota > Metazoa > Chordata > Mammalia > Chiroptera > Phyllostomidae > Tonatia > Tonatia bakeri. The sequence goes on along the minus strand of PVIA01000748.1, from coordinate 260,168 downwards.
GGCTGCCAGTAGCTTATCGCCCTTTCTCTTTCAAGGAATGTGAGTCCGCGTCCCCCAGGGCTGGGACAAAGGCTGTTCAAGAGATCCCTCTCGCGGCAAAGGCAGTGCAGATGCGCTCCGATGCAAAGTCCGGGGAGCTCCGTCTGACATGGGGTGTGTGTGTGAGAGATTAACACCAAATTTCCCCAACTCCCTTTCCACAACTCTCTTCATGATGCCACATGAACACCCCCAGCAAAGGTAACATCACCAACCGACATTGAATGAGTACTTACTCTGGGCCAGGCAGCGTTCTCGGTGTTTTTTATGTGTCCTCCATAGTCTGCGGTGGAGGAAGAGATGCCGGGCACTCGAAGCATCGTGGAAAGGGTGAATTGGGGGGGGGGAAGCTTTGAAGGGACTGCTAAGAGTTTTACCTCAGAAGCTGAGTCAGGGTGGCATGAAAGGGGAAGGTGAGCACAGAACAGGGTCAACCAAATGCTGCGTGGGCACAGGTGAGCGGGAAGAAAGCTGGGGAAAAATAGATCAAAGGGCCGAGGGTAAGAGAAGTCGCGGCCTGCAGGGGTCCGAGCATGTGGGAATCAGCGGGGATCAAAGGAAGCTGGAATTATCACCGTGTGCGAACGGCATTCTTCCTAAGTTTCAGAAGTGAAATGAACAGTGTTCTCTTTGGACACAGCAAACAGACCAGCTCTTGAGGGCATGTTGATGAAAACGAAATGCGTCAGACTCTTTTTAATGGTCTTAGTGGTGCCTCCGACGGGTTAGTGGTTACTCGTTCCCGATTTGAGCAGAGCATTCTGGTGGAATAGCCACAGGAACCGTCCTTCGCCTCAAAGCAGAGAAACCAGCCTAGAAGCTCTGCCCGCCCTGACGGCCACAGGGTGATGCTTCGCCCCAGTGCAGCTGTGTCAGCGGGGTGGTCTGCACCCTGCCTGGCACTGCAGGGACAGAGGGGCTCAGAGCCATGGAGATTAGGAGACGGGAGCTGCCTGATGACGGGCAGAAGGAGCCCAGTAAGGGGCTCCCCTGTGCGTGTGTGCTGGAGGCGGACTCAGTGCCGGCAGCAGAGGCGGGCAGTGGGACCAGGCCCGCCCGGGAGCCTCACACCGCAGCCTGGACGGCGAGAAGTCTCCATGTTCTCAAAACGACCAAACCCCGTCGATGATCCCCTTTGGTCTCTGTCTGCAACCACTCTGCCAGCTCCCCCGTTCTCCTCACAACAAACTCCTGTTTCTCCGAACTTTAAAAACCACCTAAACGGCCAGAACAACTCTTCCTTCGGGCTCTCAGACTGTTCCTTCTCCACCACTGGGAACGAGCTGTCTGCCCTTCCTGCCCCCACATGTTCACCTGTCGTCCATGTCTCTGGTTCTTCCCGACACCATGTTAGTCAACGGGTTCCGACGGCATCCCCAGTGACTTCCAAACCACCAGTGCCAGTGGGCCATCTTCCTCCTTCTCCTACTGGACCTCTCTCTCCGAGGCACCTGTCTGCCCACATGCCTCTTTCTGGAAATTTTTTTATCCTCGGTTCCTACCAAAAGAGGACTATGCTCTTTCCTTCTCTGCCTGACTCTTAAATGTGGGTGTTACCTGACCCTGTTCTTGGCCACTCCTCTTCTCATTCTGCACAGCCTCCCGGGAACCTCCCTCCCGGGTTCGGCCACCACCTTCGTATGGATGTTACTCAGATCTCTACATTCTGTCCTGACCACTTCCTCCAAGCTGTATATACAACTGTCCGTGAAATCTCTCTCTCTGGGAGCCCCCTGGGAAGCTCGACACACAGAACCACGCAGGATCTCACCCCAAAATTGCCCATTCTTTGTGGCTCCCTCACCTCGGGGAGGGTCATAAGTAATCATCCCGCTGCGTGAGCCAGAAACCGGGGGATGGTTTCTGACTCTCCCTTTTTCCCACCCACGAGTCACCGCGAGTGAGTCGGCAAGCCCCGTCTAAGCCCTTGTCTTCTTTCTTTTGGTGAGAGCCCCCTATGTGAGCCCCAGCCTCTCACCCTGAAATTCAGAGTCATCTGTCTAAAGTAGATGATTGTGACCCTCCCCTGCTTAAACTCTTCCTGTGGCTTCCAACCGGGAGGCTGGACCACAGGGGACAAGCAGCCAGCAACCAGGCCTCCAGCAGCGAGTCAGAGAGCCACTGGGGTTTGATGGAAGGGGACGTAGGAACCGTGTGCAGGCTCCTGAGCAGGGCACGATGGCAGGGTGACCGGTGCACAGGACGGGTCCTGCGAACAGAAGACACACTCGCAGACTGCGGCAGACGGAACGTGCGCCGCCCAAATTCACATGAAATGCTAACGCCCAATGTCTTTGGAAACGGGGCCTCTGGGAGTTGATTCATGAGGACTGGGCCCTCGGCAGTGGGATTCGTGCCCTCGTAAGGGAGACCCCAGAGTTTCTGGGCCCCCTTCTGTTGGGAACCGCCCTGCCTGGTATCAGAAGCTGTAACCCCTGCCTAGGCTAAGGCTGAGGGAATGAGCTTGGAACCGTAAGCCAGCGAGGAGACAAAAGCTATCTCCCTGGCAGGAGCACCACTTCTGCTCCTTTTACTTCACCCTGCCTGGTCCCCAATGCTTGGTCAGATAGCCAATAACAGGTAAGATTCCTCAAGGAGAGAATGACCTAAGACAGGCACGATCATGTGGGAGGCCCCCAAGGAAGGACTTCGGGGGCTACAGCAAAAGGGGGTGATGGACCCTTGCCCCTCGGCTTTGACAAAGCCTGAGTCCTCATTCCATCTGCGAGAAAATCTCCTAATTTCTTGGCTGCCTTACTTCCCTTGCTCCACCTAAGCCTGAAACGATGACAGAGGGTGGTGCCGCCCTGTGCTGGAAAGGGCGGGTTCCCTGGGTGATCAGGCCTAAGAAAGAATATGTAAAATCCTGTGAAATCTGCTTTGTTTAGAATGCTCTCAATTAAATGATAAGGGTCCAAGGAAGAAGTAGGTTTGCTCCTTAAAATTCTTACAGCTCTTTAGCTATCTGACCCTGACTCAAATAGGCCCTCAGAGTTCCTTGTTATTTGATCTTTACTTCTGGGCAATGAGTAATGAGCTTTACCTGAATTCCTGTGTAAACCAACCCAATAAAAGCCATTGAGGAAAAGGCTCTTGGTCCTTATCCTTCGAGAGATCGGCCACCTTTCCTCCCCAAGCAGATCATGTCTTGGTAGACTTATTCTCATCCATGGCGGCTGGGGGGCTCTGTGCGTGGAGCCCCCCGACATGCTCCCCCTCCCACCTGCTGTTGGAAACCACTGCGGAAAAGACGGTCATCTGTGAGTCGGGAAGCCGACCCACACCAGGTGACAGAATGTCCTGTGGCTAGTTCTCGGACCCCCAAACCTCCAGAACTGTGAGAAACCAATTTCCAGTGTTTGCACATCACCCAGTCCATGGGGTTTCACTGTTGCGACCCAAAGGGGCTATTAGGGAAAACAGGCCCCAAATGTAGTCACTGGTGCTAAGCCACGTCACCAAACTGAGACTTAGAATACCTACCTTAATCGCAGTCACAACTGCTCCCGGAGTGAAATCTTAGGCCAGTCGACCTAGAACGACCTGGCCAGCACTAGCTGGACCATCTGCCCAGCAGACCCCCAAAGCTGCCCAAAGAAACCTGACCTTGACCGAAACGATCTGCTCCTGTCCACTAACTTCCTGTCCACTAACTTCCTGTCCTGCCCCCGTCTGCACCTAAGTCTTTCACTGAGTACAGCTCCTGTCTCTCCGACGGGATGCTGGCCGTTCACCAATCGATGAAAAAAGCCAATAAGATCTTTAAGGTTTACTCAGTTGAATTTTGTTGTCTAAGGGGACTAAGGCACCAGCTATTCCAGCTGCGGCGGAAGGACCTGAGACCGCTCTTCAACAGCGAGAAAAGAGGGGAAGGGGAATTTGCAGGACTGGTGAGAAGGGTAAATGTTTACAAAGGAAAATCACTACATCAAGCAGTAAGGAAATGCATCAGCAGGTCATGGCAAGCACTATTCACAAAGCAAACAGTCCGCAGGAAGTCTAGGGACTTTAAAGCCCCATTATTGGGAGTCCAGCTGCAGGGCACGGGGAGCAGGGGTACTCACGCACGCGTACACAGCGATACAGGGCAAGTGAGAAAGGCAGATGCTGGGAGAAACTTCTACAAAGGCAGACAGGGCAGGCAAGCCTAGAAGAGGGGACACACACAAGAGCACTGCCCCAGTGGCAAGGCGAGGGCCACAGGTCAGTTACACTGAGGAGCTGCGCCAGCGGGCCACTTCAAGGCGGGCTTCGGGGTGATGAAGCAGGCAGCATTCAATCGTTGGGCAGATTCAAACTCATCTTGTCCGAAAGGTTGCCAGGATCGGAAACGACTGGCCTGCCAGAGTAAGTCCCTTTCGCAAAACGACCGGCCTGTTAAGCCACAGAAATAAGGACGCACAACCACTCACGGGCTTTGGAGCCCCCGAGATCCAAGTTCGAATCCCGACAGTGCCCCCCTGGGTGGGTCACACTGCCTTTTCAAGGGCAGACCTGGGGCAAGAACCCGAGATCGCCGCGGAGTCCACAGCGGTGGCCTCTCCAGCGGTCTGAGGATTCCCGGGCCTGCGGGGCCGCTGTGCCCATCCACGGGAAGCCGGGCGGGGGTCGTGGGGCTGGGGGCGCCCCGCGTGGCACGGACGCGGGGAGGGGTGGCCGGGTAGTGATTGGCTGGGCCGTGCGGGCAGCTCGGGGCCGAGAACAAAAGAGCGCGGCGGCGGACGGCCCCGGAGTCGGCGCTCCCGCCCGCCCGGCGCGGGCTCGGTGCTGGGGAGGACGCGCCCACCGCCCGCCCGTTCTCCGCGCAGCGGCCGGCGCGCTCCGTTTCTGGGCGGAAGCCGGCCGAGTGCCTAGGAATTAAGCGGCCGGCGCGGGAAGGGGGCGGGGGCTGAGCGTGCGAGAACAATAATCCGATCGCGGCTGCGGTTGCTGCCCGAGGAGGGGCTCAGAGGAGGCGCGAGGCCCGGCCCGCCGCGCCCGGAACCGGAGAGAGGCCGGCGGCGGCATGAGGCAGGCTGCGCGGCGTCCGTGAGCGCGCGGCGGGCCGAGCCGAGGCCGGGCGCCCCTCCCCGCCGCCGGGCCGTGATTTGCAGGCCCGCTGCGCCCCCCGCCCACCCCGCGCCCCCGCCGCCGTTCGCCGCTTCCCCTCGTCGGAGCGGCCGCCCGCCCGTCCGAGGCCGCGGGGTGGGGGGGTGGCCTGCCGGCGTCTTCGCAGCGATCAAGGACGATCGGGAAGGGGAGCGGCCGGGATGGCGCGCCCGCGGCCCCGCGAGTACAAGGCGGGTGACCTGGTGTTCGCCAAGATGAAGGGCTACCCGCACTGGCCGGCCCGGGTGAGTACGGCGGCCGCGCGCGGGCCCGCCCGCCCGCCCACCATTTTCCCTTCATGATGGCGCGCCCGCCCCCTTCCCCTCGCCTCCCCGGCCCCGCAGGCCGCCGCCGCCCCGGGAGCCCGGCGCTGACGGAGCCCGCGGCCTGGGGCGGCGGCAGCAGCCAGGCAGGGTCGTCGGGGCGCGCGCTGCAAATGGCCGTCCGCGGGCGAGCGGGCGGCGGCGGCGGCGCATCCTGGCAAGGCCGGGCGGTGTCACTGAGAGGCCAGCGGGAGCCCGCTGGCACCCGTTCACCCATCGCTCGGAGCATCCTCCGCCATCCGGACTTGTTGAGTCTTCCCCGAGCGCGATTCCGGGGCCCCCGCCAGCCCATCCTCGTCCCGGGTGCGCGGCTCCCTGTTCGCCTCCTTCCGGCGAACCGACGCCCGAGAGCGCGGGCTGGTGGCACCGGGACGCCCCTCGTGCCTTTTTACCTCCATGTTTGTTTTAGGTCGATCCCAGACCTACCTGATCCTTGGCCTGCGCTCAGCCCGCAAGGACTCTCCCGACCTCGGGAGCATCTGCCTGTCGTACGGACATGGCATGGACATCTTTTTAGGAGGCCTTTTGCGTGAGGAGGAGCCGTGATACTACCGAGTGTGCTTTGTGTTTTAAACTCCATCCCCCTTAATTTTGTAATAGTTGGCAGTTCATGGTTTGAAATAAGACATAGCGTGGAAAGGAGGGTCCGGGCATCTTGGAGGCCGTGTTGGTGCCCTTGAGGAACCGAACTGGGCACGGGGGATATTGGCACGCATGGGAGGGTGGGCTCTACAACGCTGTCTGGTAGTCAAAAGATAGGAGAGCAAAACCAAAAAAAAAAAACACCCATTCAAAAAAGGAAGTGACATCATGGGTGACCGGACTGCAGTTTAGTGAAGTTGAAGTAATGGATGGACTTAATCACATTGTGTGTGTGGGTGTGTTTGTGTTTGGCTGGTCTTTTCTTTCTTCTTCTTCTTTTATTTTTTTTTGGACTTAGTTCGGCTTGATTGTAAAATGGCAAGGGTACTGACTGGGGCAGGAATTGGAAGACCTGGCGTCTGGTCCGGGCTCATCATCTGGGCCGTCCGCATGCCCATTTCTGCACATAGAAATGGTCTCCCCTGGGGCTCCTCGCACCGGTTACAGCCTGGGATGTCCGGTTCGCAGAAGTCTTTTCCTCCTTCTGTTAGGCTGGGCCAGCAACTTCACTGCACATCCAAACTATAGGTTGTCCTTAAAGAAGCCACACTTTTTAGGGTGGAGTAACATGTTATTTTCAAACTGCCTGAAGGGCAAGATTTGTGACTTTAGGAGACTCCCAGGGAATCCCTGAATATATGTCAAGTGAGAAGTAAAGAGCTGATAGGGCGCCTGTGTTTATGAATGGTCGAAAGTGAAGTGAAGGTTATCAGTAGTCAGTCAAGTCCTCGTAACGCAGTGGCTTTTCTTTAATCTTAGAGAAGTATTCTCAAGAGTCAAAAAAGAAAATAGTCTTAAAATTTTCATTAGGGTTGCTTGCATAGTTTGACCAGCTGTAGTCGTTTTGAAAAAAATTACTAAAAAAAAAAGTGCTATGGAAGTGGTCTAGTTGTATAGCTAATGGAACATAAAATTCCCAACCAAGACAACCTGGAACAGAAAATGAGGGAATGAAATGAACTAGGTTGTTAAAATAAGATGTGATAAATACAGGAGAGAAAAAACCAGTATCTGTTCACATCTAACAAGAAGCCCTCAAGGAAAGGACGTAGGTTTTCCTTAAGTATATTGTTTTACAGCGAGTGGCGGGTTGCAATCCCCAAGGAAAGGTCAAGGTTAGAAAGAGAAAGTGACGCCGGAGTAGTCCCTACTCTTGGGTAGTTACTGTCCTGTGTGCTTTTTGTACGCGCCTGCATTTGCTTTTCATCCCAACCCTGTGGGACATTTCCCTCTCTCACACCGGGCTGTAGCTTCGTAGACGATGTTATAAAACACTAACTAGTGGGGGAAAGATCTCAAATGCTGTCCCTTGTTAGCAAGGCCAGTCGTGTGTGGATATAGTATGGCCCCAAGAAGTCGAACCTACGAGGGACGGCATGAGCTAGACATTGGAGCTTTCTTTCTTTTTTTTTTTTTTTAAGATTTTATTCACTTTTTTTAGAGAGGGGAAGGAAAGGAGCAAGAGAGGGAGAGAAACATCAATGTGTGATTGTCTCTCACACGCCCCCTACTGGGGACCTGGCCCGCAACCCAGGCATGTGCCCTGACTGGGAATCGAACTGGTGACCGTTTGGTTCTCGGGCTGGTGTTCAGTCCACTGAGCCACACCAGCCAGGGCCAGACACTGCAGCTTTGTAAGGGAGCTGGAATGGAGAGGTGACTTCCCTGCTGTCGGGAAAACATTGGGTCCTGGACAGCCCCTGGGGAGCAGTGTGTCTCCTGAATTTTGGTCGGAGTCAGCCCGTAGCTGGACTTGGGGCTCCGGGACCTCAGGCACGGTCTATAATCCTGTCGAGTTTCAGTTTACTCTCAAGTAGGGGTTGTCCTTACCTCGCAGACTCACTAGTGCACGTAAACGCAGCAAGCAGCGGTCCTGGAAGGTTCCTCCCGTCTTTCCTTTCCAGTTTATAACTTTTCTCCAGTATCACTATACTTTTTAAAATCGCTGGCTCTTTTTTTAATAGCTTGGTTTTTTCCTCATTACCATGTATCCCTCTTATACCCTCTACCACCTCCACTTATAAAGTTTCCAACTCTTGAGTGGGTTTATTTTTCCTAACATTTTATCACGAAAAGTCTCCACCACGTAGAAAAGTTAAGTGTGCAGTGAACGCCCACATATCTACCACCTGGATTCTGTCACCAACGTTGTGTTAAACTTGCTCCGTCACATTTGCTCCTCTGTCCACGCGGTGGTTCATCTTATTTTAAAGCATCTCAGAGTTAGTTGCAGACATCACTGTAATTTATTCCAGGACACTTCAGAATGCATATCATTAGCGAGCGGTCAATATTTTTTATAGATCCCTTTTTTTTTTCTTATGAGGTAAGATTTACCTAGACTGAAATGCACCTGAAATGTGCCACTCACTGAGCTTGACAGATGTGTACACTGGCGTAACAAACCCCCCTGCCCAGGCACAGGGCAGCACCAGTGCCCGTGGAAACCACCCCCACCCCCCACGCCTCTTCCTGGGGGATTCCTGGGCTCCTCTCTGCTCAAGAGTTCTTATTTTCACATGAAGTAGCCACTAGCTGTTTTGAATAGAGTGTACTTGGTGGTATGTGACTTCAAAAATTAGAAGTTCACTTATGCCTACGGGTTGCCAGGCGAAACACGCTAAAACGAGAGCGTGAACCCTCTCGATTGTAGATCCTATTGGTAAAAAAAAAAGAAAGAAAAAATTGAGCATGCAGCCCAAATAAGTGGGAATTTCCGTTAAAACTACATATAGCTGTATTGTGTTGCTATGTACATTATAAAAACATATGATACAAATAATATTTTATGTTTTAAAATGCTCATTGGCAGAATGTCATTAATATCATAGATGAAGTCCATGTTTCTTGAAGTGTTGGTTTTTGGAATATTTTTCGCCTGCTTCTTGTGAGATCTGGCCACACGGTCCCCGTTTTTCTTTTCCAGAGGGATTTTCCACTGGAGGACGGTCCACTTGGCCAATGTTTGCTTGTGCTTGCCTGCTAGAATTGTATTTGTAGGACCCCTTTCAGCCACTGGTTCATTTGGTCAGAATTCAGTAGAAGCAAAATTCCCTAGTTCTGCTCAGCAGCCCCACACAGAGTGGCAATGTCACAAGGGTGCCCAAAGCGAATAAATCTAACCATCTGAGTAAGGACACGAGTGTCACCTTGAGTAGTAAATATTAGTCAGTTTTACTTTCTAGGTAAAAAAATAAGAAACTAAAATAGAAGCTGCACTATTTTCTTCTCACAACCCCCACACTGGCTTGTGTGTCCTTGAGGTGGGGGTACTCTGCTTGCATTACCCCTGCTTTCGAAAGATGGAAAAACCGCAAGTCCCAGAACTCTTGTGTTTCTACCGAAGAGCTTTTTTTAAAGTTGAAAACTGTGTGTGAGAACTCGTGGCCGATAGTCACTCCAGAAAATTGGCCTGATCCACTGTAGTTACACCCACGGCTGCTTGGTGGCTCAGCGGGAGCAGGAGGCCGGTGCCCGTGGGCAGGGGGTCGCTCGGCCCTCGAAGGCACGGTCGAAGACGCGGCTACCAAGCAGCTCCGCCCGCCGCAGACGGCCGAGGGCCGCCGGAGGTCTGTCCTCAGGAGAGTGGACGCACGCGTTCGAAGTCTATTCATGCAGCGGCCTGTGACTCAGTGCTGACAAGGATCAACAATACAAGGCTGGGAGAAAAAAGCCAGACACAAAACAGGACGTTCTGGACGATTCCGTGACGTTCAGAGACAGGCGATCAGGGTGCGGCGGGCCGGGGTGGGACGCGGAGCCGCCCGGGCGGGGGCGCTCGGTGTTCTGTGTCTCAAGCTGGGTGGTGATTACCTGGGTGTGTGAGGGTGTGAACGCTTATCAAGCTGCACATTTAATAAGACTTGTGCTCTGGTCTGCGTGTAACTTAGGGCCGCAGTTTACGAAGCACACACTCTGCGGGAGGCGGGGAAGGGAGAAATCTTGTCCTCCAGACGTCTTCATGCACTGGCCTCCCCCATTCTTGACTTTCAGTGAGAAATTTGTTTTAAGGCCTCAGTCCTGCTGGGTTGCTGCTCATCGTACATTTTTTAATATGTTTATTTATTTTATAGAGGGCATGAGGGTGGGGGCTGACAGAGAAACCCTGAGAGAGGGTGGGGGCTGAGGGGTCAGTTGGCTGCCTCCCATGGGCACTGCAGCTGGGGGGTCGAACCTGCAGCCCAGGTTATGTGCCCTGATTGGAGTAGAACCTCCAGCCTTTGGTCTGTGGGATGATGCTCGAACCAGCTGAGCCACCGGCTGGGGCTTGACCTGTGTTTGATCCAGCTGCAGCCTCTCGCTGGGTACAAGAAGGGGAAAGCAGTTAACTTACCACTCCGTGACAGCTTCAAGGGCTAAACTCTGAGCTTTTACCGAGCACCTACTGTGTGTTAGGCACTGTGCTAGGTACCGTGTTTCTTGTTTTGTTTGTTTTTTTCTTTTCATTTTCTGCCAACAGTAAATTGCAGCAATTTTAAATAGCATGATTTAAATTAAAGTGTTTTCATATCCTTTATTCATATAAATGCTAGTTGGGAATCTTCAATTTATGATCCATACATAGCACTTTGATTTTATTTTCTATTTTTTATTTTTTTGGCCTTTGATGATAAACTACTAGACTGTGAGGCGGTATTCCTGGGGCTCAGGCTCCCCATTCTCGGGAAGTCGCCTGGGACCTAGATTCTTTATAATCTTCACATACAGCGAGATGTTGACCCTCTTCCCCGCTGCAGCCTGAGTCCAGAGAAGTCCATCTGTGTCTCGTCCCTCCAGAGGAGTGACAGGGGCTCACTCGGCCTTTGCCCCAGCGACCGTGCATTTATTCACGTTGCTGAGGAGCTGGTGACGTGTCTCGTCTTCTGCTTAATCCTGGGAGCAAACAGGCAGCCTGAACTGTTCGTGCCAACACGCACTTCCTGCACCGCTCCCACGTCCACCGGACAGCACTTCCCTGTGGGAGGCCCCAGGGCTGCTGTTTCCCCACGCTGGGGACGTTCATTCTCTGAAGTCAGGTTTCCGCCCTCGGAGACCGCGTATGGTTCCTTTGGAGAAAAAAAATGACTGAAGGTTTAACATGATACATGACTTTACTGAAAATGTCCCGACAAGCATTAGAAGACCACTATAAACCAGTAAGTCTAGTGAGTTTAGTAAGTAAGACCCCAAATATGACTCTGTTGGAGAAAGCTGTCTTCTGCTGTGGGAGAGTCCCCAGATGTCAGGTCAGGACCTCGCCCACTTGCTGCCGTGATGAGTGCGCTGCGGAAAGGCTCTTGAAGAAGCATGTCCGGCAGCGCCCCTGACAGCCAGGTCTGCGGCCCGCTGTCGCCTGTCGGTGACGGGGGCAGTGCAGAAGCGGAGAAGAGGTGAGACTTTTCTGTAGCGATTTGGTAGAGTAGCTTTGTGAGTCTAGCAGTTTAAAAAACGAGGCCTGAATTTTGTGTGTCTTCTAATTTCAGTTTTCTAATAATTCATCTTTAATATGTTCTATAAAATGGCAGTCTAGGACAAAGTAGAAATTTATAGATAAAAACCGGTCCTTTGCAGCGGAGAAGTGCCGACTGTGAGGGACCCGCAGAGGTCAGCAGTGGTCCTCGCACCTGCAGTAATGTGCTCATGCTGTGAGGTGCTCACACCCTCTCTGTTTAAGAGAGGATGGAGTGACCTTCCCGTTGTAAATACTAAGTTTCGCCTGTGTTAAAAAGTCTGTTACACACATAGTAATGTTCTTTGTTGAGAGTAACATCCCTAACCCTTGTTCTTAGCCTCGTGAATATGCGCCTGCAGGTGCATAGTTTTTGTAGTGTATTCAGTTTTGCATCATTCCCCCCAATCAAACACTGTATTTTAGAAGTCTTTCACTGTAATGATATATTTCTATAACATTATTTGTAATAGCCTTATGGTAATTTATGATATGGACCTATTATACATAGAAACCACTTCCTGTTATAGGACATTTAGGTTATTTCCATTTTTTTTTTTTACTATAAAGTAGTACTCTGAAAAAGATTTCTTTTAGCTAAATCAGCAACTTTCAGCTGATGTGCCACAAGAATGTTTAAAACATGCAATGTGACTGTGTGGTCGGTCAGGGGCACTGACCTCTTTTCCCTCAGAGTATCAAGTAAAAAAATGGCAACAGCCAACACAGCAGTAGCCGTCCAGTGTGAATGAATCAAAATTATACCTTTTTTTTTTGTCAGGTCAGTAAAATACATATTTTTCAGTGTGCTGCAGAATTGTGGTGATTAGTTTATGTGCCATGGGACGGGCAAGGGTGAGACTCGCTGGGCTAAATCATTAATTAATTGTCTCCTTAGCGCAGATTTCTGGAAATCGTATTTTTGAGTCAGGATGCACGCGTGCGTTTTGAAGCTTTGGATTTATATTGTTACCAAAGTCCTCCAGGAAAGTTTTTTGACTTTTTTTTTTATTTATTGATGTATTTTTATTATTATTTTTTTTTAGAGAGAAAGAAACATCGATTTTGTTGTTCCACTTGTGCATGCAGTGGTTGCTTCTCGTAGGTGCCCTGACCGGGGATCGAACCCGCGGCCTTGGCGCAGCAGGACGATGCTCGAATCGACTGAGCTACCCGGCCAGGGAAAGTTTTGACTATCTTTACCCTCTAGCAGAATAGGAAAATGTCTGTTTTCTTACATATTTATTAAAAGTAGGTGATGTAGATCTTTAAAAATCTCTGTCATCTTAATAAACAAATATTTAATTAAATGTTGTATTTACAAGTTAAAACATCTAACTTGTAAGTAATGTATATCGTATATGATACATGTTGAATCAGATTGCTATATGTCTTGATTACGGGCTTGAATGTGCATAGCATTGTGGGGAGGTGTAGGTATCCCCGTAAGAGAACCAAGGTGTAGCTTAAGAAATTCAACTAAGGTCACACTTAATCGGTGTCTTAATCCCCGGCTGTTGAGGATGCCGCAGGAGCATAAGAAATGTGGTACTGGATTAAGGGAAAGGCCTGAAAAAGCATTGGGCAGTGGTGTGCAAGTAATATCTTCTTACACACACACGTTTTACGAGTTGCTGTGAATCCAGCCGTCTTAATTGTGACATTAATTTTATTTCTCCCGTGTCTATCTCTTTGAAAGCTGTTTGACACCAAGCAGTTTAAAAACGAGTAAGTAACACATGCAGAGAAAGCAGAGGGCAGTCTGGATGAGTGGCGCGCTGGCCGTGGACTGGGTGCCGGTTCCACAGCGTGGTGGTGGGAGAGCATAGAGCCCGAACGGCAGTCTGGCAGGGCTGAGATCTGCTAGTTCAGCAGAGCCTGGAAGTCTAGCTTTTCGCCAGTGCACTGCATTCTCAGCCCCAATAAGGGCATTTTCCTGTTAGCTCACTGCCATTCATATGCCTAATCTCCTGGCAGAGTGGAATGGATAGAAGTGGTGACTGGATTTTTGTTCCGCCTAATTCCTACCTAGATAAGGATTTGCTGCCGTTAGTTAGGTGGGTGACCGTTCCTGTGATCCCGGAGAGCCACAGAGAGGTGGGGAGAATGAAGTGACCTGAGGACCGGAGCCAAGTCCTTCAGAGGGACACTGTCCGGGCTTCCACCAAGGTGCCCTGCGCCGCAGCAAAGGGCGGCTGGCTGGACCAGGAGCTGAAGACCAGCACCTCACTCCGCCGCTGCCGTGGCTTGTGAGGGCTGAGTGTCTGTCTCTGCTACAGCCTCCCTAAAGTAGGGCAGATGGGCGTTCTTGTTTTCCTCTTTTTTCCTAAGAGGTACATGAAAGAAGTGTTTGCCAATTGAGTACCAATAATTACCTCCCAGGAACACCCAACTCCTTATTATAAAATGCTAAGAAGCGTGTAAAGTCTCAGTAAATGCATTTGTGGTTTGGCTGGCGTGCCCTTCAGCTGCTTCCTTGTGGCTCTATAGCAATGAGCTGGCTTCGGACTCCGGGAGCTGGGGGGCTTCCCGCTGTTGCCCCTTGGAAATGAGTCGTCGTTGCTGAGGAATTCCGATACAGTCCGGGTTAGTGGCTTTCAGGCTTTTTTTTTTTTTTTTTTTTAATGTAAATGCACAGTAGGAAATGAGTACTAATGTCACACACACACACCAGTAAAGTCTTTTCACCAAACATGATTCCTTCCATGTTTATGTTGCATTTTGCATAACTTCAGGCTGCAACCTGTTGCAGTAGTTTGCCTGCCCGTGGTTGGAAAGCACTGGCCGGTCTGCCTGCTAAGCCAAAGGGGAGTCATGCGTGAACGAGTTCTGTCCGAGTTCTGTTCTTTCCCAGAGTTGGATCTGGGAAATGGATCGACGGTCCTGAGCTTAATCTGCTGTCATCACAGTCTTGCATGAGGTGCTGGGAACTTGAAAAGATGAAAATCGTATTATGTTAGGTCCTGTAACCAGCCAGGCTGGTACGTCTGTTGTGACCTCAGAAGGCTCCGTACACAGAGCAAGTCTGCACACTCCCACCTTCCTCTTCGCCTCCGAACTGCCGGTATGTCTCCAACTTGGTTGAAATTGCAGTTTCGTGTGCGTGTGTGCCTTTACAAGGGTGGTAAGCTCCACACATTCGGTAACTGCGGCGCTGTGTGCCGGCCCAGTGCTCGGCTGGGCGGCCGAGGCCCTGGGGTGTGTGAGACCAGGCTGTTGGAAGTGTCAGGCTCTGTGACTGAGGACGGACTGCCCGGTGGGGCAGGTTCCTGGTGCCCTGGGAGCGGGATGTCAGGTCATGCGCCTGACACGTTTCTAGTAGTTGTGTTTCCTTTTAAGTCACTTTTTGTCCAGGCAAAAAGAAATTTCTGGGAAAAAAATACAGTAAAGATTAAATCCAAACGAAAAGGGGAAATTTAAGAGATTTCCTTGCCGTCATTAGACACAGCGATGTCGGTAGAGGGAACCCAACACTGATGATAGTTAGGGACTCTTCAGTCTCTGAAGAGTTGGCGTAAACGCAGTTGTGTGTCTCCCACAAAGTGAGTGCACTTCTGCTAGAAACCAGCCCCTGTGCCGACCCGGACCACCTGGGAACCAGGGGCAACGTCAGACCGACCACGGTGCAGCGCAGGCGTTCAAGTCCTCTGGCTGGTGTGCGCCCCGGCCTGTGTGTTTGGGGGGGTGGAGGCGGGACCGGGCGTTCGGGGGAGTTATGAAACGTAATGGTTTCCATCGCTCGTTTTTAATAAGCTCCTTGTTTGGGGCAAAGCAAGAACCAACGTGCCCTCACTTACGTGTTGCTGTAAAAGCAAATTACAGAAACAGAGCAGTTCAGCCGGAGCGGACGGTCGACGAAGTCTGTCCGGTGAAATGCAGACGGGGCGGTTGAAGACCCCCCCTTTGCTCCACTGAGATCTCTTCTCCTCCTCGGCCGTGGCAGACCCTGGGCAAGCCCGTGGCCTGTGCGTTGCTCTTGGTACAGCGGCCACTCCTGGTCCGCTCCCTCCCAATCCACTTAGACCCGTGTGCTCACTGGAAACGCCCTCCCCCGGTCTGCTTTTCATTTTGATGCACCCATCCCGCTAACCCCTCCTGGGTCATCCTTGTAATCTGTCTTCCCTGCCCCGGCAGCTGGTCTGCTGAGACCCGCTGGACAGAATCACAGGGCTGCGGGGCTGGCCGCACGCGGCTCACCGACCCCTTCTCCTGCCCTGGGTCGTGTTGTTGATTCTCCAGAATGGAGATACCCCGACTCCCCTTAGAAGGGGTTAGGACAGTCAGTGTTTCTTCGTTCTGTGTGTTTTAGCTCCAGGACAAAAATTACAACGAGCACATGAATCACTCACCCCACAAGTGGTTCATTACTCTTCCTACCTGAGCTTTACAAGTTACAGCGAGATGCCTGTGTGGCTGGCAGAGTGGTTGGTGGGAGTTCTGTGTCCTCTCCCTACCCCCCCATCCCTTGGGGGTGAGCAAACAGGGTGGGGACCTCAGTGCTGTTTCCAGCTTGCTCTCCAACGCGGAGCTGGTCCCTTGGTCAAAAGATCAATGCATTTTAGTTTTCTCATCCGTACACCCAAAATGGTCTTGACGCTGGACTTTATCTTAAATCTCGTGTCTCAGGAGGTGCTACCATTTAACTCCCCCAAAGACTTCAGAGCTGTCTGCAGGGAGGGAAGAAACAGGCGCTGGCCCGCGGTGTGAAACCTCGGAGCCGGCTGCCCTGGAGTCTCACACTGACCGCGTCTGGGCCGCGGATCAGTGCGGTAACAGAGCTGCGGCAGGGAGGGACGGCAGCGTGCGCCCCGGAGTGGAATCGCCGGGCCACACCATTCTGCCTTCGATTTTCTGAGGAAACGCCGTACTGCTCTTCACGGGGACTGCGCCATCTTCCGTCACCACCGGTGCGCGCACGAGTTCCAGTTTCCCTGTATCGTTGTCACTTGTCACTGTTTTCTGGGAGATACATATATATACATCTGTATAATCTGCCGTCCTGACGGGCGTGAGGCGATGCCCGGTGGTCCTGCTCTGCGTTCCCTGATGACGAGGGATGTCGAGCGTCTTCTGTGCTTCTTGGCCAGTAATGTGTCTTCTCTAGAGAAAGGGCTGTTCAAAGCCTCTGTCCACTTTTAAATCAGATCGTTGGTTTTTTGCTACTGAGTTGTAAGACTTCTTGACGTATTCTGAATGTGAAGTCAGTATCAGGTACACGATGTGCAAATGCTTCCTCTTGCTGCCTGGGCTGCCTGTTCCCTCTGTTGAGACGCAGCACACTCGAGGAAGGCAGAAGCAGTGAAACGGGGAGGGGGCCCCAGGGTCTTTGCCGTGTTATCAAGTTCCCGGAATTGCCCCAGAGAGGAAGTTGCCGATGATGAGACGGAGGACCGGCCTCCTGAGCGTGCCAGGCTGGGCCTTGCCTGGGGCGGCGGGGCAGCGGGGCGTCACCGAGAGCCCGGAGCACAGGCGGTGCTCAGTGCAGGCCCTCCGACCCCTTCGGGGACTGCGAGTGTGGCACAGCCCGGGCAGCAGCCGATGCGCTTCAGCTAGGCTGCCGGCTCCGTTTGTCAAAAACAGGCGTAGTTGAAGACTAAATATGGTTTAATTTTGTTTTATGCCTGGAACTCTTCAAATGTTCACGTAATGTATTTCATCCCTGAGACATCAACGGAATAAAGCAATCTCGGAGAAAATTACCCAGGAAGTGCTGCGTTTCCTGGACACTGTTCGTCGTGCCAGAATCCAAGCCTCGTGCTCTGCTTGGGGGACTGTTGCAACTGGCTCACTGTGGCTTGTTTCTTTCTTGTTCCATTGACAATGGCATTGAAGCAGTGAGAGCTAACATCGGTTCCCCGATCAGAATAATCGCCATTGTCTGCTTTCTCAGCCGGGGCACATGCTGCTGTTTTCTTCCACCGTCTGCGTTCTATTTTTAAATGTTTGTTTAGTGGTCCTGTCGGGAACACAAGTTTTGTGGTTTTGTTCTTTGCTTTTCTTTTTTATTTTCAAATTGTCGCTTCTGGCAGAAAGACAAAGCTATCATCACATCTTTATCTTAAAAAGAGATGAATACGGTGGGAAGCCACCAGCAGACGGTGACTGGCGCTGCTGCAAGTTAAATGCTGGCCGTGCGTCTGATACATTGTCGAGTTTGCCCCTGGGTCCTGTGCTTTTCGCCTGTGTCCATTCGTTTGCAGTGGTCTGGGCCCGAGTCCCTCCATCGGAGGCCTTCTGGGGCAGCGCTGCGGTCCTCAGTGTGAACAAATGCGTGGTATTTCCTCCCTCCTGGATTGCTGCTGTTTTCCCTGCTCCCCCAGGCCAACCCTGAAGAGCCTGGGCTGCCGGGAGAGGCAGGCAGCGAGTTCAGGAAGGGGGACGCAGTTTGTGCCTTGCAGGGTCTTATGTGAATACCAGTTCAAGACGTTTGGAACTACTGGAGTCGCTGGAGAGTTTCAGTTGGGATGGTGTGATCTGACCTGTGTGCAGGGCCTGAGGACTTGATCGTTGGGGGCAGGAGGACAGGGAGGTGCCAGTTAGGAGGCTTTTGTAGGAGTTGAGGCGATGGGGGAGTGGACCGGAGGGGAAGGCAGTGGGTGCACGAAGAGCTGGTTAGTTGGTGTTCGGGGGCACGGTTGAAAAGACCTAGTGACGGAGACGTCCACGTGGAGAGAAATCCACGTGAACGTCCAGATTTCCCGGAGGAGCATCTGCTCCAACCGCACGCCCTCGCCTCCCCCCGGGGATATAAAGTAATGGACTGGCTGGGCCAAGAGACCCAGAGCTCATTTTAGACCTCTGAAGTGCGAACGCCTGTGGGCACCCACGCGAGCTGGACCGAGGCTTGGAAGGAGGGGTCTGGGGTCGGGGGTAGAAGTGTGAGACACACCGGAGGCATTCGAGGCCTCGGAACTGGGTGAGATCTCCGAGGGAGGGCGTGGAGGCCGCGGAGGTGGGGTGGGGAGAGAGGGCGAGCGGGGCCTGGGGAGCAGCGGACAGCGAGGAAGAAGAAGAGCAGCGGGAAGGCGCCGCGTCCCGGGCTGGAGAGGAGAGCATGTCGGTGCACGTGCCGAGTGGTGGAGACACAGACGTGCAAGGGGGTCCTGGGCACCAGGTTAATGTGTCACAGAGGAACAGTGGGAAGAGAGGACCCTGTGGAGAAACACAGAAATGACACAAGTGGGCAGCTCCCGGGAGGGCACATCCTGACGGCCAGTGAACCGGTGGAAAGACATTTCATCTGGTCGTTCATCGGGGAAACGCAGACCCGAAAGGGCGATATTACTGGGTGACACCAGACGTCGGGACGGAGGCCGTTTCACGCCTCAGCGGCGATGTCAGTGGTCACGGCCTTTTCGGAAGCAGCCTGGCAGCATCTAGTAAAGTGAAAAACACCTCTAGTCTACGATCCAGCGTCTCACTCCTGGAAATCTGTCTTTGGAAAGAGAAGCTCCGATACATAAAAATCTAAATAGCTTTACTATAGCCTTTTTAAAGGGCAAAAACACTGAGAATAAGGTAAATATCCATCCTCCGGGAAGTAAATTACAGGTTATCCAGTCACTGGATTATTTGCATCCATTAAAAGTGAACGAGTTAGATCTATGCCATGGACTTGAAGGACTCTTCACAGTGCAGAGATTTTGATAAGATAGAATTTATTTTGTGTGTGTATATAGAACATTGTAGTCCCTCCAAAGCACTTCTTCCTGCGTATAAAACATTTGCCTCTGTGTGATCTTGTACGTGAACCTGGAGAAAGCGTACTAGTGGCTGACAGTGACGGCCTGGGGATCAGGGAGTCTGAGGGAGGTCGTGGGGGTAAGTCTCCACTCACCCACTCCCTCAATAAACACCCCCCAAAGAAAAATGGTCTCCATGATGAAGCAGTGTCTGTGACTTACCCCTTATAGGTAAACTCGTGTGTGTGTGTGTGTGTGTGTGTGTGTGTGTGTGTGTAAATTTTGTTTTTTAAAATAGAATGCTAATCTGGGATGTGCACATCACACATTCGTTATCTCACGATTTCTGAGGGTGAGGAACCCAGGTATGGCTTACCTGGACCTTCTGCCTCTGTGTCTCTCCAAGACCATCTCGGGGGGCGGTTTGCTTCTAGACCCGCTCCAGCTGTGGCTGGCAGGCTACAGGTGCGGAGGCCTGACTTGGTCAGCAGCTGCTGTTGGTCGCAGCCCCCCTAGGTCCCGGCCACCGGTCTCTTTTGAGCAGCAGTCCACGCCAGCAGTGGGCGTCCCCGGGGCGGGCTGGCGGGCAGGCAGCAGGGTGAGAGCCAGCGAGGTGGGCGTGGCCCCCTTCCCGCATGCCCACAGTCGGGGGGAGGGCTCATACCAGGGGCGGGTGCCCTCGTACCCCGCCCCGTGTTCCTGGGTCGATCTCGTCTTCCTTTGTCTTGACCAAGGCCAGTGAGCCTCTCTCGAACAGTCGCAGAAAACGCCCTCCCCGAGCATCTCAGGGTGCACCTCCGCCCTCTCTTCTGCTGCGGTCCCCTCTCCTCCAGGTGGCCCTCTAACAGGCTTTAAGACAGCCCCCTGCCATCTCCAGCTGTGGTTCGTGGAAGGCTTGTACCCTCACTCCCAGAGGAGGCTCTGGGAGTGCAAGCCAGCAGCCCCTGCCCTCGGCGCTGTCAGAGCGAAGCGGAGTCCCGTCCACTCTGGGGGTGTCCCAGCTGGAGTGAGAGCCGCCTTCCCTGACGCCCACGTGCTGGAAGACACCTCCACCTCTCCGAGTGGTCTTGGGAGGAAGGGGGCTTTCTCCTTACGCCCTCTCCTGATCTCCAGCTCTGCTCTGGCCTCTCGGCCCTTCGTTGTCGTCCTCTCGGTCGTCGCTGCGGGGGAGCTAATGTTCCCCGGGGGTCTCGGCCGCGTTCTGGGCGAGTCTGGCATGGTGGTCACTTGCCCCCTCTTGTTGGGGTGTCGCGACCTCTCCCGCGCCGCCGCCGACCTCCAGCTGCACCAACGCTGGAGAAGCCCCACCGTGACACCCCGATCCATCTGCTCCGCGCCTCCCTCGCGCCCCTCCGCAGGCGTCTGCCCCAGGTGGGGTCGTGTCGGACTAGACAGCGAGCATCGGGGAGGGAGGTCGGGGAGAGCAGTGACGACGGGGAGAGGGGAGCAGTGAGCACCCTGTTTCAGACTAGAACGGGTAGATGTGGCCTCAGCGTTATCGTGTGATTCTGTTTGAGTGGAGTTCTCGAAATATCTGGAGCACTGGTAGGATTACAAATGAGGTGTTGGAGTTACAGTTCATAGAATAAAGGTGAGCCTGAAGGGGAAAAGAGCAGGTATGAGAAGCCAGATTGCAAGCATACATGATCTCCATGTGGATCGGTAACACTGAACAGTGTGGTGTTCGCAGCAGACCAGCCACACAGAGTGTAGAGGCAGAAATTACCCCCGAGTTGGAAATGCCAGTGTATCCCACTTGAGTAAAACAAACAGAGAGACGGCGATGATTTGCATCCAACAAAACAGCATTTAAGGGGAAGGAGATACTGCAAATCATTTGATGTTGACAACATATAACCCGATGAAATTGGCATTAAGAATTAAGAGAGATGCCTACATTGGCACAAGTCTCATGAAATGGTTTCACAAATGTCTGAATTCAGTTTTACGTGATTATCTTTCTTTAAATTTTTTTGGTGTGGGAGGCAGAGTTTGAAAGATCTGAGTAAAGCAGTGAAACCCTCCCCATAATTACATGGAAACAGAAGAGTCAAAGTCAGCTCAGTCGGAGACACGCCATGGCACTCAGGGACGTGACGGAAACCCAGGGGTTGCCTGGTGCCGCCAGCTCGCTCTGGGGGTGTAAAAGTCAAGGCCCCCAGAGATTAAGCGATTAAATGTTGCCTTCGATATCACAGTCCGGGTCAGAAGCAGGACGTAACGGCCAGTTTCTAGACTCGGGGTCCGTGTGTGCTCGGTGTGCCCGGGCCTCTGCCCTGTGAGCTGTGGCCCCTGCGGTTCAAGGATGCCCCTGGGGATGGTGTGCCAGCATGCAGGTGTCTTCAGGGGCCGATCTGCATGCGCGCTATCCACAGGGCACGCGTGGCCCTCTCCTCCGGGGCCGGCTGCTGGTAGGACCTGCAGGCGGATGTGATTCGTAGACATTTGTGATTTTGTGCCTGGAACCCAGAGGAAAGGTGGGAGCCACAAATGGGCATTTGGGAGTCAAGGACCATTTCCGGAAACATTCTAAGGAATTTGGACTTAATCTTGTGGGGGTTTTCAGCTTCCGCTGTGTGTAAGAGTTGGTAGGTCTGGGGAAAGGTTGAAGTACTATTAGTTGCTCGAAGCTCCAGAGGCTTTAATTAAATGCCCAGCCAGGAATGCTGCCCTCGGTGAGAGGTTGCAGACCATCTGAAGCGAGGAGGTGCCACAGAATCAAATGTGCATTTTCAAAGGTAGTTCCAGGTGAGATTCTAGACCGGGGGAGAGGCTTGGATAGGGAAGAGGTGGCATCTTTCAGTGACTCCATGATATTTCATCAAGTTAATTTTCTGTAACGCTTCTGTCTTGCGACATGTACGTTTCTAGGGGCGCATGTAACTGCGAGGCTGTGGCTGCTGCCGTGCGTTGCCATGGCAGCTGAGTGGTATACAGTGTTACTGTCCGTGGGGGGTGGCCACGGGTGTTCCGTGTCATTCTGTGGGGTTCAAGAAAAGGAAAACTATTGGGATTTTGATTAATTGTGTTTTGAGATTAGCACTATCCTCTCACAGCAGTGTCTGAGCTGTACTGACGGTGTTTTAGGCGGTGCAGCTGCACGCTGAGTGACTTCGCTCTCTCTCCGGCAGATCGATGAACTCCCAGAGGGAGCCGTGAAGCCTCCTGCGAACAAGTACCCTATTTTCTTCTTCGGCACCCACGAAACGTAAGTCGGCAAAGCCACCCCAGGGTTCCACAGCTCTGATGGGCCTCTGCTGGACTACAGTGTTGCAGGCGATCTGTGACATTCACTATGTTGTGAAAGTCACTGCGATCAGTTACGTAAAAGTGCCAACCTTGATCGCGTGTCTTTTCTTAAGGGAAAGACTTTACATTTTGTTGCTTCCGCACGTCACCGTTGTTTCTGCTTTCACGCTGAGCGTCACCCGGCGTTCCCCGTGGGGCACTGAGGTCCCGGGGGGCCCCCCCACTCCCGTGATCTGCCCTGTAGTGCTCACGCGCTTCCCTTCCGGGGGGTTTCTTTCTGTTCACACTTCCCAGAGCAAATTGTGCCCGTCCTCCCAGGCTTTCCCCGGTGGTTGGATCCGGAAGCAAACACACCACGAACTTCTTAAGGTTTTCCCATTGTATTGGTTTAGTACAGGCTAAGCCGTTGAGTAAAGGAATCCGAAAGGACAGGTATTTCAAATGATACGGACGTTTATTTCCGTCTTTTGAAACAACCCAGAGATCGGTGGGTAGAATACTCATTCTGGGAATCCAGGCTCCTCTGTTGTTTGCCCTGCCATCTCTGGGGTGTTATCCTGGTCCGCTTATTTCTTTACAAAAAGTTTTCATTGAAAAACGAAACCAAACAACTTGGCTAAGCACCACCTCTGCATTTGGCAGGTAGAGAAGGGGGAAAGAGAAGAAGGGAAGAACAAATAACTTCTTGTAAGCAAGTGCTGGGCAGGGCCGTGGGCGTGGGGGCGCGCCCGGCGTGAGGGACACTGGGAACGCGGCTCCTGCGGGGGCGGGGGGGGTGGCGCGGGGCGATCTGCGCGCAGAGGGAAGGAGGGGTGGGTGGGGACCCAGACACACTGGGAACGTCTGGTTAGGTGCAGGCACACAGATGGGAAACAGGATTGCAAATGTCAGGGAAAGCCAAACTACCACGAACCATCACACGTCTCCACATGCAGCGTCAGCCCCGTGTGCCGACCATTTTTTTTTATTTCTTTATTTATTTTGAGAGAGGGGAAGGGAGGGAGAAAGATAAAAACATCGACGTGTGGTTGCCCTCGCGCGCCCCCTACTGGGGACCAGGCCTGCAACCCAGGGCACGCTGCGGGGGCTCCGCCGGCTGCCTCTGCCCCCTGGGGTCTTCCTCGCTCTCGCCCGGAAGGGGAGCTCGCAGGGAAATGGCCCTGAGGACGTCTTTCTGGTCTTCACAGTAGAGGGAGTTGTGTTTGTTTCTGGAAGTTCGTTTTCTTTTCTTTTCTTCTGCTTCTCCCAGTGGACACTGGGGACGATGCAACTTAAATTTCCTTTCCTAGAGAGAAAGTAGCTGAGAAGTAGCTCAGGGTCGCTGGCCCGTGTCCCCAGCTGTCTGTGTGTTGTGCCTGGAACCCCGCGTGCCAGACCTCCCGTGATGCGCGCCTGACTCCGGGTTTCTGTATATTTTTGATTCCTGCGCCAAAACAGGCTCTGGCGCCTGAGATAGTATTGACTAAATTAAAAATGCCTTACGTTTGAAGGTCAGAGAATCCATTCTGTCTCTGATATATCTCTGCAGCGCATTTCTCGGTCCCAAGGACCTTTTCCCGTATAAGGAGTACAAAGACAAGTTTGGGAAGTCCAACAAGCGGAAAGGATTTAATGAAGGATTGTGGGAAATAGAGAACAACCCAGGAGTCAAGTTCACTGGATACCAGGTAATGGTTCACTTCATTGCCACTTGCCGTGCCTCCTTTCTTTGGCCTTTCTGGATCTTCCTGATGTGTCCTCTGTGCTGGTAGTCGCCCTCCCTTCATCTGAAGTCAGAATTCTCTTCAGCTTTGGTGGCATTTTAGGTTAAATGTAATTCTGTCACCCAAGAGGGTTCAAGTGAAGTAGTCATGGGAAAATGGGGGTTGGCAGCCCTTCATTTTTCAGATCTTAAGAGTGAGCTGAACCCTTCCAGATTAAAGCAGAAAGCTTCTTTTCACAGTCTGTGCTGTTTTTCAGAAATGTACCGAGCTAACATGTTGTTTCTTAGGCAATCCAGCAGCAGAGCTCCTCCGAAACGGAGGGAGAGGGTGGCAACACTGTGGACGCCAGCAGTGAGGAGGAAGGCGACCGGGTCGAAGAGGACGGGAAGGGCAAGAGGAAGAACGAGAAAGCCGGCTCCAAGCGGAAAAAGTCCTACACTTCGAAGGTTACTGGGACCCTGTGCCTGTTCTCATTACGTTAGATGCGTGTTCATTGAACGGTTTAGGTTATTTCTGGTTCATTCGTGGGTGCACAGAAGGGTACTAGCTCCATGGGGCTCTGCCTTGGAGACGGTGCGGCCGAGGGGACTTGTACAGACGGCTGCAGGTGAGGGCAGCTGGCTCCTGACTCTGGGGCTGATTCGGCCCCCAGAACGCTGTTTTGTCAGCCAGAGGAGGACGGCTCTTCAGTCGAGGGTGTGAGGCAGGTGTGCATCCTGTAGTGACCTCCAGAGGAGCATGCTGCAGAGTTAGGGACGCGGGAGACTCAGCTCGAGGCAGGGCCATCTCAGTGCGCTGTCGATGCAGACGTAAAGCCGTGTTCTTGCCCGTCTCCCGGCCTTAAAGACTGGGCTGTGGCTCTTCTGTACCACTTGTCCTGTTTCCCGGTCACAGAGCCTGTGTCCGGCACCTGCACTCGGCGTGCAGCGGCGAACAAATCCAGTTCACCCCTGCCCGCCTGTGTTGGAGTGCAGTGGATTGGAGGGGGGGCGGGGTAAACCAGCACAAGTAATAAATACAAACCGTGAAGGAAGGCACGGGATCGGGAAGTGATAGAGAACCTACTTCAGGTGAAGTAGCCAGGCCTTTGTGAAAAGGTGGGAATGGTTGGGGCGGGGGGAGGAGAACCCTGTGCCCAGAGCAGGGGAGGGGGAAGGAGGGGGCCTGGGCTTCTTTGGCCGGGGAGTTCTGAAGCAGGCAGAGGCTAAGTCATGGAGACCATTAATGACTTCGGATTTTATTCCAGATGTAATGGTAATTTATTGAAGGTTTTAAACAGAGGAGTGACGTGATTCTGCACTTACAAATTGAAAGTGTAGGTTTTTCAGATAGCAATTCAGAAATACAATCGAAAAACCACGAGATTGTGAAAACTGTTCACCTTTTAGAAACAGAAAGCAAGATGAGTGAACCTCTGAAGACCAGAGACTGGCCCGGGCTTTATCGCAGTCGGCCGGTCACACGATCGGATGCTCGGATGAATCACTTCCATTTAGACCCCGGTGTTTAGTGGCTCTGTGTACTCCAGGAAACGCCTTAAAATCAAGTGCCAAGAGTCTATCAGACTATAAACACTGTGTTTTATGGTCGGCAAAGTCTGCCGAGCTTGCACACAGGTAGAATTGTGTAAATGCATGCCACTTCCTGCGCACCTAATGAAAACCACGGATTTGCTTTGGATGGGGATGAAGTTTGCAACTAACAAAATAATTAGAATTTCCATTGCAGTGACTTTTTAAGGTGAATATCTTTTAGCTTTGGGGGCTTCACTTAAATATCCAACTGAATTTATTTCGTTTAACCTCTGATTACCTGTTGAGCTTCTGTGTCTCGTGTTGCAGAATTGTCCTCCCTAAATTGTCCGAGGCAGCCTAGACCTTCAGTAGTGTGCTTGTGTGGCCTTTACATGGCATCATTGCATCCTCGTGAAGACCAGGAGTCATGGAACTCATATGTTTGTTTACATCTTTTCCTTAAAGTTGAATGGTGCTCCTCTGCTACTAAAAATCAATGATTCACAGACTTTTTGGCTGCATCCCAGTTAGAGGGGTAAAGGTCATCCCACATGCCCTCCACCTAATTCCATTTTTTTACGTGAAAAAGCAAAGCTCAGTCAGTAACCAGGATGAAAAGCTATAGCACAAAACAGATTTCAGGGAGGCTATATATGTCTCTTCTAGCAGTCAGTGTGTGGATGACTCATATTTGAGCCACTGGAGAGACTGGGAAGTTACGGGGCAAAAATGCTTTGCCTGTAAACCTCTGGTCATTTAGTTATAGAAGAAAGATGGCAGCCACTAGACACACAGCCAGCTTGAGACCACACTGACGAAACAGATAAGGGGTCCTTCCCCAGAGTTCAGGGCTGCAGAGAGTGTGCCCAGGGAGAGCGTGGCAGGACCACCCAACACGGCTTGGCAGCCGGAGTGTGAGCACGGTTCTTGCCGTGACTCTGCGCAGACTTGGGCAGCGCCCTGGTTCCGGTCTGTGCGCTGTCAACTCCATGGGGGTATACAGATCACCCAGAGGGCTGCCCGCGGCCTTGGGAGTGTTACAGATTTAGGGGAGTTGTGCACTGATACCCAGAAGAACTGCAGGCCAAGGACTGCTATTTGAGACTTGCTGCACAAAGCAGTGTCTGCGGTTGAACAAGCATACCCTATTTCCTCGGGGCACGAGAGGTGTTCTACTGCTGTGTGGCTGTGCTTGGTCCTAACCCTTACTCCGGGCACTCCGCCTTTGGATGATTAATCCCTGCTGCCTCTTCACGTAAAAAGGAAAAATGGCCTCATTTGAAGCTGACGTGTTGGGCTGACTTGGTAGTTTCGGTTAAGCAAAGTAGAAGCAGGGTAATCATGTATATTTTCTCTCTGGAAATTGCATTTTAAAATATCGTCCGAGGACGCTCCCACTTGCTAATTCATTTCTGGGAGGCCAGAGTGAGCTGGCTGAGTCACGTCTGCCTTAGCCCTTGTTTACCGAGTGCTGAAAGCTTCCTAAAACTTGCCACAGAGGAAGTGTTTGCAAAATGCTACATGTTACTTTCTTAAAGGTCATTTTAGTGCTGTTCTGCAAAGTAATCCTGACTGTGAACTGTGACTGTATTTTCTTCTTCCTCTGGAGTTCATCTCGATTTCAGATGCAGGACGATGGGGGCGGGGGGAGGAAAGGGCGGAGTCACCACCATGGCCTTGGGTTCTTAGATAATCACCGTAATTTAGAACATTAATTATTTCCCATCACCTGGTGACGGGAAAGGTTTGTCAGCAGTATCCCATGTGTACCAGCCACTACCGAAACAGCTTCAACAGGGGTCGCAACGCTGATACCCGTTGGTTGTCTTGGAGGGTTCACCTCGCTTCTCTGGACCTCGACATCTGCCGGGAAGAGATGGGGAAGGACGAGGTGACTGTTAGGGCACCTGGAGCCTTCCCGAGGTGTCGGTCCAGCTCTGTTTGTTCATGGACTCTTCTGGGTGCCCGAGTCTCTATTTCCTGCTTTTTAACATCTCACTGCTGGAGGTGACAAAAAGGAAAGGTCATCTAGTCCACCTCTGCTTGCTTCCAGCCGGTTAAACTGAGGGAGGCCCAGTGGGGCGAAGGGGCTGGTCCAAGGTCAGCTAGCCCGGGCCTGGCACCCTGCCGCCGGTGGCCGCAGATCCTGTGTGAGGCCAGAGGGGCCGGGTGTGGTCGGCTCCTGCTGCATTTCTGACGCTCGTGTATTTGGGTTTCTGCCATTGACTCTAATCTGTAACTTGTCTGAACATTTAGAAATCCTCTAAACAGTCCCGAAAGTCTCCAGGAGATGAAGATGACAAGGACTGCAAAGAGGAGGAAAACAAAAGTGGCTCGGAGGGCGGGGACGCCGGCAACGACACCAGGAACACGAGTTCAGACTCGCAAAAGACCAGCGAAGGGGTAAGGGCGCCATTCCGCTTAGGAGACAATGGTGGCAGTAAATATGGTTAGTCAGACTTGGGGGTGTGGCACTTTGTCAAAACTAAGTGCAGTGAGCCCTGACTGGTGTGGCACAGTGGCTTGGGCGCTGTCCAGCAAAACGAAAGGTCTCTGGTTCGATTCCCAGCCAGGGCACATTCCTGGGTTGTGGGCCAGGTCCCCAGGTGGGGGTGTGGGAGAGGCAACCGATGGGTGTTTCTCTCGAGTCAATGTTTCTCTCCCTCTCTCCCTCCCTCCCTCTTTCTTTCTTCCTTCCTCTCTTCCCCTGTCTCTAAAAAAAATAAAATAAAATCTTATAAAAAATAAAAAATGTTTAAGTAATGAAATGAGCCTGTTACTTCAAGGAAAGCAAGTGGCAGTATTTGTTGCCAGTGGTAGAATTTTAGCTCTTATGTGAAAATTAGAACTCTGAAA
The DNA here is from genome assembly GCA_004024845.1 of Tonatia bakeri. Lineage (NCBI taxonomy): Eukaryota > Metazoa > Chordata > Mammalia > Chiroptera > Phyllostomidae > Tonatia > Tonatia bakeri. The sequence continues at coordinate 231,644 of PVIA01000748.1, read as the reverse complement.
AGCTTAAATCCTCCGTGACTGGCAGATTCCCAAAAGATTTTTCTGAAAAGATTGTTAGTGGTATTAAAAATGTAGTTAAAATTATTTTATAATGAAATGGGTATATTTATAATGAAATATTTGGAAGACAAATAATTTTTTTAAGATTTTATTTATTTATTTTTAGAGAGTGGGGAAGTAAAGGAGAAAGAGAGGGAGAGAAATATCAATGTGTGGTTGCCTCTCGCATACCCCTTCCTGGGGACCTGGCCTGCAGCCCAGGCGTGTGCCCTGACTGGGAATCAAACCAGTGACCCATTGGTTCACAGGGCTGTGCTCAATACACGGAGCTACACCAACCAAGGCATGAAGACAAATAATTTTTTTTAAAAACAACAAAATATGTCCGTGAAGTTGTGGTCGCATTCCAGGGCCACCTTCACGTTGTTTGGGGCAATAATAATTTTCTGAGGCTGCTGTGGGACCACCTGTTTCAAAAGTATTCTTCTTTTGGATTGACTTGTTCCTATGAATTTCCTACTCGTGTGGACATAGCATCTGTTGCCTGTCACGTTAATTTTAATGAAAAGATATAGTTCAAGAAGTTTCTTTGGTTGATGAACAGTTTCTGTTTGAATGGGTACCTTCCTCCTTCACAAGGAAAGAAAATCCTTTAAAGTCCATGAGTATCATCCTTGTTTCCTGTTAAGATCGTCTTCCTGAGTTTGGTAGGACCAGAGGCTGAGAAGTGTATTTCTGCCACTCGAGGGGATGGTGGGTTTAGCAGCTTTTCCTGTGTAGGGGCCCGGGCATCGTTAGTGTCCCGTGCTGTTCACACTGACACTGCTCTGGAGTGAGTGCACACCCACAGGCGAGCACGTGTGCTCACGGGCATAGCCATCTGTGCAGTGAAGGAAGGAGTGAGCAGGCCGTTGGAGAAGAAATAGCTGGGGCCTGAGTTCCCTGTTGCATTCGTCCCAGGAGAGCCTTGCTGGGCGCTGGAATATATTTGGGTTATCGGTGAAGAAAACAAAAGTAGGATCCCTGTGGGGAGTGTAGCCTGACACAGTTTAAAGTGGGGCCCACATGGAAACATCATTTTTTTAAGATTTATTTATTTATTTATTTATAGACACAGGAGAAGGGAGAAAGAGCAGGAAACATGGATGTGTAGTTGTACTCCTGCGCCCCCTACTGGGGACCTTGCCCGAAACCCAGGCATGTGCCCTGACTGGGAATCGAACCGGGAACCCTTTGGTTCGCAGGCCAGCACTCAGTCCACTGAGCCACACCAGCCAGGGCGAAATGTTGTTTTAGCAAATGGAGATAGTTTATCTTAGTTTTACACAGATGCCATCTAAATTTTGGAAGGAGGTTAGCCTTCCTTTCTTTTAGTCCATCCTGATTTTGTCAACTCTAATATTTCTGTAAGCCATACATCACAATAATTGAGTTGTAAATATTACATAGAATAATTTGCATACACTTCATATGCTTTTTTTTTCAAATCCTCACCCAAGGACATGCTTGTATTGCTTTGAGAGACAGAGAAACAGGCATCAATGTGAGAAAGAGACATCGATTGGTTGCCTGCGGCATTCGCCCCAACTGGGGGTCAGACCTGCGACCTTTTTGGCGTGTGGGGACAAATGCTCCAACCAACCGAGTCACCCAACCAGGGCCACTCCAAACGCTTTTTGCAGTTTAAGCATCTTACCTTTCTCCCTGGCACCGCAGTCCTCAAAACGACGGACTGCCTCGGAGTCTCCACTGATGCTGTGACCCTGCGGTGCCCGGTGCTGGACCTGCACCCGCCGCACTCCTGCCCTGCCACACAGCCCGCGGCCCTGATTGGATTTATTTCTCTTTCCCCTTTTTCTAATGGAACGCCAAAGACACCCTGGTGGTTCCTTTGGCTTTTTGCACCGACAGGTACAAAGCGGAGCCTCAGGCCATTCTCGCTGAGCCTGTTCCGTGCCGCTGTGCAGGTGACAGTCTCAGAACACCTGGTTGTGCACCATTGGTGCGGACAGCTTCCGCTTCCAGGTCCCGTCACCTAAAGCTGCATTCTCTTCTCTTGCAGACCTAACCACCGCCACGAACGCGGCGTGTTGAGAGAAGCCGCAGAAAGTTCGTGCGTCTGCTTGTCTACTACTCTCGGATTCATGGGAACCGGCGCGGCCCTCGTCGTCCCGATGGAGCCGCCATGTGCGTGCACATCACCCACAGTCCTCTCTGTCTGTGTTTAGAGAAAGGGAAGAAAAAGACGTTTTAGCCTTTTTTAAGGTTGTTGATTTAATTTCATGTTATTTGGTTGCATGAAGTTGCCCTTAACCACTAAGGATTATCAAGATTTTTGCACAAACTTAAACATGTCTAGGATCCTTTTATCAAGGCAGTTGTGTTCTTAAATCTCCTGCCTTTACTCCGCCAGCACCAAACACTCAGACAAATACAAATTTGCGTTTAAAAAAGTGACCACTCCACACGATGTGTGTTTCCTCTCCGCGGCAGAACCGAGAGCCGATTCCCAGGCAGATGGTGTCAGCACATTGAAGATGGAATTAAAATCGCTCTTCATTTCCGAGGCCATGTGTGAAGTTTAATCATACTGTAAAATATCTATTCCGTATTAGAAATAGCCAGTTGACAGCTTATCCTTCTCCGAGGTCATGTCATCATGTACACAAACTCAGTTTCTCCACGTGAAGTCAGTGAGTCCTTTCGTGTCCCTCCAACCTAAAGGCGACACTTCACTTGGTCCCACTGCCGCTCGGTTCAAGCGCGTCACTGGCGGTGGGCCCTCGGCCTTTAGCGCTGGGGTTCAGCGGTAGCCCTATGGGAGACCAGACAGAGCGTCGGCTTTTAGAGATGGGCTTTCCAGACGGCCTGGTTTTCTTTCGGAGTTAGAGTTAGAATAGTTACTCTCCATCCACGAACCATTATTCTGTGTACATTATTGTTGCTATTGTGATAATAGAGAATTTTATTTATTTTTATGCCAGCTTATATTGTGAGAACACATTTAGTCAGTTTGGGTTTTCTCCTCAATCCTGTTATGCTTGTCCTTGGAACATATTTCGCGTACTCGAGGTTTGTAGTTGAAAAGTTTACTGTAAAAAAAAAAATCAAAAACAAAAAAAATGTATTGTTTTTACAGAATAAATTTATTGGAATGTGTACTGGGAGTAAGATTTGAGGTTGTAAACAGCTAAGTTAGTGTAATTTGGCTTCATATATGTAATGTGAGGTATTAATGTAATTCATATATTAAAGCAAAATTTGTTAACAGCAAGTTAACAATAGAGTCAAGTGCAGGCGAGGGTTTTCTTCTTTTTAAACACTGCGGTTGTAGGGCTGCCGCGCGAGCTCGCAGGGGAGGGAACGGAGCGGCTCTGTGGTCGCTCGTACAGCGGAGCCACCTACCGGCTCGCTGGACCCTGAAGTCCAGACGCCGATGTTGTCCGTGGGTTTATCTGGACCCCATTTTTTTCCCATTTTTTTTGTGGTGAAGAGCTGGTGAAAGATGTGGTGGTGGTGGCCGTAGGGACGCAGTGGAGGATACGAGTGTGCCAGGGGTCCTGGCCGCCACGCCCACCGCCCGCCACGCCACGCCCCCGGCCACCATGCCACGCCCACCACATGGCACGGCGGCGGAGGCCCCCTTGGTTTCTCTGGCTTCGGCACACGTTGACTTCCATTACACTTTACGTGCTCACAGTTCATAGTTTATTAAGAGGTAGTAGGAGTGACAATGCAGTTCTTATCCTCGAAAGGTCTTTTTTTAATTTTGAGTATTTTTATTTAAAATTAGTGACATTTAACTCCTCAAAAGACCCCTTCAGTGCCGACACAGGAGGAGCATGCAGGTGGCGTTTGGAACTGGAACATATAAATGACAGCCTTTCAAAACAAACGACCCAATTTTTCTGAAAAAAACTGTCAAGTTTAATAAGATTTGTTGTCATAAAAAGACAAACAATTTTATTAAAAATACACACAGAAATACAGTAGAAATACCTCCAGTCACCAGTAGAACAAGTATCCCGTTGAGGGTAAAGACAAAGTCACCGATCCCTCTTTAGCTATTTAAACTCAAAAAGTTTTAGGAAAGGCAGTTTTTAAAACAGCGGTAAATAATACACTTTCCTCAGGAAAACTTTTCAAATAACATTTTAAAACACTAATAATTTGTCTTTTATATCAATGTTGATAATGGGCATGTGCATCTTACCTGTAAAACTATTTGTCCACTCTATTTGCTTTTCGGAATTTTTAATGCACGGGAAGCATATTCCCTTTCAACTGGTTGCACGTCCGGGCTCACTGTGGCAGGAGCCGAAGTGTAATTTTTCACACTCACATTTCGTATGTGCAAACAGAATATCGAGATAGTGGTCAAGTTCATTCACAGATCGTTTTGAATACATTTCTCTAAACGGTTTCTCAACGACTTCAGCTTTCTTTCCAAAAAAAGTTTTTTAAAAGGACACGTCAGCCCACGCAGCCCCACAGACAGCTCACGTACACGGGGCAGGACGAGAGTTTGAGAGTCCTCGGGTGTCCCGGCAGGGAAGCGGGTGGAATGGGACAAGGTGGCAGTACCAGGATGATACCCTCAGCCAGTAAGCTAGAGAAGAGTGACGTGAAATCGCGTTCTTACTCGGCCTTTTCATCCGCCTTTGTTTTTACGAAGAATTCTGGCTTCTGGATGCAGCGATAGGCGAGGAGCTGAGGGAGAGCGCCGTACGCTACGTTTAAGGCTAGAAAAAGGACTTTCGCGTCTTCGGGGACTCGGTAGATGTAAGCAGTTCTAGCATGAAGAGAAGCACCGATGTGAGAAAACTGGGCCTGTTGCGTTTAAAGAAAAAAAAAGGGAGGTAAGCATGATTTTTGTGTTCAGCTGGATGCGCAATGAGTTCTGGATGATTCACTCAGACCCTGTTCCTGTCCCCTGAAAAACTAGTACTTTCAGTCAGTGCCTAGTCTTGACTATTTTGTGGAACTTAGGGCCGGTCTTGGCATAACTGTTGGAATAAAGTATACTTTCTCTAGAGTGGCTTTATCATACATTCCAGCTGTCTTATAACCCTTCAGTGCCCCACACCAAACGGTAGTAGTTCAACTGGACCGAAAAACCTGGGGATCCTACAAAGGCTCAATTGCGTCTCACAAACTGCGTTCCCGTCATGAGAATCTGAATTATTTTTGGCTTAACTATCTAAAACGACGCACTGGGGGTCTCTGTTTTGCTGATCAGCCTTTACCCCTACTCCCGGGAGCAAAAACTCAAAGCTCTCAGTTGTATGTTTCTGTTTGTGGGGTTTTTTTCTCATGCAATTTAAACAATGCTAAGGGTGGTTTTGTAAGACCAGGTGGCTGCTGCGTGGGTGGGGGAGTGCGGGGCTGCTTGCTGCAACGTGCCCTCGGCACACGCAGCCCCCCTCTTCTCACCCAATGGCACCGGTACAGCCGGTCCACCCGGGGGATGGAAAGGCAGGCGCTTCCCGAGGGCCCCTCTGTACTTGGTCAGAGCACACATCAGAATGTGCCTGTCGGTCCTTTTTGATACTTTTCATGAGAACAGGGGAACATTGTATTAGAAAGGGCTTCCTGCCATGAGAGGATTTCCTCAGGATCCTTGTGTCATTACAAAGAGCAATGCTGGAGTCTGCATTTTCATATCTTACTGAAATTCAAGGTATACGTGAATAAAGAATTGGGAATTTAAACGCAGTAAGTGGTGAGTTATTCATCAGGATCAACGTGAAAAAGACCAAAAAAAAAGAGGGTAACCACCTAAGGAAGTCAGAAGTAACCACGGAAAACGAGTTTTCTTTAAATACACACACACGCTCTCCCACTTCCTTCCACACGAATCGGTTTGTTACGCTGAGTGGCCAGTAGACGTCGGTGTTACTGAACACTGACTGCAGCGAAGGGACGAGCCGCCGTAAGCAGCGTGCATTCGGGTTTGTGTCGGTGACAGATGTTTCACCAGGCTGCGTTTTTACGAGTTACTGACACCTCCCAGGGACCTCCGGGACAGTCTTGCTCCTCTCTGGAGACAGAAATTGAATCAGCTGGTGCGTTGCCCAGGACACCTCGGCTTGGCCGCCTACGAGGGCTCTGCCCTCAGACACCTCCCAGGGGCAGAGGCCCAAGCAGAACCCAGGTGATGGGAGACAGTCCACCTCTGGGCTGCGAAGACCAAAGACCCTGGGAGCGGGGCCTTCCCGAGATTGCCCTGAGCCGAGGTCCAGGCCCAGTGGGCAGGCGCTGGGCCCCGGGCTCCCGTTTCCCGAAGAGCCTGTTTTGAATAACAGTGCTTGTCTGAAAATAGAACCGAATGTTGTCTTCTGCGCCAGAGGCTAGATCTGAACCCTGACCTCAGAGAGGTGGGTCTGGTGTCTCCGTCCTTTCAGACACCTGTCCCGTACGTGTCCCAGACCACTAGACATGGGGACACGCCAGACCGTGTGTTCAGATTAGACTGTGAGCCCACCAGGCAGGCACTGTGTCCGGCGTTTTCTGTGGCGCCTGTCGCGTTGTGACAGCTCAGCACATGCTCTGCAGCCGTGGCCTCGTGACTGTCAGAAGGCTGGAGCCTCCACAGAGTGTCTTGTCGTCGCACCTGTCTTAGTAGGCCCTCTTCCGAATTACTTCACCGGGGGCAGGTCCAGTGATACTTCCAATCAAGGGGTGTCTGTCAGTGGGAAAGCAGCCCGAGGCCAGTGTTCTGCGGTTTCCAGCTCTGTACACGGTTTCGGTGGTGTGTTTGGGCGGGGGGCACCGCTCAGCTGAGCGGGCACCCAGTCAGAGCTCCCTCCCAGCACCTGCAGGGTCCAGCACACAGTGTCCTGAAGCTCCAGAGAAACCCCAGCCTCACCTGAGGAGGGGAGGGGTTCCTTCCCAAGTACGGAGCCGGCAAGGGGCTGCTCAGTGTCCCCTCCCTGAGAGGGCCCGTGGAGCTCAGCCTGAGGCCAACCTGGGGTTGGGCGGCGCGGGGAAGTCGGTGCTCTGAACGGGCACGTGGCCCAGGGCTGCAGGTCCAAGTTCCGGATCCCAGACATGGCTCCAAACTCAGTGGTGTGAGGTTGAGCGCCTAATAATCTGTCTTCTACTTCATTCAAAATCATTTTTCAGCTTAACTCTCTCTATATATAAACAATGGATGGTTGGGATAGAAAGTGAGGCAGTAAAGACAAAAAGGTTAAGTCTTAACAGCTCTGTTTTCTTAGAGAGGCAACCTGGTTCCTGAAAATCACATTCCTGGTTCCAGAAGAGAACCGAAAAGTTTCACGTGTCTGCATAAAGACAGGCAAACACTCATGCGAACATTGGGATGATAGCCAAGCTCTTTGGGCAGAACAGATTAAGTAGCGGACCCAGAACCGTGTTGTCCTTTCGTGGGGTTTTCGGAGCAGCACAGGCTTGTGGTTCAGAGCCCTGAACCTGGGAGCAGATGGGGTGTCCGGCCCGGCCCCCCCACACACCAGTAGCCCGGCCTCGCATTAGGTTCGTGAAAACCCCTCTGCCCCCTCGCCTGTTAAAGGTAATAAATAACAAAGCCAGGTGCGATGGTTTTCTGAGTGTAGGGTGGTGCCAAGCCCACGGCGCTCTTCCCCAGACACAGGTACAAAAAGTGCAAGTACCTGCTCAGGATCCCATACTCAACTCTGTTTAAAAAAAAAAAAAAACCCGGGCTGTGTTTTTCGTTCCCCTTGCTGACCTTTCGACCACATCAAGACTCTGTCCTTCTCCACTAAAAGATAATGAGCGTGTGACATTAAACCCAAAGTCTACTTTTAATAATGAAAGGTGCTCAGCAGATCACGCCCTAAGCACCTGATTAACGTATGATTTGCATTAGTGTCCCCATCACCTCTGTTATTCCTGAACCCTCACCACGGGGTATTTCTTAAAGGTTTGCGTGAAGGAAGAAACTTATAAAATTCACCTCCAGGAGAGTCCACTCGTGACAATCACACTGTCCACAGGTCGGCCTCAGGCCCCTTAATGAAAAAGTGTTCCACAGCCAGGGGATGTGAGTCTGAGGCCTCACACTGCCCAGCCGAGGGGGTCTGTTCCTGCCTCCTTGGCCGCGACTGTCCCCTGGACAGTGCACCCAGTCACTGTGGAACTCTGAGCAATCTAATCCTCTCAAGAAAGGGCCTGGGAAGAGTGCTAGGCCCTCTGTCCTGGCAGACACAGGAGCAGCGGCCAAGGGTACAGAGGTCAAGGCTAAATAACTCTTGTGTCCTCTGATCTGCTGTACAGTGGACAAGTCACGTCACCTCGAGGAGCGCCATCCATATACACTGGTGCAGCCCCTACCAGGGGGTTACTGGGAGAGTTCAATACAGCAGGCGTTTGGGAGTGGCCTCTCGAGAAGTACAGAACGAAAGGGGACCTGTCCAGTCAGTAGTCCCTACCCTAAGACACAGAGCAGAGGCATTTTTCCAGATAGGCGGCCGTGACAGCAAAGCCCCACCCAGCGAGCTTTGGCCGAGGGGCATCTCGGTACCTGAGCCAGGCCTCCAGCGTGTACCAGCGTGACGTCGGCCATCCAGGAGCACCCCGGCACCACCAGGCCGTACAGCGCCACCGCGAAGTACGGGACGGAGTAGAACAGGTACACCAGCATCTGCAGCGGGCAGAAACGGCGGCGGTGAAGCAGAAAACGTTTTCCGTGGTGGGAGTGTTCATTGTTACTTCCTACATGGAGCCACATTTCCCCATTTTTAAAAAATTTTTTAAAGATTCTATTTATTTATTTTTAGAGCAAGGAAAAAGGAGGGAGAAAGAGAAGAAGAGAAACATCAGTGTGTGGTTGCCTCTTGAGCGCCCCCTACTGGGGACTTGACCTGCAACCCAGGCGTGTGCCCTAACTGGAAATCGAACCCACAACCTTTCAGTTGATGAGATGATGCCCCACCCAACTGAGCTGCCCTGGCCAGGGCCACATGTTCCTCTTCTTAAAGAGAGGAAGTGAGGAAAATCTTAGACTTGGTGACTCCTTGACCTGGATTTTTGGATAAGCAGCGGGATCCTTCAGGTAGGGCTCTTGAAACTGTGTGTACAGTCGGCAGAGCTCGGCCGGGCAGTCCAGCGCGATCTGGGGATGGAAACCATGCCATTACCGTGACGCAGTCACATCTGGTTCTGCTGTTTGTGGACGAGACTCCGTGTGCCAGGGTCAGCCCCAGGCCGCTTTGCTGCATGACGAAAGCTATTGTACCGTAGGAGCTCCTCAGTAACAGGGAGGGGAACACTCTGCAGATTCACTGTGGGGAGACGAGGCAGAGAGCGGCTGCAGCGAGAACGGAGCCACCGCTGTGCTCTCAGGCCCCTGTCTAGGTCTCGGTAGCAGAGCAAGCACAGCCTGCCTCTGGTCTCCAGCTTCCCTGCTGCAGGCAGGAGCTAGCCTGCCACTCCCTGCAGGGAGAACAGCACATTTCTGTACCGAGTTCAGCTCGCTGTGCTTTTGCAAGGTGGAAAGGTAGTATCCTCTGTCCTGTGCCTCACACAGGAGGTGGCCTTTGGGGACAGTAAAGGACAAGGAATTGAAAGCAGGGTGCTCTCCTGGGAAGCCACATCCTATGTCCACTTCGAGAGCAGCACGGGTTTGGTCACGGCAAAGTAGACTCAAGGCCACAGAGGAGACAAAGAGTTCCTTTGGTACGTTACTAGGTCACCTCCCTTGGGCATCATCCTTCCTGCCCTTGGACACAGGTGTCCCACCTAGATGACAAACACAGCACGGGCCAGTGGCAGAGCTGGTAAAAGGGGCCCCACCCTAAGAGCCCCGCCCACCCAGTGTGCACCCCCACACACACACATTCTCCCGCCCTCGGGAGAGGATGCAGCGGCTTAGACTGTCCAGGTGGGGCTCCCTTTTGCTGCTGTTCTTTTCCATGGGCACTACAGCAACCCGACCCAAGAAGGGTTTCCCTGCCCTGTGGTCTGAGTAAAGCCCCTGGCCCGGCTTTCTCCTTCACTTCCCTTCCCAGAGCCTGTCCTATGAGCCAACTCCTCCAGGAAGTTCCCGACCACACGTTGTAAGACAGCTTCTCACCCTGAGCCCAGCCAGCCGACCCCGAAACAACGGGCCCACCGCATCAGCTTACACTCGCCGCTCTGCAGCCACCTGTTGGGCAATGCTGGCAGCCTGAGAACAGTTAATAACGGCCACCAAAACTAAACGCAATGTACCTTCCAGTTCTGGCTGCTCGAATTTGTCCCCACCGAGTAATTGGAGAAGCTGGGGCATTGCGAAGGATCCTCGATCAATGAAAATAATATCAGTCATTTAACGAGCACCTACTATGTGCTCGTGTGTCTCATGTTCAGTATTTAATCTTCAAAATAATACTCTCAGCCAGCTTTTTGTAGAAGAAGAAACCGAGGGGCAGAGGGTAGGGAGTTTTCCCAAGACCACGCAGCTCCTTACGTGGCCAGGACTTGAATTCCTTGCCCTGGTAGCCCTTCCTTAACCCCACAGCCCCGCCCCTGAGAACACACATCGTGGTCCTGAGTGATGACCCTTTCCCAGGGTATTTAAATCAGACACATCAAGGAACCAAAAGAAGGAGCATCTAATAGCTGATTCTTCAGGTGCCCCCAAATAAGGGAGGGAAGACAATTCTGGGTAGAACTTGATCTAAGGACCCGACGGAAGTGGCGAGAAGCAGCCCCACCCACCCTCTTAAGAGGAGACACCTGGCGCAGATCCAGGTGGGAGAGCGGCCGGAAGCAGGCCCAGGTCCAATGGGGGGGCATCTGTCAGTCTGCTGCACGTGCTCCCCTGATGGGCTATACTTACCAAGCCTCTGAACAGGCTGAATGCCGCCGCCAGGAGGAGGCATACGACCAGTATGAGGTCAAACGGTCTTCTCAGCAGGTCCTTCGCTTGCACTTCTTGTACGACCTAAAACAGAGTCTGTAGCTCATGAGCAGGCCCACCGTGCCAGAGACTCAGTGGGCCGCCTGACATCCAGGCACCGCGGCGATGGGCGGGGGGATTCTGAAGACCCGCCATTCATATCATGAACCACCAGCCAGGTAACTTGAGCAAAATCATTTTCCCCTTCAAGTCCCCGCTTGCTCAACTCCGAAATGAGCGGAGGGGCCGTCGTGTGGTCCTGGAGGGCCCTCCAGGCTCTGGGTCCATAATTTTTCTTGAAGTAGCATTTTTGTGATTATAAATGTACAGCACACTCATGTTAAACAATAAACCATAAACCTGCCACCGTACTGCTAGTAGTCTTATTTTTCACAAAAATTGGGATTGATTGTACAGACGATTTTGTTTTCTTTTGATGCTCAACCTACACCTACTTTCCCACTTTAGTAAAAAAACTCTTCTAAAACTTAGCATCATATGGAAGCACCGTATTCTAGCTGCTCTCCCTTTGCTGGACATTTGGGCGCTTTCACTGTTACACTCACGGTGGTGACGAGCCACTTTGCGCCTAAATCTTGGATAGCACCCCTCATGATTTTCTGAGGCCGGGGCCCTTCCCTTTGTTAAGGTTGAGAATGTAGGCACATGGCTTTGCAGGGCGATGCCGAACTGAGGTTCCTGTCAGCACTGCACGACAGTGTCCATTTCTCCCTGGCCATCTCTGCATCTGAACATCTTCAAAACATAGTAATAAACAGTTCTGTGTCTCACGACATGAATGCTGTTGGCCCACGGGCACGGAGCCCTTATAAGCCGTGGAGCGAGGACCAAGATGGCCGTCACTGTGTGCTTTTTCTAACGAGCACCCCCTTCCTCAGAAGGATGTCAGGGTGACCAGGGGTCAGCGTGCCAACCTCAGTTTCCATGGCAGCCGCCTGCCCGTTAACAAATGAAAGGTTTGTAGATCAAAGGGTATTTTAATGACTCCTATTGTAAATCTTTGTTATTATTTTTTTGGAGAGGAGGGGATGTGGGAAGAGGGGGAAACAGAAGCACCCGTGCACTTGCTCGTGCATTTGTTTGGTTGATACTTGTGTGTGCCCTGACCGGGGACCAAACCCGCAGCCTTGGCGTATCCAGACGACATTCCCGATGTCAGGGCAGCCAAGCCACTTGGCCAGAGCCCTGTTGTAAATCCTTTCCTAAAATGAGTAATCACGTTCTGATTACCTCTAGGGACGCATATTTTCACGCATCAGTTTTGCTCAAGGGTCTTCCCCTAAAAGGAAGGGACACTCAGGAAGACGTCCCTAGCTTAGAAAAGAAGACCGTGGAATTTCACCCCAACCACGCGGCTGGAACGGAAGGGAGCCGCCTCAGAGGCGTCCTGCCGCTAGTTCCCACGGGCCGGGGTCGGTAGGTGGTCAGGCCCTGTGGCTGTGTGTGCCACCTAGAACGCCATATCCCTCCCACCTCCCCTCAAGGCAGTAAATGCACAGGCACCTCGGAAAGGTGCTCAAACCCCAGGCCCCGGACAAACCGCCCATCAGAACACGTGAGGAACGTGAGGGGCAGCGCTGAGGACAAACCGCCCATCAGAACACGTGAGGAACGTGAGGGGCAGCGCTGAGCTGGCCACTGGCACAGGCAGCAGGCGCATTCAGACAGACGGCCTTGGCTCCCAGAACCAACCCTGCAGAAGCGACACAGCCCCCCTCCCATTGGTGCCCCAAGCACCCCAGTCCATGGAAGCACGAGGCTCAGGGCCAGTTGCTGAGAGCGAGCCCCGCGGGCGGGCATGAAGACAGGTTACAGGTCACTCAGTGAAAATCACCTTGGCAGGATAGTGGTGGTTTTCTGACGGCTGATGGTAGATTCTGAAGCCAGCCCAGACGGGAAGGCAAGTATACAGCAGGCTGGAGAAAAAGGCGGGGCAAAGGCGTGTTCCGTACTTCCCTGTGTTGGAGAGAGAGGAGGACACGGACATTTGCCAGACTCGGACAGGAACGCGAGTGCCGTCCCGGGTCCCTCCCCATCTCCAGGCTTCTGAACTGTCACCGTGGACAAGGCAGTATTTTAGCAATGACCAGAAAAGGGCCAGCTCAAAACTCTGTCAGCTGTTTAACGGACATGCTCTATCTATTGTGCTTCTAAAGCATATTTATGATCACATCTTCATTTCTTGCATGCCTAAATAACCTCATTTACATTAGCTTGAAAGAGGCTCCATTTTCAAGTACATTTATCGAGTTCCCACACTGTGTCAGTTATTTACAGAGTGGGCACAACTGTGGGTTGACGGGTGTTCATATGGAAAATAGTACAATAAGTAATAATACGAGAGTAAACTCCTTTGCGTACTACCAGGTGTGAACCTACTTTTGACCCGCCCTGCGTATCACGACAGTGGTGAGAAGTACCCGCTCGCTGGACGCAGACAGGAACAGGATACTCATCCCCTTCCGCCCCTCTGCGAGTCAGGGACCAGATATTCAATTGCCTAGTTGCTGAGGGCACACGTCTGAAAACTGGCCACAGGCGTTTCCAAGAGGAGCAAAGGAATAATTCGGCAAAACAGCTCCTTGGTTCTATCACAACCAAAATAGCTTCTCTGCTTAAGAACAACTCCCATTGTTTCGGGAAAGGGATGTGAATGGGAAGGTCAAGTTTCTTACCTACAATGTTTCCTGGCACAAAAACAACCATGCTCATCATGATGGACCCCACCCAGTACAGGCCGACGGTTCTGTAACTTTCCCTGCAACGGAAGAGTCTTGGCTGAGAGCACCACTGCTTGGAAAAAACGACCCACGACAGTAGCTGTGTGCAAACCGGGAAAGCACGTGCATCAAAACTTGCTGGAGAGTCCTGAGTCACACACAAGGAGCCCTGGCGGGCGGACACAATTTCCACGTGTGATATACTGGAGAACCCTCTTCATGTCCTTTTGACTAGGAAGCCTGCCTGTTGACTACAACACACTCCTCACCGTGAAGGGGGCCCCGTGTGCTACGTGTGGGACGAGAAAGAAAGCTCAGCCGAAGAATGGAAACTGGACCCATATCCTAAATCATGGTAAGTATGCATGGGGGGATGGTAAGTGGACTTTCCCTGGTGTCACAGAATTCTGGCCAAAACCCCAAAGGTGAAAATACGAAGTGACATATACCCCTGATCTCCTTAACAGGCAACATTGACAAAAAGATCTTTCCACTGATATCCCATAACCCACCTCCATGCAGGCTCTGAGGTGCTCAGAAGAAGAGTCTCAGCAGGGGACAGAGTAGTGCACACTGTGTGCGTCCTGCCCCACCCCCGCCCCACGCCAAACCCGGAGGTCTCCAGAGGCCCATTCATGGTGGCGGACGGTCTGCAGAAGGACAGGCCTTCTGTCCCTGTGGGTGTTCCCCGGCTGCAGAAACCTTAGCCTACTCCTGACAGCACCCAAGCAGAGCCCGGGCACTCTCTGAAGTACCTGCTGGATTGCCTAGAGCATGGGGAGATTCATGAAGAGAGAGAGAACATTCACGGTCCCAAGAAAAGTCCAGAAATTGGCTGGAGCTGTCCTTGAGTTCAAGACTGGAGTGGGAGGAGGCCTGGGGTGTGCATTTGGCTGAGTGGAATGTGAGCCTTATGTGGGGCAAGGGAAGAAGGCTTGGCTTTCCCTAACCGGGAACCAAGGTGGGTTCTGGGGAGGTAGCTGGCCTCGAGCTGTCCTGACCTCGAGCTGTCCTGACCTCGAGCTGTCCTGACCTTGAGCTGTCCTGGCCTCAGGGCCCCAGCAGGAAGCAGCCGTGGGTGGACCAGCACAGGCAGGGACTCACCAGTGTAGCCAGAGAGTGTCGCTCACTGCCGGGACAGTGGCCGTGCAGCGGACTCCAGAGAGCCCATGGGTGTGCCCCTCGACACAGACCAACGCACACACGTTCCCAGAGAAGCCAGCACCGACCAGCTGGCGAGGGAATAAAAGGACAGGCCTCTGAGCGTTGGGGCTACACCCGAATGGGGGGAAGAGCAGCTTTGGCTAAAAACATGCTGGGCCAAAATTCCCAGCAGTACTGTTCTCATGAGAGAATGTAATCAAAAGGCAAAGGAGTCTCTCCGAGCCTGTCGCCATGGCAGGGGGACACCCAGAGGGACACGTTCAGAAGGCATGGGAGCACCTAAAGCCGAGTCTGACCATCTCCGTCCGGCCCGTTCCTTCGAGTCCGGGGGTGCCTGTCGTGTGTATCTGCCTCGACGGGCGTTTTCTGTACCTACCCGCATCTCGGTTGCTAAGGTGGCAAAGGCAAAGTGACTTACTCCCAGGCAATGGCCGCCACCATCACCAGGTACATGAGATAGTGCACGGAGCCGTCCCAGTAGCAGATCATGTGCCCGTGGGCCGTGTTCAGGTACGGTTCACCCTAGGGGAAGCACGGAAAGGGAGTGTGCTTTACGCGCGACTCAAACGCCGGTGGGAAAGACCAGACCTGTGTCACAGGGAAAATAAAGCGGAGCTCACTGGCGTTACTCTGCTACAAGGAAAGTGCCCTTCGCCTTATAAAGTGACAAAGCTGGTAGGAAGGGGAAAACAGAACTTGACCCTGCAGCCGCCAACGCCCCAGGCCCTTTGCTCTTCCCCCACCTTGTCCTGGTCACCTCCCAGGCTTCAAGGCACCAACTGTGCTCCGAGGCCCCTGTCTCTCTGCCAGCCCATTCCTGACCCTCGGCTCGCAAAGCCAGGGCGTGCCTCCACCACCTGAGACTCCCCGTGTCCCCAAAGGAACTCGGCACCAGCACTGCGGACCAGCGCCCCAGCCCAAAGGAGGGGAGACACGGCCTCTCATCTCCAAGCTTTTGCCCAAACTGTGCCTTCCCCTTCAAAGGCCCTCCATCTTCCTAGGCAGGTTCACTCTCTGAGGCCATGGCCTGTTTTTTTTTAACGTGGGAGCAGTGTCACCCACACTCGGAGGCCTTCCCACCTGCTCCCGCTCCGTGGGCTCTGGGGACAGAGCTGCGGACCCAGAGTCCACTCCAGCTGACCGCTGTGGAACTGCAGCTCCCCCACCCTGCTCTCAGCTTCAGCAGCCAGCACTCTCCCCAAAGCAGGACGTTACTCCCTGTCACCCCTTCCCCCCACCCCGTTCTCGCCTCAGAGTCCCCCTCCCAGCCACTTGCAAAGCCTCCTGACCTGTCCCAGCTCTCAGCTCTGACCCTTCCCTGCAAGCCCTTCCTTCCCAGACTGATGGCTCGTCTCCAGACCGCAAACCTTCCTTCGCACACAGGATACAATACAAACTCCCTTAGCTCACGTTCGAAGCTCCCCGTGATTAGAAACGTGTGAAGACTCTCAGCTCTGCTCCTCATCTCCGGTGTGACCTTGAGTAGGTCGCCCCACCTCTCTGGGGCTGGCTTCATCGCCCCGCAAAGCAAGAAAGTAGGACTAACTCTCAGGTCCCAGGAGGCTCTGTAACGCTGAGGCGGGGGGCGGGGGGGCGTCGCAATCAAACGGCTTCATTAAGTGCTTCGGCCTCTGGTACTTTACGCATGTAAGACTCACTCGGGCTTTCAGACGTGGTGATATTGTAATAATACTACACAAATCCTCCATTCATGTAAAGGACCTCGTTTATATTACACACAAGGAGAGTTTAGGGGTTCAGGGGTGAGAGGGCAGAGAGTCGCATCCTGTGACCTAATCCCCGCTTTCCGTGTGCAGAAACTGCCTCTGTCCGGGGCAGCCAGGGACACACTGTGCACGCGCCTGCTCACACCGAGGAAAGGAGCTCGCCCGGAGCAGGGGGCTCAGCCCGGTGGGTGGGGCAGGGCCTACCTCTCTCAGGTAGTGCGCCATGAAGCCGTCGATGATGCCATCCTGCTCCAGTCCTGTGATGAGGTTCACCACGCTGGTAAAGCCAAACACTGCATACACTGGGGGCAGAGGGCAGAGGGCAGAGGGCAGTGGTTTACAGCGAGCAGCTGGGAGGCGGCGGCCAAGGGCTGGGAGACTTTGGCCACCGATGAGGGATTGTTTTCAGTGTGTTCCAGAAGACCCTGTGGACGCTGTCATCGTGGGCTCACGGGACGTGCCGCCGGCACACACCGCGGGATCTCGGTCTGTGCCGTGGCTCTGACCACACACTGCCCGGGGCGCTCAGTGAGGGGACACCCGCTGTGAGTAAGAATGACAAACTCACCCCCTGACTCCTTCCCATCCCCCACTTCCTGAGTGGCTACCCAGGGCCACCCCTGCAACCCGCCTGGACGAAATCTGTAACCCGTGGCCAAAGCATAGAAGTGACCCCCAGGTGGGTATAAAATGATGACGCAGAAGAGCTCATTTGCCTCAGCGAGTCCCAAACAGGCCAGCTCATTGGGTCTGGCTGCATCACACTGCCTCACCCACTGTCCCCAGCACCCTCTGGCCTCCGACCTGGACTCTACACCGGCTCCTCGGGCTCCCAGCTGGAAGAGGGCGGGGCCCGCAGCCGGGGACAGGTGTTGGCTCAGAGGAGAGGGCCGTGTCACCCTGGAACACTCCTCCACCTCTGCCACTGCACCCTGAGGCTCGGCGAGCACACAGCCACGGAGGCAAAGGGACAGAGGCTGCCTCACTCAGCTACTCAGTGGACACAGCAGCTTCCTGCCGTGGGGACAGACGTACCGTAGAACAGCGGGTCCCGGGGTGCTTTCCTTCGGACCAGGGTTCGAGCCGACAGGGCTACCAGGAGCAGGATGAGGGCAGCAACCGCTACGCTCGTCCAGAAGCTGCAAGGACCAGAAGAGGGAGGCGGTCACTTGTCAAAATAAACACGCTGGCGCCAGGGACTTCCTGGTGGATGGACAGAGTCACTGCCCGCTCTGCCTCCGCCTGCAGCCCAAGCACTGTGGAGCCAGTGACATTTATTTACAGCACCCTGGCCCCTCCAGGCTGCCCACTGTGACTCTGGGGGGCCGGAGGCACCAGGTCCTCACACTCTTGGCAACCAGCCCCCATGCACGGATGACATGTCGGAGAAGCTACTGCTGCTTCTGCTCCTCCAGTGGCCATTCCCCTGTGCCTGCCAGGCCACCTGCCTCAGTACCAGCCAGGAACCCTCAGCCTGAGCCCCAGGACAGAGGCCGGGGTCACAGTCACGCATGCGTCCCAGGCCTGGGATGAGGAAGAAGAGCCACAGGGCACGAGTGTCATCCAACGGACCAGCAGCCAAGGCCAGTCGGAGGAGGGAAGAGCCTGGGCCACTCCTGAGGCTGGGATGAAAGCAGCCACCCACACCCAGGGCCAGCGAGCCAGCGCCCTACCCCACACCCAGAAAGCCACGGTGAGGCAAGGCTGGGCCCAGCCCCTGGGCCTTCTCTAGGGGGAAGATAAGGGGCCAAGCAGACCAGGGGCCACGGACCCTCCACCGTGGGCAGCTGGCCGCCAGAGGCTTGGTGGACACAGCAGCCAAGAGGCCTGGCCTCTGGCGGCTTCCCAGTGTGACCTCAGGAACACCACGGCATTTATTTGAGTCTGTTTATTCTCTCACATAAAAACATACTGAGGAAGAAATATACTCTGCACCCCTATGTGCCAGGCATTGCGGGTGAGCAGGAGTGGTCCCGTCTGCACGGGGGGACCGATCTCAGAAGACTTGGAGCTCGTCTGCCCTGGGGGTCACCTCTGGTCCTGCAGGGGCACTCCCCCACCACCTGTAACGCCAGCAGGGCTGTCAGTGTGAGGCGACGCCCAGCCTGGCCCCTCCGACGCCCTACAGCACACACTGGAGCCTCCACCACAGCCCCTGAGAGCGGCCGAGAGCACTGCCTCTCCGCTGAGACGCCTCCGCACCACCACAGCTCAACACGAGCCCTTGGGACAAGCTTCACCCCACATCCCTGGGCTTCTGGAAAGTACCCTTCTCGGTCACAGGATCCACAGCCCGCCGACACCCACTCATAACCGAGGGGCCAACTCGGGCTGAAGTTCGTTCCACACACCGCCAGCTGGGATGTGTGCCAAGCACCAGTCAGAGATCTGCCTCCAATGTCACGGTTGGGGAGTGACCCAGCCAGCCTGCAGCTAGCGGGCCCCGAGGAGACGGGCCCAGCTGCTGGAATATCATATCATCTCCCCAGCATGCAGACAGCAGGGGAGTGGGCCTGGGGGTTAGCGGTACCCTAGACTTGCAGGAGTGGGGCACAGGGATGCACACATGTTTTCAAGATACCAGGATGAGTGGAGCTGAAAGTCTGCCTGGGACCTCTGTTAGGGGGTGAGAAATGGATGGGGGAGGGGGGGAGGAGGGGGATGGGAAATGAGGAAGGAGATATGGGTGGTGGGTGAGTGGGTGGGTGGAGGGATGATGGGTGGTGGATGAGTGGACAGTGGATGGTAGCTGGACGGATGCAAGGATGACACAATTTAACGAAAAGAACGAGTGTGCCTACGGTACCCAGGTAGGAGACAGACCGGAAGTCCCTAGCGGTGCAGACCCAGGGACGCTGCAGGCTCCTCCTGCAGGAATGAGCGTGCCGGCGGAGGGGAGGATGGCAGCGGAGGCCAGTGTAAGTTGAGAGCGTGACGCTGAGCTGGAGCATCCCGCGAAGAGAACACTGGTCAGGTGTGCCGCGTGAGCTGACAGGCACACCCCAGGCCACCGGAGGCAGGCGGTGGCCGGGACAACGCCCCTCCCTGCCCCGCCGAGAACGTCAGCTGACCGCCACAGGATCACAGAGCGGGTGTGCCCAGAGCCCAGAGCCGGGTCACTGGGTCACAGCATTCTCTCACACTGTCCCCTCTAGAGGAGTGCAGAGATGGGAGGGAAACTGGGGCAGCAGTCTGTCTGTGTCTCCGGGCAACAGCCACTATGGGCAGGACCCACTCAGAACAGGGACGAAGGGTCCAGCAGGGACTGGAGAATGGGGGCCAGGGGGAAGGCCTTTGACTAACCGGAGGGTGGGAAAGTGCTTCATCTTGGAATGGGGAGTGGGGTGAGCACAGGTTATCGGTGCCCTTCTGTGAGCAGAGACACCTGAGAGGGGACGTGTGTGGGTGAGAACGAGCGGTGTGTGTGTGTGTGTGTGAGAGAGAGAGAGAGAGAGAGAGAGATCCCAACCCTTTCCTGGCTCTTCAACCTAATCTGCTTGTTCTGTTCCTCAGGCTCTCGTGAAAGGTCTGATGGGAAGGGATTAGCTTCAACGAATTTCAATTTAGCTGAAGGCCTACTATGCACAAGGCCCTGTGCCTGGCAGGACAGTACAAAGGTGAGCTATGGGAAGGAAAGTTGGGGTCAAGGAAAGAAACACTTGTGGGACACAATGGGGGTGTGCGGAGGCTGGTGAAGGAGGCAGAGACCACATCTGCTTGGAGGGAAGGTCTGGAAAAGGAAGAGGTGGCATTTCACTCTGGGTTATAAAGTGCAAGTGTGGCTGCAACGGACGGGGACAAGTAGGAAGGGAGAGCAGCATGCACAGTGGAGAGGGGGCAGGGTGGTGAGGGCGTGTCCCAGGGGCACAGCACAGTCTGGTGTGGCCAAAGCTCTAGCGTGAG
This sequence comes from Tonatia bakeri, assembly GCA_004024845.1. Taxonomy (NCBI): domain Eukaryota; kingdom Metazoa; phylum Chordata; class Mammalia; order Chiroptera; family Phyllostomidae; genus Tonatia; species Tonatia bakeri. The sequence continues at coordinate 211,245 of PVIA01000748.1, read as the reverse complement.
GTGCAGGGCACGGGGGCAGGGGAGTCCCCAAGGGAGGCTCTGCCGTGGTCCCGTTCAGAGGGGGCTGGAGCCAGGGGACACTGCACGGAGGGCATTGCGGGGAAGGGGCAGTGGAAGGCAGTGAGTGAAGGAAGAAGTCCAAGGCAACTGGGATTCCAACTGCAGGAGGATGGGAAGGTTGGAGGGAACCTAGTCATACCCACAGGGCTCAGCAGTGTGCTCAGGGTCACAGGGACTCAGTAAATGGCCACCCTTCTCTGCCCAGTGGCTGAGGCCAAGACCTCAGGGTCATCCTGAAATCCCCTCCTTACCCAGCAGTTCTTCAGTGAGCTGTGCAGCTCTCTAAAACATCACTGTCACCAGCCACACCCCTCTCTCTGCACTGCCACCTCTTCCCCCACCTGGAAGGCTCTGTCCCCAGATGGTCCTGTGGCCACCTCCTGCAGCTCAAGGGTCACCTCCTCCAAGAAGCCTTTCCTGACTACCAGTTCCCTTTCCAGTCGCCCTCCTGTGTCGCCCCATGTTATTTGTCGATCCCTGTCTCAACGCATGCCTCCCTGGTCTTCTCTGAGTTGTTCATAGCTACGTCCCCAACTTGTAAAGCACTGCCAAGTATACTGTAGGCACCCCATAAATATTTGTTGAATGGCCCAAAATGCCGTTGGAGGAGGGCAGGGTCCCCCACTGCCCTACGGTCCCAGACCTGTGACATTCACAGCCCAGAGTGGTGTGCTCCAGGAGACGTGCCCGAGACAGGGTCACACCAAGGGCAGTCACTGCCTGGGCCCAGCGATCAGTCAGAATCAGTGGCTGCCATCTGGATAAGGGCGACCCCAGCAGCGATGGAGGAGGAAGTCACGGCCTTGTGGGCAGACAGTTAGTTCTCCGCAGCCTGAGGGCTGGAGGGGGGTTGCCGCCTCCAGTCTGACGCAATTTCCTTAGCACCAGCTGCTGCGGGTAACGTAGCCGGTGACTTCCTCCTGCTGCAGACAGCATGGAACATCGGCAGGCACGAAGCCTGGCGCCCTTCCCACAGGCCAGGCTGGCCTGGCGGGGCTGGCTCAGGGTTCCTGCCTGAGGGGCCCCTCACTGAGGACTGAGGGGCAAGGCTCTGCACGGGGCACTTCAGCCTTACCCACTTCCTCAGCAGCGCAGCCTCCCTCCCCACACCCCATCCCACCCAGTCTCCTCGCCACCCCCGCCCGCCCTGTCCTGACCCAGGATGCAAGTGCCGGCCATTGGACAGACCAGAACACTGAGGCCGGGTCGCTGGTCAGGGCCAAAGCCAGGCTAGAACCCGGGTCTTCTTCACCCCTGGTTCAGGGCTGTTTCTGCTGGCCATTCTGAGCAGTTTCTAAAATTACTGAGAAATGATAAGCATGTGTGTGTCCATACATGGAAACGTTCCTGCGAAACTCCGAACAAGGCAGGAGCACAACCAGCACACGGGCTCATAGCTGAGGGTGTCTCACGGCCCCCAGCCTCGCCCCTGAGGCCTCAAGGGCAGGGACATCGCCTCACAGACCTCTAACCCAGTACCTGGCACAGTGCTGGCACCGGACGGGCACCCAGCCCTTGGCTCAGAATTGAGATGAATGGCAAGAATGCCAGCCTGAGCCAAGACCCCAGCCGGTGCCCCCTTCGGTGCCTCCCCTCCTTCCCCTGGGCAGACACTGCTCCCCCAACCACCGCGACCCATGGCTCTGCAGGGACGCCTCAGTCCCATCTGAAAAGTTGCCTGGGCTCCTGCTGTCCTCGGCACTGCCCCCGCCACCGCCCCTCCCGCCCCGTGCGCCCACTCACTGCTGCTGGGCCGCCAGGTGGTTGAAGACATAGGTGACCGGGATGGCGGAGAGGGACAACATGAAGACCCCGGTGGCCGCAGAGGCACTCATTGCTGCCGACCCGCTCGCCCTTCACAGCATCCCGTGCGGGCGCACCCCGCCCCTGCTTCCGGCAGCGCCCGTGCCCCGCGGCCGAATCCTCTGAGCAACTGGCCAGCGCGCCCGTTGCTCAGAGTGGTCACAGGGCCCGCAGCAGTCCAGCGCGCAGGGCTGCCCTGCAGACCCCGGTGGCGCCCTCGCTGTTCTCCAGCCCAGGGGCGCCAAGGCTCAGGCGCGAGCTCGGGGCGTGCCGAGGGGCGGTGACAGTGGCGGTGACAGCCCCCTGCCTGGGGACAGGTGCTCCAGTCGCTCGCGCTCTCTGCAGGAAGGCTGCGTCACGGCGGGTAGCACACCCTGGACAACCTGGGGAGGTTCGGGGTTTGAGGTGCGGGTCAGCGCGGGGCGGAGCGGGGGTGGGGGGGCAGGGGTGGAGCCAGACCCTGGGGGTGTGGCCGGAAGGGCCCTGGAGAGCATCCACGTGGGGAATCTTCCCATGGAGTCGGGAAGGGACAGATGACCCCAAAACCTAGGAACCTCTCCACGGAGCAGCCGGCAGCAAGCACAGCTCCTGAGTGGAGTCCAGTTCCCGTTTTAAACCCAAGGTCGCCAGCTGTCGACCTCGGTCCAGTGACTTTGTGTCTTTTTCATTTATCTCTGAAATGGGGATGACCCAGGTCAGTGCGATTTCGGGTCCACTGGGTCGAAGTGCTTACCCTGCACTGTGTGGTCACCAGCAACTCCCATTTTGGGGACTGAAACTGGCATGGGGAGGAATAACGTGACTTAAGACACTCCAGCCCCCTTGCTTCTATCCTACCAGCCTTCCCGCCAGGCCCTACAGGGGACACGGACCCGGAGATGAGTCTCTGCACACAGACTCTGGTCGGCAGACGTCTACTCGTTATAGAGAAAAGTCAGTGCAAGCATTCCCCTGGCTGTTTGAGCTTGTTGCGGGGAGGTCTCAGAAAGCCCCCGGGACTGAGTCTGGATTGGTCTCCCTGCGGGGAAAGAGAAGGGACATGAGTTTCAGACAGAGAACAAACAGCTCCCCACAACCGAGGGAGATAGCGACATGTACTTAGCGTCCTTACAACTGCCCTGAGCTGACGAGACGGTGAGTAAAAGGCACAGAAAAGAGCCCTGCTCCAGCGTCACCCAGCCTCTCTGAAGCCAGCTCTCTCGTCCTGAGTCCCAGCGCCTGTTGGGGAGAGACTCGCCCAAGGTGAAAATCACTGGTCAAGGGGAGAAGAAGAAAGAGGGTGGGTTTGAATGTAGGATTTCTGATGTGTCACTATTGCCCTGACGCCACAGCCTGCCATCAGCAGGCTACCACGTTGGGCACCTAGAAATGGTGGATGGACACACTGTAGATTTGGCCATCTAACTCATTCAATGCCCGGGAGGCTGTGGTCTGTCTGGTGCTCTGCTCCAGGCCGATCAGTAATTGTTAAGCTCCCACGTGCTTGAAAAAGGGTTGGCTATGACTTAAAATTGGAGGCATTCAGACAATAGCATTGTTGTTTGATTTTTTCCAGAGCAGCACCCTTGTAAGCCATGAAGGCTGGTAGAGCCGTGAAATTTGACTCCAGGCTTCCTGGAAGCGAAAATAGAACCATGGAGAGTCTCCCCGCTGCCCATTCCCTGTCAGGAGAGATACAGTTCTATCATGTCAACCCAAAAATAACTGACTTAATCAGGAACTAAACAGAAGGGCCTGTCCCCATGCCTGTGTCGCCATGGAGAGGAAATGAAAGCAGAATGTAAGGGAATTGTCCCCAGGAAGTAGGAACTAAGAAGGAAAGTCACCGGGCTGGGCTGCCGCACAGGGAAGCCAGCCCCCAATTCGCTGTCTAGCCCCCAGTCCTCTGGCGTGCTCTCACTCCCTCTTCACAC
>PVIA01000748.1:0-207369 GCA_004024845.1 Tonatia bakeri | reverse complement strand
CTCTGCACTTCGCGAAATGCCAGGCATGGAGTGCACAGTTGTTAACTAACTGAAGAGGAAGAAATAAAAAAGGAGAGAAGTGGGAAAGAGGGAAACCGAGGAAGTCTGCAAGAGAGTGATAAGAAAGTGAAGGGAGAGGTGAAGTGAGAGCATAAAACATGTGTCCAGATGGCTCATGCAGTTGCTGGGTGAGGCCAGCACCATTGTCCTGGGTTTCCTAGCAACCAAAGCAAGAAGGGAAACACAATCAGTGACCACACCACGCCACGTTCCCAGGGCCCATAAGATAAGGACAGATCAGGCGCTCCAAAGAACTCTCCCATGGGCCCTCTCGAAAGGAACGCTGCGTCATACAGCGTGTCCTCTGCAACGTTTCCTACAGTAAATATAGAACCTGATTCTGGGCAGGTGTGTCTTGGTTCAGCCTCCGCGCAAGTGGCTGGCTAAGTGCCAAGAGCCCCTCCATATACTTAGGAAGTCAAAAGAATTTCATCCAAATGAGCATCTTTCTGAAGCTGGATAAATGTGAACAATGTCTGGGGGCAGGGATGGAAAGTACCTTCCTGGCACGCACACTGTCACTTCCAGCGAGCAGTCAACCATCGCAGCCGAAGAGGTCCAGCAGAATGACAGAGAGGGGCAGTTAGGAGACCACTGGCCTTCGCGGGGCCATGGAGTGGCGGCTGAGGCCAGACTATCAGGATGAGGGTGTTTTCTCGGTCAGGGGAAATAGTTACATGCGTGTGGGTACCAGGAAAAGTTGCCGGCAGAAATGGAGAGACTGAAATCACACACACGCAAAAAAGAGTCCAGTGAGGCAGGAAGGGGATGAACTCATGACCTAAGGTGGAAAAAAATGGCCTTGAGAAGAAGGGCATTTCTGAGGCGGATGGGAGAAGGGCAAGCTGACCTACTTATCACTGGGTTGATCTGGTTTGGGGGGCTGGGGAATGAGCAGAGACAGACAGAATGAAACGAAACGAGTTTGCAGAACCAGCCTGGTCTATATTTGCTTCCCGGTAACCAGAGAGGCAGCGCATTCTCGTGGGCTCTGAAACCCGGCCTGCCGCTTTGAGTTTCTTTCTGGCCATGACACGCTTTTTCGTGGAAGGTCGTATTTATATCACAGCAGCTGTGCTCGGCTCCCATGGCTTATTTCAAAGATTTAGGACACGTGGGACAGATAATTCCGGCTCAGTGTCCTTGGAACCCTAGTAACATCTTTATGAACAGGACAGCAGCCTTGAGAATGTGTTGTAAACTGGACTAATTATAGTTATTTCTCTTAAGCTTGATTGCATCGAGATAGCAGGTGAGGTGGCTAATAATAAAAGTACATACACTGGATGGTTAAAATAGATTAAAAAGGAAACATTGCAACTGGGACAAAAATTAGAAACCTATTTAACCTCCGCAGCAATTTCAGAAATGTAAATCAGAGAAATGAGGCGCCATCTATGAAATAATCCAAAAATACAGTCAGACTACAAAGTCTGTGCAGGGTAGTTGGTGGGGAAATAGCGATACAGAACAGCCAGGGAATGTTTAACCCGGTTCAGTTCTTGGAGGAACTGCAAACACTTCTGGAGCGTTTACTCCAGCTCAAACACTGTCTTAATGTGTGTATTCCTCCAATCTTCACTTACCCCTCCGAGGCAGAAGGAGTCACCGTCATCATCCCCATTTTCCAGATAAGGAAACCGGGGCGCAGCATGGTTAAGAAAATTGCCCAAAGTCATGAAGGAAGTAATTGACCAAGTTGTGATTCAAGACCAGATCACTGGCTGCAAAGCCCTGCTCTTAACTAATTCTTCGCCCAGCAGTTTTCCAACTTGTTCCGACTAGGGGTGACCCTCTCCCTGGCTGCTTTTTAATTTGTGGAGCCAGACCCCTGGGAAAGGCTCCTCAGAAACTGCACCCTCAAGAGGGATACTGTCTTTTTAGGGCATAGGTGAATCACACCTCTCTGAAGAGTCGTTAATGCTCAGCTAGAAATAGGTCAAGTGTGGGGATAACAAAATACCCTGTGGGCTCAGACATCTTCCAGAGAAGACTGCTTGCCATGTGTTAGTATTATCGCCGCAAAGTTTGGTGAAGGTGTGGACTGGTTTAAGATTTGCGAGAAGGGAAATCTTGGTTTCCCCTGACTTTTCCTTCCCTTATTCCCTGGAGCTTAAACTTGGCTCGTTGCAGCCTCGGGAGGAGAGGGTATTATTTCGCATACTTATCGGTCTCTGCTGGACACGTGAGTCTTTTTCTGCCTTTAGCTTCTATTTATACCCACAATCCTCATCCTTCAAACAGAGGGTAACTCAATAGCAGCTACATTTCCATGCACTGCTGAAACAGAAAAACCTGAATGACATAATAATTGCCTTTTTTCTGTTTTAAATGTCCTTTCTTTCTTCGGCATTAAAATAATTCCCTAAGTAGAGCCCTTCCTCCTTCTTTCTCCTGGCTGCCTTTTCCAGAGTATTACTGAATTTTTTTTTTTTTTTTTTTGCTAATAGGTCTGTTTCTTATAAGTCCTCACATTTGTTCTAATTATAAACTAGTGGACATGGTGACATATACGACTGCCCTAGGCTGAATTCCAAAAAGCAATGACAAGCACAAAAAAGAGTGAGAGCTCCATAGGTGAGCTGAATTTAGTCTAGGGCATTGCAAATTGCGTTGGCTGCTGCATATTTCTTTTTAATCCAAAAAGAAGTTCTATTTCTAGCTGCACAGGTCATGATGGGTGTCTCCCCCTGCCCGCCCGCCTTACTAGTTTCTTGGGTGCTCGAAATGGGTTCTGGTCATCTTTGTAGTCTTACCCCGTGTCCTTGCTCATGGTGTCCATGTGCAGCTGAGTTAGATTGCACGGACTCAGAGGAGAGCCGCTCCCCAGCACCATTTCGGAGGAAGTCAAAGGAATAAACTGTGTCTCAGGGTGTAGACATGCTAGTGTCCTTGCTGGAGCTCACCATTAGTCCCTTCGAAATTCGTATACAGGCCAATCTCCCAGTATTTTTAGTTGGGGAGAAAAAAAAACTCTGAAAAACCACTCCCAGTATTTTCACTTCAAAAGAACCCTGAAAAACCTCCTTTCTATCCTCAAATAAGAAAAGTAATAAAGAGTGGGAGGAATCACTCACAATCCCGTCACTTTGCAATATACCAGAGTAATAGCAGTGGTTATAAGCGTGCAGTCTTTTCTATGTATAATACAGTCCTTTAATCAAACCGGGGCACTCTGAGCCCATAGGTCGGAAGGGTGAGCTGTACGTCTTATTCCGTGTCCTGCTCTTCCACTCGGCGCTATCCATCCTTTCTCATACCAATAACTGTTCTTGCAACAACCTTTATTGTTCCATCCTGTGATTGACTGGCTGACCGTTTCCTTTCTCTGAGCTCTCTTGGTCAGGTTTTGCTCTCAGAGTTAAACCAGTGGCGTAATGTGAGCTTGGAAGTCCATCTTCTGCACTCTCAGTAGCTTATTGAGCATCTATTCTCGGAACGTGTAACGGCATTTCACTCCCAAACACTTGGCATGGAAGGATTTCCACACTGTATTAAGTGAAGGGGAAAAAAAAGGTTTCAGAAAAATTTGTGTAGTATGGAGCCATTTTTATTTTTTAAAAAATGTATTTAGTAGTATGTTTGTTTAAATAGGTAGATGAGGTTCTTCCGTGCATGGGAAGAAGTGGAAAAGGTCATCAAATAGGTAAGCACAGCGACTCCTGTAGAGTGGCCGTAACAAGAAAGAAGAGCCAGAATCATCCGTCCACTTTCTACATTTATCTTGTATATTCCTCTACAAGTTTTTCACATTGCATTTATGTTTCTTTTGAGGTATGACTTACCTATCGTAAAGGATATGTGTCTCAAATATGAAGCTAAAACATTTGTACGTATGTAAACACCTCCAGCCAATTGCATTTCCCAAAGGTGACTTAACAATATGTCCAATGTCGTGTGGCTTCCTCACAATGACAGAGAGTCTGTGTCCCTTCCTTGTAAATCTGGCAGGCCTTTGCAAGCACCTCACCGATTACGGTGTGCAGGCAACAGGCTGTGTGACCATCGAGGCTAGATCACAAAGGGAAATAAAGCTTCTTCCTGGCTCTCCGTCTCTCCTGTCACTTGCCCTTGGATCCACCATGCTGTGAGGAACCCCATTATGCAGAGGGGCCCTCAATGCCAGCTGGACTCCCAACACTAACTTGCCAGTCACGTGAGTGAGCCTTCTCGGAAGCGGATTCTGTAGCCCCCAGTCAAGCCGCCCCAGAGGGCTCTGGGTGGAACAGAGCCTTCCCCGCCAAGCCCTGCCCACGTTACAGATTCATGAGAAAAACAAATCATTGTTGTTTTCACTCTCTGAGTTTTGGGCTGGCTTGTTACACAGTAATAAATAACCAGAACTACACCCACTAGTTCTAGATACAGGACGTTTCTGTTATCCTAGAAGTTTCCCTTATGGACCCTCCCCGTCCACAACCTCCCAGAACGGACCTGCTCTTCTGACCTCTAGCACCGCATGTCAGTTTTGCCTACTGTGAGGTTTCATAGAAGTCAGGATGTTTTCTTTGTGGCTGGCTTCTTCTGCTCCACCAATTTATGAAATTCATACTGTTGCATTATGAAGGTTTGTTCTTTTTCATCCATCACATGGATACACACCACCACTTATCCATTGTACTATTGATAAGCCTTTGGCCATTTGTTATGGATAAAGCTGCTCTGTGCACCCATGTACTTTCCTCTGGTGTGGGCACAAGTGCTCATTTCTGCTGGATACGTACCCAGGAGTGGAACGGCCGGGGCGTAGGAGATGGGTGTATTCCGCTTTAGTAGTGTGGCGGTTTTAAAACATGTTCACAAATTCTTTGATACTCCTCCATTAAGAGCTAGGGTCTATATACCCCCTCACACACCCCCACTTTAAATCTGGGCTGGTCTTAGTGACTCATTCATAACCAATAGGATTCAGTGGCTTTGACCTTACATGACTTCCAAGGCTAGGTCCAAAGAAATTCTGCGGCTCCCCCTAGTTTTCGTGGGATGCTCGCTCTGGGAAATTTCCAGCCAGCGTTTCTTCTTAAATACTGCTCTTCCTCACTGTCTAGTACTCCATCACACATGTGCTAGTTCTTTTAGTTTTGCCTCATATGATTGACAGACATACATTCTTTTCCGTATCTTCTGCCCTTTGTTCCTCTCTGTTTCACAGTCTACTGACATGTCTTTAGTTATCCTGTGTCGAGTTTCTAGGAATTTTCCCATTTGACCTAGGTTCTTCAATTTTGGGGCACACAGCTGTTCACAGTACTCTCTTATGACCCTTTTATTCTGTTGCGTAGGTGGTAACATCCCCACTCTCCTTTCTGATTTTAGTAACTTGAGTCTTCTCTCTCTCTCTTTTTTAGCTAGCCAAACGTTTATCAATTTTGTCAACCTTTCGAAAGAACCACCTTTTGGTTTCATTAATTTTATGTCCTATTTTTCTGTTTGCAATTTTATCGGTGCGCCAATATTTATTACTTCCTTCCTTCTGCTAGTTAGGTTCAGTCTGTTCTTTTTTCTAGTGCCTTACGTGGCAAAGCTGGGCTGTTGACTTGAGATCTATCATGTTTTTAAGGTGAACATCTGTGGCTGTAAATTCGCCCCTCAGCACTGCTTTCATTGTTTTACTTGGTCTGCTTGGTCTGTTGTGGTTTTGTTTTTGTGTGTCTCTAAGTATTTTCTAACTTCCCTCGTGATTTCTTCTTTGATCCTTTGGTGGTTTAAGAGTATGTTGTTCCATTTCCACAATTTCGTGAATTTTCCAGTTTTCCTTAAAAAAAAAAAAAGATTATTTCTAACTCCATCCCGTTGTGGTCAGAGGAGACACTTTGCACAATATCTTTTAAAATCTGTGGAGTCTTCGGTTTGCGTCCTAACATACGGTGCGCCCTGGAGAATGCCCCGTCTGCCCTTGGGTAGCCCCCGCAGGCAGCTACCCCTGCGGAGTGAACTGTCCGTATCTGTTAGAGCTAGGTGATTATACCGGGTACAGCGGGGCCTATGCTATTTTTTGTTTTGGTACACTTACGGTTTCTTTGAGAATTAAAATATGGTCACCTTTGGGTAACGGATTATAACATTAAACAAAAAGAATAAAAGAGTCCGTGCGTCCACACGGATACTCCAAAACGCAGCAGAAGAGAGCAGGACAGAGGAAAAGGGGAGGCGCTAGATTGCAGAGGGTCAGCGCGCGTCCCCCTCCCTCCCACTAGCTCCCTTGGCCTTGCCCTCGGCCCTCTCACCTTCCAGGTGAGAAACTCCCTGAGGGCCCGCCCAGGAACCTGTCCCAAGGTACACGGGGCTCTGGACCTGTTTTTAATAACCCGGAGGAACGGAAGAGAAGGGACGGTCGAGCATCCCAGACCCGCGGCGGCGCGGGGGCGGGGCCTTGCCGCGCGCGCGCGCCCGCTCCCCGCAAGGCGGGGGCGCGCGGCTTCCGGAAGCGCGTTTCCCGGAAGGCCGGGGGGCGGTGCGGCGATGGCGGCCGGGCCGCGGGCGGGCTCTCCGTAGCCCTAGCAGCCGCGCCGCGGGAGGATGGCCTCGCTCGGGCCGGCGGATTCGGGCGAGCAGACCCCGGGGTCTGAGGCAGAGGCGGGCGCCGCGGGGCCGCCACCGCCGCCGTCCCCTCTGGGGCCGCTGCTCCCCCTGCAGCGGGAGCCGCTGTACAACTGGCAGGCGACCAAGGCGTCGCTGAAGGAGCGCTTCGCCTTCCTCTTCAACTCCGAGCTGCTGAGCGATGTGCGCTTCGTGCTGGGCAAGGGCCGCGCCGCCTCCGCCGCCGCCGGGGGCCCGCAGCGCATCCCCGCGCACCGCTTCGTGCTGGCGGCCGGCAGCGCAGTCTTCGACGCCATGTTCAACGGCGGCATGGCCACAACGTCCGCCGAGATCGAGCTGCCCGACGTGGAGCCCGCCGCCTTCCTGGCGCTGCTGAGGTGAGCGGCCCGCGGCCTCGGGGTGACCTTGGTCGGGGCTCCGGCAGGGTGACGTCCGACCGGGCGACGGCATCAGGGATCCTGGGCGCCCACGTCCCGTCCCGTCAGCGGGCTCCTGCCGTTGAAAGGCGCCCTCACGTCGCGTTCCAAAAGCCGGTCGTCCTGGTGGTGGCCCGTTTGCCAAGTTCTGTGTTTTGGTTGCGGGGAGGGGACCCCTTTTTTCTCGGCGTGAAGTGTCCGTCGTCGGACTCGGGAGAGTCAGTGCCGACACAGTAAGCGTGGGGTCACCTGCCTTGCGTTTCTGCAGACGAGGACCCGTCGCCTTGGAAAGGGACGCTCCCCTCTGTGCTAGTTTTGCCTCTGGATTGTTGGGGTCAGACTGACTCCTGATTAATTCCATTTCACGGAAGGGAGCTACCAGCCTGGCATTATTATCTCTTATTAACAAAAGTCCAGGTAGGGAGGTCTAGGGATCGTTTTCCAGATTTTTGCAAAGGGGACCGAGGCCCAGAAAAGGCAAGTAACTGGCTGGAGGTAGCGGAGCTGACTCCCATCCCAGACCGCCTGGTTTTCGCTGCCGGATTCTGCTGCGTTGTTATGACAGCAGCGGCGTCCTGGGTGGTACCCAGGCCGAGACCCGTAGGTCAGTAGGACAGGCTGCTAGTCCAGATCGCCCACAGCTCAATCAGGGAGATGGATACGGAATTGAGTACAAATGCACACAAGCAGGAAAGATGGTTCAGGGAAAGGAAGACACTTACAGCTAATTAACAAAAAATGTTAACCTCAGTAATTAAAGAAGTGCAGATTAGAAGAGAAGTCCTTTTTCTCTATCAACCGGGGACCCAGGATCCGAAGAGAATGACAGGAGGCCAGGTGCGGGCAGGCGCCCAGTCCTCCTGGTGCACATGTCAGGTTTTCAGGTTGCTCCTTGTAAAACTGGTCCATGGAGCTTGAACATTGATGGATTGCTTGCCTGTCTGAAACATTACTGACCATCTCTGCAATTTCCTATTGCTTTCCAGATTCCTCTATTCAGATGAGGTTCAAATTGGCCCGGAGACAGTTATGACCACTCTTTACACTGCCAAGAAATACGCAGTCCCTGCCTTGGAAGCACACTGTGTGGAATTTCTCACCAAGCACCTCAGGGCAGATAACGCCTTTATGTTACTTACCCAGGTAGGTCAGTGTGCCCAAGGGGTGTACTGTTGTAGCTTGAAAAATGGACCGTAACTATATGGGTATTTACTACTTCCTGATGAATTACTTCCAGGTCATTATTTTAAAGTAAAGGTAACTATTCTTGCAGTTCCATTCAGGGAAATGTATCAGCTTTAAGTGACTTTAGAATGGGAAGGAACTAGAGTTAATACCCCATCACAGAGGTGGAGAAATATAGTAAGTAGGGTGCTCAGACTCAGAGTTATGTAGCTGTTCAGGGTGGGAGTTGGATCGGGGTCCAACGTGGTACCAGCTCCGATCTAGAGAATGGTAGCGTGAAGTTATCTGAACATTTCTGTTCTCAATTTTTGTTGGGTCTGAAATAATCACTGAGTATTTCAAGTCTCCAAAAATTACTGTCTTTGGACTTATAAGCTTGCTGACCCACTCTTGGGGGAGTTAAAATTTAAGGCTTATATGGCATATGCTTTCTCTGACATTTAAAAACGTTCTCGCTAAGTACAGGGAAAGGACACATACTGTAAGTGTGCAGTCTGGTGAATTTCCACAAGCTGAACACATCTGTGGGACCGTTAACCAGTCCTTAACACACACTGGTTAGCATTTGTTGAATGCCTGTCAGCTGAGCTTCATACTTCAGAAATGAGCAAATTGCTATTTTTCTTCTTAGGCTATGTTATAATACTCTTGTATGAATTAAAAAAAAAAATTCTGAGCTAGCCTCTAACCATGAGTTATAGGTTCAGTTGTTTCCCCCAGAATTGATGGGATGACATCCTGGTCCTCAAGACCTCATAATGTGACCTTATTTACAGAAGTCAGCAAGTTAAAATGAGGGGGGAACTAAGCTGGTAACATATAATCCTTTCAAATATTATGACTGGCAGTAATCACAATGTCCCGTAGCTCAACCCTTTCGTTTTCCAAGTGGAAAAACTAAAACCTGGCCTAATACGTTACCTGCCAGAAATCTCACCACAGGCTCGGTGGGGCCAGAGCCCAGAGCCCGTGTTTCCCTGTTCGACGTGCAGCCTGCTTGTAGAAAATGCGTGAGGGCACCTTTTGGAAGAATCTGATTGTCCAGAAGCATTTGTAGTTACAGAGCAAAGAACAGGCTGATCTCGCCTCCTCTTGGACATGGTCCCTGAACTCCGTGTCTGTGTACAGGCCGTGCCAGACACTGGGCCAGTCCCTGTGTACGTGTTCTTCCCTTGACCCCTAGTTACAGCTCCGTTACGTTGCTGCCTGTACTGTCCCCACTTTAAAGAAAAACTGGAAGCTTTGAGAGGCAAATATCCGTGCGACGTCAGACAACAAGTGGTGAGAGTCAAATCTCTCCCCTGCACCAGTAGCTCTCTAGGGACGGTGACACTGCTGGTGACGACGGCAGCGTGTGTCGGCGCTCTCGAAGTCGTTCCCTCGCACAGACTTACTCAGTTGTCACGGGAACTTCGGGGGGTGTGTGTGTCCTGGGGGAAGGCTCTCTCACCGCTCCCCCCGTGTGGGTCCCGGGAACTTCGGGGGTGTGCGTGTCCTGGGGGAAGGCTCGTGTCCTGGGAGAAGGCTCTGTCACCGCCCCTGCCGGGTGGGTGAGGTGGCCGAGGCACAGAGAGGTGCCCTGACTGGACCGAAGGTGTGGGACTGATAACCGATCTTCCTGCATTGGTTATCCTTTTTTGAATTTGTGATGAAACGCTAATAAAGAAGTCAATAATTTACAAAATCCTTTACTGTCCGAGGGATTTTATTATGTATAGAGACGATCGCTTATCTGCTTTATTTTAAAAGTCCAGTCTTAGAATTCAGAGAGCAGTAAATGAAAGTTTGACAATTAAAAGACACTTGCTAGTGTAGGAGGTTGGGGGTGGGGCCTGAGAGCCTGCGTTTCTAACGGGCTTCCAGGTGGCGCTGGTGTTTCTGGACTGCCCTGCGCACGGCGAGGGCCTGCAGAGACCACTGTGGGGCAGGAGAGGCCCTTCTCGGTGCCTTGTTGGTCTGAGAGCCCGGTGTTCCTCCACGTTTTCCAGCGGTGGGGTCATGTGATTCAGTTAACAAACTGTCATGTGAACGAACCTCTTGTTCCTGCCAAGGGAGTCGTTTGGAAGGAGCCTGTTCATTCACTGGAGGGACCCAGCTCCGCCTCGGCACAAAGGGCCGGCGCTGTGCCAGCTGCCTCGCCCGGGGAAAAGCACTTCGTGTGAAGTGATACAGTCGGAGCGCCGTGTGATCAGGGCAGATGCCCGGCTCGGAGGCACAGCAGTGGGCTCCATGGGGGTACCGCCTTTATGCCTTTGACCTTTATGCCCGAGTAAAGCAGTTCCTTAAAAAATTACTTTTCCTAGAGTGAAAGGTGAATCTTTGCATGAACACTAAAAAGATAGTTGAGTTGGCTGTTTAAAACATTTGCTCGTATTAGAATTTCACTTGTTAAAAATGTACTATTTTTCACATGTTAAAAAGATATGAGCTATGACCGTGGACAGGGCTCTGTGCCAGAGAATGGGTGTTACAGACACATGGTTGGGTCAGCTGACGAACTGCACACAGGGGAGATGACAGTGCTGTGTCGTCACTCATCGCCATGGCACTGAGGGGAGCGTGTCCTTACTCCTAGCAAACAGGCATTGAGATATTTAAGGGTAAGGGTGATAGCGTGTGTAATTTATTCTCAAATGGCTCAGGCCCCCTCCATGTACACACACACACACACACACACACACACACGTGTATATGACATGAAATGTACATGGCCTGTTTTCCAGTGCATCACTTACTCTGATCACTGATGGACCCTCTAGGTTATATAAGGCGAACATTATCATCCCACTTATATGTACCAGTGTATACATCATTCATTCTGTGATACAGATTTTGTGTTTCTATTTAGGGCTAAAATTTATTAAAAACTTAAGCCAATTAATATAAACAAGCTCGCTAAGAAGAGCATTTACAACCATATTTGAATATTCTGTAATTTAAGAGGTGTTCTGATTAAAATATGTTTATGTGTGTATAAATATAATCATGAATCATGTTAGATCTATATATTTGAAGTATGAGCCAGTGTGTTGAATGTATTTGTCTCCCCTGTAAAACACAGATAACTCTTTAATTTAGGTGTGTTGATCTCTTGTTCAGTAGCATCTGAGTTATCGAATCCTTTGAAAATGAGTTTTACTTTAAAATTGCACAGAGAGTCATCAGCCACACCAGACAGTGGTGTCATCTGTGGTCTGGTCCACTTAGCGGCAGCATCCGCGCAGGTTTCTGCGCCCCCGCGTGGCTTCCGCTGAGCAGTTGTGTGTGGCGGTACTGTTGACTCCTGCAGCTGGCGCTCGGCCGGAGGGAGAGAGTGGTGCACCTATCATCACACCTCCCTTTTCAGCATTAAGGTTTTTTAAAGGCTCATCTGAGTTTAGATTCCACTCCCGGTCCCTTTGGCTTTTTAAAAAAATTATAACATGCATTCTGATAAAGCACATACAGCCTTGACTTCCAGTTTCCTAAAGCCTAGGTCAGCTCGGCTGGAGTCATGCAGCCCGTGCTGTTTTGCTCAGTACATGTTGTGGCTTCTTTGGCTTATCACTGAGGTTTGTGGGGTCCATTCATACGACTGTGAATAGTTGTAGGTTTTCATCCTCGTTGTGTAATATCCCTTCATGAAGTCACATGAATTTATTTATTTGCTCTTCTGTCATTAGGCATAGTTTTTTACTAGGTTCCCAGAGCCTCATTACTGTAAGAGTCTACTTCATTTTCTCCCACCAGTCAGCACAGGAGATGGGAAAGGAAATCGGATCTTCGTGTACCAGGATACCGGACAATTGATGGTGTTGAGTGGAAAGATCGGAAGACTTGGCTCTACGCACTGGCTTTGCAACCTAACTAGCTTGACATTAGGCGAGTCAGAGCACCTCTCTGACCCTCTCTGTCCTGGTCTGGGAAACCGGACACTGATGTCACCCTCATCTAACCCAGGGTGCTCGTTAATGATTAAAATGAGCAGCACGAGGAAGTAGGCAGTGCACAGACACGCGCGGGACAATACAGAGACGGTGGTGGTGGCGGGGATTTGGCATCCCGGCAGGACACTGCACTTTCTGCTTTTTATTTCCGATGGTGGAATGAAAGGTTCCGAGGACATCTAGATGTTATAACTGTATTTTAAGTAGGTGTTTTTACGTAATTAGCCATTACTGTTTCCAGTGTTAACGTTGAATGTACACAGCCTGCGGATAAATAGCGGTGGAAACAAAATCACGGTCTTTTCACGTGTTCAGGCTCGACTGTTCGACGAACCTCAGCTCGCTAGCCTTTGCCTGGACACCATAGACAAAAGCACGACGGACGCGATCAGCGCCGAGGGATTCACCGACATTGACATCGGTGAGTCCCCGGCGGGCCGGTGGGTGCGGGCGGTGCCCTCCGGTCCCTGCAGGGGTGCCCGACCCATCGGCGTTGGCCTCGGCAGCCAGCTGCTGTTACACTGCGGTTTTTCTTCCAGCTGCTCTACGTCTGCCCCTTTAAGATGTTTGCTTAAGACTTTTGCCTAAAAGTCTTAAGTACCTCGTTGCCTTTTAAAAGATGTCAGATCTTAAAAATATTCATTGTCTGCTCACATATGCACAGCATTATCTATTTACAAGGGTCCTATAAAAAAAGAGAGATGCAAAGAAAGGTAAGATACAATTTTTCTTAAGGAAATTCATCTGTCTGGAGAATCAAGGGACAATTTTGTGAGAGTTAAGATTTAAGACATTAACAGAAGAGACGGCATAGGAGGAAAGGTAGTTTTTGCCTTTTCTGAATTCGATATCTAGAAGATAATTACTGTGCAAATCCAAAACACGAAGAGGCCACCTCTGACTGGAGCCGTGTTAGGAAGGTCGTCACAGAGGCGGCTTTGGCAGTGAGTGTTCGGCTGAGGCCGAGGGGCCGGCATTAGAGGCAGGGGGACCGCGTGAAGACGTGTGTGGGGGGAGGGAAGGGCGAGGCGAGGGAAAGAGGAGTGGTTTTACTACGAGTGTGTGGCCGTGGCCGAGCAGAGTTTTTAAAAAATAAAGTATAGTATATAGTTTTAAGTATCTAACCTAAGAATACTTTAGAGATTTGAAAACTTAATATAAGCAAGTTTGTTAGTATTGTTTGTGAAAGAGCAAGATGTTTCTAATTTATTTTCTGTATTTTACCTGCAGACACACTCTGTGCAGTCTTGGAGAGAGACACACTGAGCATCCGAGAGAGCCGACTCTTTGGGGCCGTCGTGCGGTGGGCAGAAGCAGAATGTCAGAGGCAGCAGCTGCCTGCGACTTCCGGAAACAAGCAGAAAGTGCTGGGGAAAGCGCTGTCCTTGATCCGGTTCCCACTGATGACCATTGAGGAGTTCGCCGCGGGTAAGGCCCTGGCTGGACCGGAGTCTGTCTGGAGCCGTCCGTCAGCCAGTCCCCTGCACGAGGCGGGGAGAAACTGTCGTTACTGAGAACTAGTCACGCTCCTGGTTACATGACACATGTATATGCGTTCATGTGTGCAGTTTTACTTAATTCTAGCAGTCCTTTGAGATACTGTAGGTTATGTAACTCATGTATTTGAAAACTTAAATATACAGGAATTAGATATATTATGGGTTAGAGAACTGAACCTGAGAGTGGGTAAGTGCCTTGTCCAAGGTCATAGTCCTTGTAAAACACCTGGGATTTCTGTTTACCTCTCTCGTCTCTTGGCAGCTCCTTTCTGCTAGGTTCATTGGTCTTGGTTTCCTCCTGTGTGTGCAGAACATAGGAATCAGCAGACACACACGGTGTGCCCAGCACGCTGGCCTTGTCTTTCCACTGCACCCCTTCTGGGGGTCCCTGTCTGGCTGCCGTGGAGGCGTTGGTTTCTGGGTTGCCAATTCCCGTTGGGCAGCTGTGCTGTGAGGCAGAGCAGCACCTCGTCCAAGGGGGTGGTGGCTGCAGACACGGCCCTGACACCTCCCTCTGTTCCCTGGGACAGGCTGTGGTGCGCATTCCGTCTGGAGCCGCTCTGTGCTGTGGGCTGCCCTATCCTACGGACGTAGTATTTTTATGGTCAAATGATCCTTTTCCCCAAATTACGTCTGTATTTCTAAAAGTGTTCTGATGGAGAGTTCCTTTTATTTTCTCTGTTTTGTTATTGTGTGTGTTTTCTTTGCTTTGTTTTCTACCCAGCGATTTGGAAATCATAAATTTTGCATTTACTTTTCCCCCATCTATTTTCTTAATTCTCCATTTCACACTAAAATATTTATTGACCTTGCCCATTTAAGACAGGAATGGTAGGATGGTGTGTTCTTTCTCCCCACCTTTGCGACACCCTCGACGTCACCATTAGCGCCCACACACTGCCCGCCGCGGAGGAGCAGCTGCCGCAGCCTCTGACTCCAGCCGTGCTGCTTTTGGTGCTCGCCGCCCTCCCTCGTGCGGCAGACACTGGCCTCTTCCCGTTCACCCCTGTCACCTGGGCCGTGTGTCAGATTGCTTTCTCTAGGCGGGTATCCGGTGCGTGTCTGAGAGTGTTTTTCATGATCTGAAGACTGTTTTTTCAACGAGGGATATTTTATTATAGACTTAAATTATAGCATCATCTTATTTCTTATTTGTTCTTCAGGATCACTAGTAATGTTTAAAAATCAGGGTTTTTCATTAAACTCTAACTTTATGGCTTCCTAACCCAAATTTCTACCTTATCAGCTATTTATTTTTGCAACCTTTTAAAAAAAAAATTTAAGTTAGTTTTGCAGTCTCTTATTTGGATTGTTTTTAACCAGCATTGGGACGGTTCTCCCGGCCTCTCCTTTGAGGAAGTGCCTTTATTCCTGGATAAGTTAAAGCGGGTTGGAATTTTTCTGTGCTCAGAAACAGCGAATGGGGGACTCTGAGACACACACATGGCTTTCACAGCTCTCCTGTGTCAGCTCCTGCCCTCGGCCAACTTCTAAGCCCAGGAGGGAAGCCCTGTCCTGTCCATCTCCGCCTCAACATACAAGCCCTTGTTCAGATCACGGCCTCAGACAGGTATTAGGTGGGGGACGGAGGTGACAGCAGCTCTGGTTGCCGTTACCTTGCCCATCAAAGGAAAGGACTCTTCTCTTTCTGGTGACAAAAGTCTGTGGTCCTCAGAGTAGGCAAGTGGATAGAAAAGTCCAGGCTTTCATCTGAGCTTTGGTTTATTAATGATTTTATTTATTTAATTTTTTTATGAATGGTTTCAACACTCAGATTTTATTGGATGAACCTCAAATGGATTTAGAAAATCTTGAAATACTGGGCCTGGCATAAATAACGCCCCTCTTTTATTACAGAATCACCAGCCTGTAATTCTGCAACATAACAATATTACTCTCAGGCACACCACAGGACATTTTAGGTGGAATGTTCAACTTAAAACTATACATCATGACACCCATGTTATTACCCTACCAGCGACACTTGGGTGGGTGTCTTTCCGGCGGCCCCTGCATGTGCCGAAATTACACCTGCTGAGATTCGTCTGCCTCGCTGGTGCTTTGCCCTTCCAGATTCGAGTTCACGTTACTCTGTGGAGTATCACAAAGTTAGGAATTGAAATCAAGGGGCTCTCATTGAGGTTTATGCTTTTACTTCTACAGGTCCTGCTCAGTCTGGAATCCTGTCCGACCGTGAGGTGGTGAATCTCTTCCTGCACTTCACCGTGAACCCGAAACCCCGCGTGGACTACATTGACCGGCCGCGCTGCTGCCTCCGGGGGAAGGAGTGCTGCATCAGCCGCTTTCAGCAGGTGGAGAGCCGCTGGGGGTACAGTGGGACAAGCGACCGCATCAGGTACCCGGGGGCAGGTGGGGCGGGGTGGGCTGGCGCGGCAGCTTCCAGCCTCGTGTGTGTGTGGTGGGAGGGGGTCTTCAGCCCACATTCTGTCTCTTACCCTGTTGAACGCGCTTATCGCTTCACACGAGAAGCAAAGAGCCCGCGAGGCATAGTGGTCACCCCCATGAATCCCGAGGAAACGAGTGAAGGAAGGAGGGGTTGGCAGGGGCTGCCTCCTGTTCTGCGAATTCTGAGTGGGTTGCTGCTGCGGGTGAGCCGAGGTTGGGGCCGGACTGACCGAACACCCATCTTACAGTCGTACGGCTGCAGTTCACTTACTGCACGTGATCTCGCTCCGCTCAGTGCTAGCTGTTTCTTTACGCAGACATCGCAGGGAAAATATCTCAGGATGTACAGTTATAAAAGCTCTGAACGAAAAAACATCTTTTTTTTTTTTAGAAAAAACATCTTAAAAGATGCATGTGTATAATCTTGTTAGGAATTTATCTTTGTTCTATTGTATCTCTTTAGGTTAAGTGTCAAAATAGAATAAGAACCAGTTTTCATAAAATCAGTTTTCACTTATTTAACAGCTAGAAACTATAATAACAAGTTTGTCAAAAATTGGACTCCGAGGTGATGAGGAGCCTTATAAATATTGGAATAAAATGGAAATTAAAAATGCATTTGTGGATTATTCGGTAATCATTCACAGTGAAAATACTGTATCTGAAAACTCATGAAGGACAGAATGCACAAAGTGTCACACATAGACATCATAACAGACTACTTTTACTGAATAAATTAGAGTAGAAATAATTTAAGCATTCAACCCAAGTAGCTAGAAGGTGAACAGCAAAAAAAGAAAAAGGAGCCCGGCTGGTGTGGCTCAGTGGATTGAGTACTGGCCTGTGAACCAAAGGGTCACAGGTTCGATTCCCAGTCAGGGCACATGCCTGGGTTGTGCAGGCCAGGCCCCCAAGAGGGGGCGCATAAGAGGCAACCACACACTGATGTTTCTCTCCCTCTCTAACTCCCCTCCCCTGTGTTTAAAATAAATAAATAAAATCTTTAAAAGAAAAAAAGGAAGTAGGTAAGTGTAGAAATTAATGAGTTAAAATAATAGAATTGATAAATCCATAAGCTGGTTCCTTAAACAGGCCAATAAAATAAAAAAACCTCCGAGAAAGGTAATAAAGAAAACAAACTTACATTTGGAAATAATGGGAGTATAACCATGTACTGAGGAGAGTTTTATTTTAATTCTGGGTTTACTCTGTTAATAAATTGAACGTCTTGATGGAATGGATCATTTTATAGGCAAATATAAATTATCAAAATTGACTGGAGAAGAAAGCCTGAATAGACCCATTACCTGGAAGCAATTAAAAGTTATCAAAGAACTGTCCCTTCACAAGGTGGTTTTTACAGGTGAGTTTTATCAAAACTTCAGGGAACAGGTCTTTTCCTGGAGCATTAAAAGAAGGAAATGCTTGTCGGTTATTTACTGAAAGAACTGTAACCCTTAACACAGGAGTCTGACCAGACAAGAAGTTGGTAGCCCAGCCGTACTTACACAGGAAGAAATTCCATGTAAAATACTAGCATGTTGACTCTCGGCAGTACCGTGGGAAAATAATACCCCACGAGGAAAGAGAATTTATCTGCAGATTGAAAGAATGGCTCAGTAGTGTTAGGAAACACATTAATTTGTTCGCCGAGGTAGCAGATCAAAGAAGAAAAACAGTTTGATTATTTTAGTAGTTGTCAGAAAGACGTGTGGTGAAACCCCATCTCTGTTCCTGCGCAGTCAGGAGCAGACAGGTCTGGAGGGTGTGACACGGCGGGAGGGCGCTCGCTGGCCGTGCCGCTCTCCACAGTGCTCCCACCTCATCCTTCAGGCATGAGCAGGTGTCTTCCCAGACGGATTCTCACGGGACACCTGAGAGCTGGGACTCTTCGTCTGGGGGACTGTCCTATGCACTGCAGTGGGTCTGATGTCCCCCGCCCCTGCCCGTAGTGCCTCGGAAGCTTTGTAAAAACAAAAGCTTCCTGTGGCTTTGAGGACAACCTCAGCATCAGTAGAAATGTATTAGGACCAATAAGAGAAAAGTGACCACTTACAAAATATACGCAGAAGCCAAGGACGTTCCTGTATGGCACAGGTTCCTGTGTGGCCTGCGGGCCGTGTTTTATCCGGCCCGGCACCTTGCTTCTACCTGGTGGCAGTGCTGAGCTCCTTGCCCCTAGTTAAGGAGCAGTTACATTTTTAGTCTTAAAATCACATTTGGCCCTTTGAAAGCAGCCGGGAGGCTGACGTGGCCCCCGTGAAGGTGACTTTGAGACCCCTGCTGCATGTCATCAAACCTGGTGTCAGAGACAGGCGGTCGTGACGGTTCCCAGCAGTGCGAATGTACTCAATGCCACCGACCTGATGCTTAAGACGGTTAGGATGGTACATTCTGTTATGTGTTGCTGCAATACAAAAATAAAAAAGTTTCCATTTTCAGTGACTATACTGAATAAAAACAGATCCCACTTAGAATAGTAACGAGTGACATAAAGCAGTGGGTTGGATCCTGTAGGAAGTGCACAGTGGGGTCCCTTCATGAGGAACAGAGAACAGGGCTGGGTCCCAGTGTCTTCCCAAGCCCGCCAGTCCAGGTCAGCAGTTACTCTCGGGAGTCACATGTTTTTGCTGGGGGGTGTGGCTTGGCAGAATTACTCCACAGGTTACCTGAGGGAGCAGGTGTTTTAAAAGAGGGGTATGGATCAAATGTAAGGGTTGTAAAGCTGTGACAGGTTAGTATCTTATGGAAGATACTACAGAGTTCAGAAACTAACCTAATGTGAGTGAGCTTTTAGATTGTGAGGGAACATAAAAGATCCTTACTGATTCCGTCTGCCAATAATCATATGAATTAAAATCTTCACGTAAAAACAAAGCCGAGAAGCGCCGGAGCAGGGGACTGTTTGTTATGAGGTGAGATAGACCTCTTCACACTCGGCACAGACCACAATCAGACGGCAGCGAATTCAAAGTTTTATGTCAGAACCACCATAAAGTTAAAGATAAATGGCAGATGGAAGCTCTTTGTAATGGGTATTACTGAAAAAGCATGAAGAACTACAGAACGTCGTCTTTCAGAGAAATGTGGGAAACAACGTGAGTGGGTGTGTCACTAAGGAGGAAATCCAGCGGATGGGAAGCATATGGACAGATGCCTCCGCTCATCAACGGTCGAAGGAGTGTAAATAGAACTTGTTCGTCATCTCGTCTCAACGGCAAAAAGTGAACATGCTCGTGGTCGTCGAGAGTGAGAGAGAAATGACTTCCATTTCTTGTGTGTGTGGAGTGTCACCCATTGGATGTTCAGTGCAAGCCTTGAGGATGCACCTTTCGCCTTCCCAGCCATTCCACCCCCAGAAACCCGCTCTCGGGAAGTACCTAGGACTGCACAGTGAGTTGGTCATAAGATCAGTCATCGTGGTGTTGGGCGTGATAACAAAACCGCGGAGAACCAGCTTGTGTGGCGAGCAGGGGTCGTTGGAATACAGCGCACCGGCACTCCTCTTTTACCTTTTCTGCGTGAGAAAGAAGATATAAAAATTTTTCTGACACAACTTTAAAAATAATATATGTTCATGGGGAAAAAAAAGCCTGTTTTCCTGTCGTTGAAAACTGGGATGAAAAGTCTGTACAGGAAACGTACCGAAGGGTGAATGGGGTCGTCTCTGGATGGTGGATTCAGATACCCTGTAAATCTTCCCTCGTTTGTTTAGCTGAACGTTCTGGGGTTTTTTGTTTGTTTGTTTTTTAGCAGAGACTATCTTGTTTTTTTATAATAAGAAAAATATTTAAATTCTCCATTAAAAATTGTTCAAGGCCGTCCTCATGCTGCCCTGGAATTTCACACAGTGCTGCGAACGTGGGCCTTTGACCCAGGGAGACCTGGACTGGTGTCCCAGTGCTGCCACAGTTTCCAATCAGACCGGTCGGTTTCTCTGAACCTCCACTGTAGACTTCAGCTATAAAAACTGTGGAGGATAAAAATCATACAGTGTTACTTAACTGTAGAGCTGTCCTGATGGCTGAAGGAAGTGAGTCGGGTGAAGAAGGGCAGCTCCGCGTCTGGCACAGGAGGTGCTCTGCAGGGGGCGTTGCGACTGTTACGACCACACTGGACCTGCCCCACACTGGACCTGCCTGTTGTTGGAGGTGAAATCCCACTCTGTTCATCGGCAGGTCCTGCCCCCGCCCTCCACACCAGTGTTCCGCCTCCACGGCCTGCTTCCCTCAGCTCTTACCACGATGCACATCGATGGGTTCCTTTATCTGTCCATCATCAGTGCCGCCCCCCATAGGCTGCCAGTGCCAGGAGGGGTGGAGCCAGCCCTGCGGGCCGCCCTTTCCCCAGTGCCAGGCCCAGGCCCTCACCCCGATGGCCCGCAGTGAGTGCTCGCCCCGCTGAGGGACTGTCCCAGTTCAGGGCGCCTCATGCCTGGTGGCGGACACAATGTGCACGCAGGAGACGGGCAGGCAAGTTGGACAGAAGTCACCATTACAGCAAGAGTGGGTGTTTAGCGTAAATAAAGTCCTTTGACTCAAAAATGTATAGTACAGAAAACAGGTTTTCCTTGTGGTTTTAACCACTAGGTTAAAATCTACTAGAAAGAGTTGTTTTTGGTGAGCAGACGGTATTTCCATGGTTGTCTCATTTGTGGTGGTTCCCTTTGTATGAGCAAAACTAGACATTCTGGGTAATGCTTTAAAAACTTGATAAACCTTTAGAATATGAATGCTTACTGAATTATGTATGTTATTTTATATTTGATTCACTCCCTCAGGTTCACGGTCAACAGAAGAATCTCTATAGTTGGGTTTGGTTTATACGGCTCTATTCACGGTCCCATGGACTATCAAGTCAATATACAGGTACCCCCCGCTATGTGTCATTTTGAAATTTAACATACCTGTAATTTTATCATAAGATGTTGTTTTGACAGAATCCAAATTTCAGTATAATTATCAAAGGAATCAGAAAGCCTCTAAGTAGCATTTTAAGCCTAGAGAGTTCTGTTTTACAATTGATCAAAAATCAGGTTTCAGAAAATTGGAGTCTTGGGATCCTTCATGGAAGCATTAAGATACAAGGAGCTCTCTCTCTTCCCTCAGAGCCTGGCACACATTTGGAACTCAAGTGGAAAGTCAGAATTTTCACATTTTAATATCCACCTGTCTGAATACGGCACTTAAGATCATTTTAATTTCAGTAAAATAACATCTGGAATGTCCTAGTAATGAGACATAAGCTACCAAGGAGCAGAGGCTCATTTCCCTCAAGCATCTAACACCCACGCCTTCTGAAACCCCAGCCCGAGCCACAGCCACGCATCTGGGACAGGTGCAGCCTGGCCCTGCCCCCCCCCCACCGCCCCTGCTGTGGTGGGCGACCTTGCTGGTGGTGAGAGACAGGTAGATAAAAATTATCACACAGAGATAAGTGGTCTGTTCTGCCATTCCTAAGGCTTTGTGTTTTCTATGCAACTTCGTTTCAGTTGGTTTAACTTGAACACAACTTCTCTTTTAAAAATTGCAGATCATTGAATATGAAAAGAAGCAAACCCTGGGCCAGAATGACACTGGCTTTAGTTGTGATGGGAGCGCCGGCACTTTCAGGGTCATGTTCAAGGAACCCATAGAGATCCTGCCCAACGTGTGCTACACGGCGTGCGCCACCCTCAAAGTAAGTCGTCCTGCATGCACCAGACATCAGGCCACAGTGGGCCCCGTGGCTTCCTCCAGCACGCCACAGCAAGTGTGTCTTCCGCAGGGGCTGAGTCGGCGACTGAGAGCCTTTCAGGAGGAGGGGCAGGAGGGGCCGGGAAAAGATGTGCCTCTCGGCACAGCTCTGCTCTGAAGACTGTGCTTGGTTAAGAAGTAGCTCTTTGTTGGAATGTGAGATTGAGTGATTGACAGATAAAATACTGTATTTCACTGACTTTTGAGAGAAACATCGACTTATTTGTGCATTCGTTGGTTGATTCTTGTATGTGCCCACACCAGAGGTCGAACCCGCAACCCTAGAGTATCCAGATGATGCCCTGCCCGCTGAGCTGCCCAGCCAGGGCTTCACCATTTTCTTAAAACCGTCACTGTTCTCTAATACCTGAGCTCTCTGTTCAGTAATTGTAATCAATTAGCTTAGTAGCAAAAATGTCATTTTCCGTTAAATGACTTGGCATAAAATTTCATATAGGAGATATAAGGCAGCATACTAGATCATTAATCAAGTTAAGACACCACCTGAAACTGAGTGTTTACTAAAGGGAAACAACTAATGAGGTTCCACCCTCCTGTAGGGCCCGGACTCCCACTACGGCACGAAAGGACTGAAGAAGGTGGTGCACGAGACGCCCGCCGGCAAGACCACGTTCTTCTTCCTCAGCTCCCCCGGCAACAACAACGGCACCTCCATAGAAGACGGGCAGATCCCGGAGATCATATTCTACACATAGCTGAGCCTCAGGACCCGTCTTGGCTAAGTGGAGTCACACCTAGTTGCATAGGCATAAAAATGCTGGCCACACAGAAAAGGTTGAATGTTAGGAATATTTATAATTCTAAGAAAAGAAACATTTTAGTTTCTTAGAGGAGATAGATTAATGCTTATTTAAATCTCTGCATAATTAAAGGAAGATTTTCCATTTTCTTATAACCTTAGGGGAAAGGAAAACTGGGTTCAAGTGTTCGAAAAGAACTCAGCTATTTCGGCTTCATCTTGTATCATTTTTTAGATCAGCTGACTTGTGATCTCTCGGCAGTTTTATAATGGAAAGGTTTTCGTGTTACTTGGCTGGTTGGTTCTGTTTGAACTGTTTTGAAGGTTCCGTGAGATGGACACATGATGGAGGCATACAGGGTTGGTATTCCTATAGAATTCCTATTAACGCAAGTAACTAATTTCAGACAATTAAGAAAACTGACCTTAAATTTGGAGTTTTGAAATACCTGGTTGTTAGCATCAGGAATATCACTAGAAATAGGCCTAGTAGAATGCCCAAAAAAATTTTCAATGCATTTACAGAAAAGAGTATTTTGTCATAGTATAGTAACGGGCTACATAGTACAGCTTTAAAGTACGAGTTCGCAATAATGTGAGAGTAACAAAGGATCTGAAGGCGGAGTCTCAGACCAGATCCTTTGTCACCGAAGTGCACTGTCACCCCTCTCTGTCCGCGGGGGCGCTGCCGAGCGCCCCTGGGGTCCGGGCGGGGTGTGGTGATGCCGGTGGAGCTGGGGTGAACACAAGCTAGAAGCAGAATAAAATACACTTCCCACAACTACTTCGAAATTTTGAAGATATCAAACAGAATTACTCCTGCCGAAGTGACACCATACTTTGTCACCTACACAGTTCTGTCCCAGCAGTAAAATATGTTTAATATTTGTGGCCTCACAGATGTCACAGGTACAGCTGTGTTAGGAAGGGATAGGAAGTATATGTGGCAGAATGACATTTATACACTTTTTATAAAACAAAATTTTTATATAAACATTTTTTCTTTTGAAAGCGATATCTAACAAGACGTGTAATTGAGTTTAAGGTATATCAACTAATTGTCAAAGACGGTTAAAAATCATAATTCTTTTAAGTATCAACTTAAATAGAATTTTTTCTAAATAATAGTAACTTAGGATATCAAATTTTTCCATTTACAGTAGCATTTCATTTTGTATTTCAAAGGAGGCAATGTGATATGCTCGTGGCCAGGGTCTCTTAGCTGAAGAAAAGGGACTTTTTTCTGTCCCTGGTACCATGACCTTGCAGATCTAGCCCTCAGCTCACCGGAGTCTCTGTGGGATGTATGGTGCGGTTAACCAGCAGACACCGTGAACTAACTGTTAGGGAGAATGCTTCTGCCTTGAAAAGGATGGTGTGCTAGAGGTGAGGGCGTGGTCCTGACGTCCGAGGCATCACGGTGCCTCCGCTGTGCTGCACAGAACAGTGAGCGCACCTGAGGGTAGCTAGCTACGGGCGGCACCAAAAACGGAACTGTTCACTGATACGGGACATCCCTGGAATTTTTAAAAAATAAATATTATCCATTTATTATTTTGGGGGTCATTTGTCTTTTTCTTCTACAAGCTGAGTGTAAGATGCCATTTTGGAACGAGGGTTCTAGTTCATTGAGGTTT
The DNA here is from genome assembly GCA_004024845.1 of Tonatia bakeri. Classification (NCBI taxonomy): domain Eukaryota; kingdom Metazoa; phylum Chordata; class Mammalia; order Chiroptera; family Phyllostomidae; genus Tonatia; species Tonatia bakeri. The sequence goes on along the minus strand of PVIA01000748.1, from coordinate 183,205 downwards.
AACTTTTATCCTTAATTTACAGAAGTAACGCAACACAAAATAGCAGTGCCTTACCGCTGCCATGCAGGAAGTCATAGGAACTGCAGCAGTAACACCTGCTGTCATCTGCTCTCGATCTGGTTTCTGTGGTTTGGGTTTTCTCCCCCATTGCAATTGCGGGAAGTAGGAAAGTGAGGACTACTTGCTGTTTACTCTGTTGCAGCGTGACGGCCGTCTCACTGTTGTTTAGCGTCTGTAACGGCCACCAGAGTGGTTACTGTGGACCGGACTCTGCACCAGGCACTTTGCACGCATTCGTGTTTGTTTCTCACAGCACCGCTATGGGGTGAGTGAGAACCATTATGACACCCTCTCCACAGGCAAAGAGATGTGTGCTTACAAGCCTCTGTAGTGGTGGGAGGCAGAACTGGAACCCAGGTCTCTCTTCCAAGCTACAGAGTTGGGAAAACATCATTTTTCTGGGTCCCAAGGTAACACGTCACCGTTCTCTCCAACTTGACAATAGGGCCCAGCTAACCTGCATTTACTACAGAATATAGGTATATTCTATTTTTTAAAAAGTATGATTATTCCAGGATCTACCCCACAAATTGAGGTTATTTGTCTGCATTATCAGAGTATCCTTTGTTTTAGGTCTACATAAGTGGTAGAGTTTCAGAGAAAAAGTTCACCTGGGACTAGACAAGCCTGCGGCCCTTAGGGAGAGCGGGGCCTCCAGTGCGGAGGGCTGCATGCAGTATGTCTGAGACATGCCTTTCCATTCCCCTTTCCAGTCCCATCTGCCTCCCGCTGCTTTCTGTTGTCTGCTTCCCTGGTCTAGCCTGTCACATTCAAAGCCTGGGCATTGTTGCTTGCATCAGACAACGTGTGTCCTTTGTAAGAGGGGGTGCAGCCATGGTGATCCCAGCCCAGAGCTGCACAGCTCATTTATTCTCTTGTCTAGTTTGTGTACTTTAGAAATTTATTTTCTCCAGTGGCAAAGCCAACACGAGATGGAGTTTTCACTTGGAACTTTACTAGGAGCTGAAAGAAGATGAAATAGTACAGACATTTTTGATAGGTTTTCTGCCATTTGGATCATAGCCCCTGCCCTTCCCCACACCACCAGGCACTACCCCATGCTTCCTCCTCTCCGGAGACAGAGATTTGGGGTGGGAGTGACGAGTCTGGGGCACAGTTGGTGGCAAACGGGGCCAATGGCTCCCCTCTCTCCCGCAGTCACCTTCGGGAAAGGCTGCGTGGTTCTTTGCAGGGTCCCCTTTGTTTCCGAGGGACCTGTCCAAGCTCCCGCTGAGGCTGCCGACTTACCCGGTGCTGTATGATGCTGGCTCTTACTGAGTGGCCTCCAGGTCCACGAGGGGTGGACCACCCATCCAAACGCAGCTTCCCGTTTCCTCCCTTCCCTGCAGCACCTTGAGCACGTCGGCCACTCAGGGCCACGCCCTGCGCGCCACCGCGTGGAACTGCACTGCCTCTTTAGTTGTGCACACGGCCAACTGCCTGCACCCTGTGGTGCGCTCTGTGCTCCCTCTTGCACTCCAGCTCCCCGTTGTCGAACTTCTCAGCCCTCCTCGCTCCCTGCCCAGTTAGACTCCACCGTCCATCATTTGATCCTTCCGCACTAGTCATCTTGGATCGCTTAACCAGTACCTCGGAAGCCCCTTCTACCCACCTGGAGGAATCCAATGGACCTCGACTCCCTGGCTGCCGGGTCCAACGTGTTCAAAAGTGCACAGATGGAGGCTGTGGTGGTTTCATGGTCTCCCGAGTCCACCTAGACCCCTGGTGCAGCTCTGCGCCATTCCCCTGAGCGTTTAAACCTGAGCCACTCGCCTCACACCAACACCTTCCCTCCTCCAGCTAATGAAAGAAGCTCCAGCTCCTCCCACTACACCTGTTAACACACCTGCATGTGCACCCAGGCTTCCCACTTAGGAAGGAAACGGTGCCTGCCAGGCTTCCGGCAGAAGGGCCTGTCTCTCCTGTTGTGTGCAGAACCCCACCCCCTGCCTCGAATGTTAGCCCCTTCCGGTTTCACTCCTACCAGAGTTAATAGGACATTATCCTATTAGCTGCCATCCATTTTTTTTGTCTTAACGTCATGTGCCCCTCTAGATAGTTAACTCCTTCACAGTGAGTTCAAATGATTCCCTGCACCCGTTAGCTTCCTCTCCGGACACTGGGATTCGGAGCGCCTGGCCCAAAGTGGGTGTCCCCCATCTCTGGGGCTCCTGGCCCACTTTCCAGGGCAAGAAGGTCCCGCGAGGCCATGGAGGAGCGAGTATTGCTGCCGCCGGCCGGCAGGTGTCGCCCTTGTGCCGGAGCGTCCGCTGGCCGTGGTGTGCGCAGGCGCAGAAGGCATTTCCGGCGCCGGCCTCCCGCGCCGCCGCCTCCTGGGAGAGGATGCTCGGGGTGGGCTGTGGACTGAGACGGATCGGAGCGGCACTTGGTGCTCGGGTTTCTGCCCGGCTCCCGGCGGGCGCCGAGATGCCGAAAAAAGCTGGTGCGACAAACAAGGCTAGTAGCAATGTCCTATAGCAGCGGAGGGGTGGGCCGCGGGAGAGAAACATCACGGCGGGGGTGGGTGCTTCCAGGGCCACGTCCCCTGCACTCCCGGTGGGCGTGTGTCCAGAGGCGCCTTCGGCCTGCGCCTCGCGGGAGGCTCTGTTATGCCCCCTCCCGCCTCAACTCTTCCGTCAAAAACTCGCCGCGCCCACTCTGCTTGGCGAGCTCCAGCCGGCAGGTGCCCGGGTCGCCCAAGTCGGACTACTTCCCTTCTCCGGAAGTGACGCTTGCGCGCAGACAGCACAGTGTGACTGTAACTGCGGCTCTTTCTCTACCGTAGCGGCCTTAGTTTGGGCGGGGGGATTGGAGGCGGCTGGACCTAGTGTCCTCATGCACGCTTACACGGCCTCTGCCTGCGGGCTGCCCAGCGCTTGCGTGCCGAACGGGAAGTTCTGGTGCAACTAACTCACCTAGTAGGCCTTTAAACATCACCGTTGTTCCCGTCTCACCCCCTGATTTGCACGCACGCACACACACTTCCAGACTTAGCCGTCCACAGACATTTATTAGCTCGTGCTGCCTGAGACACAAACATAAGTTAGTGGCCTCTGCCCCTGTGGCATGGGAAGCACAGAGCCAACCATAGACTCTAAGGTTCAGGTCAGAGTCAGGTCTCCAAGGCAGGAAGAAAATGCTCTACGGGGTTGATGGGAAGGCTTCGTGGAAGACCTGATTGGATCCATGACCGATGCTGGAAAACCACTACAGGTGGCCAGAATTCCCCGCACACGGACGCCTAGCCCAGCTTGTCTGGGTTAAAGGTGACGGGGAGTGGTGGAAGGATCAAATGTGTGGGCACATATTTTGTAACCTGCAAAGTTGTGGGCACATATTTTGTAACCTGCAAAGTTGTAGTGTGGTTGTTGTTGTCGTTTTAGGGTAAAAGCCAGAGCAAGGAGCCAGAGAGACCACTTCCTCAACTAGGTCCTGTGGCAGTTGATCCTAAAGGGTGTGTCACCATAGCCATCCATGCCAAACCTGGCTCTAAACAAAATGCTGTAACAGGTACATCTGAACGCTGGGGCGGGAGTCCCGTGTGAATCAGGCGCCCCCCTACCCACCCCCTTCCCTTTGCCTTCGTTGAAAGTTTATCCTACACAGTCAAGTGCATTTTTCACATCTGCAGTTAGAGGCTTGTTGCATTCTTAAATTCTTGATTCTAATACAAAGTTGTAAAACCAGTGTTTCAGAGCATACAGAGCTTAAAGTGTATCAGATTAGATGAAAGACCATGGTATATTTTCTTTTTAAAAAATACCGTGCTTTAGAAAGGGCACATGAAAGATGTGGGTGGCTCAGATGATTAGTTGTCTTATTCCAGAACTGGAGGCGTTGGCCAGAGACAGAAGGAAGCCACTCTGGTGGAGTTTGATGATCCAGGGAGGCCAAGGAGGAGGAGAAAACCTGAGGTCCGAGAGGCTGGATCATCGACTCCTGTGTGAATTTGCTTTAAATCAAAACAATACGGAACATTTCTGGGTCCAGTTTCTTCCTCTGTGAGATGGGAAAATTGGACAAAGTTAAAAGCTTTCAAGCTATTGCCTCAGGAATCTTGCAATGGGCAAGGGGCGGGGCAGCAGACAAGGTTTCTCAGTAGCTGTGTTTACGTTTGTCTTAAATGTGTTGGGATTTCAGGGGAAATTGTGTGTGTGTGGCAGGGGATTCGGAGTGGAAAATAAGTTTAAAAACCATTGATCTGAATTACATTGAAGGTCTTTTTTACCTCCAAAGTATGCCAGTTTTAAAAAATATTTTTTTAAAACAAGACCTCAGATGGGGATGCCAGGCCTGCTTGCATGAATGGCCGTGTCAGCTTGGGTATTTGTTGGCAATGCCCTCTGTGGCCAGCATCTCCGGAGTCGTTGCTGTGGGCACTGGCTACTCTTTGAGTGCCACATGTCATCAGATCTGAGATGCCACCAACTATGAGGTACACAAGTAGTTCATGTACCAATTAGACAAAATCCATAACAATTAAACACTTTATGTCCATCCATGATAACATCTGGATTTCAGGGCAATTAAAATTTGAGAAGATACACCTTAGAATTAGTGACAGGAGAGGAGGGTGGTGGTTTGACCTCATTCTTGGGGAGTCCGTGGCCAGGATGCTCACGCAGGGAGTGTAAGCGTATGAAGTGCCCTCCGAGTGACCCCAGATGCGGGACCAGCTCCAGCTCACTTGCAAACTGCTCTGAGCAAACACTTCTCCCTCTCAGAAATGGCAGTGGAGGACTACAGGCAGGCTGCTCTTTGGAAAGGCTGTATTGATGGGTCAGTCAGGACCACTATTTAGAAGCAGTGTTCTCTGTCCCTGGATTTCAAAGCATGAGTTTAAATTTATTTTTGATTCACAACATCACTTTCTAACCATGTGACCTTGGGCCCATCTTGATTCCTATGTCATTTGTAAAATGGAAACTATATTGGTATTAATGCCTTCATAAAGTTATGAGGATTAAACAAGTTAATATTTACCAAGTCCTTAAACATGTTTGTGTGCCCTTAAAATTAGTGTCCATGTTATGTAAATGTTCATTAAAGATTGCATTTTGAGCCCCTGGCTGGTGTGGCTCAGTGAATTGAGAAAGGGTCTGTGAACCAAAGGGTCATCGGTTCAATTCCCCATCAGGGCGCATGCCTGGGTTGCAGGCCAGGTCCCCAGTAGGGGGGCGAACGAGAGGCAACCACACACTGATGTTTCTCTCCCTCTCTCTCCCTCCCTTGCTCTCTCTAAAAATAAAAAATACACTCTTAAAAAAGAAAAACTAAAAAAATATATGTTGCATTTGGAAAACATTAAAGAAGGATTTCACATACAAGACAAATCCAACTCAGCGCTCTTGTTTGCCTGAGGAGGAAGCCCTGAGCAGCTCCGTGCAATCCAGAGGCTGCCCCATTCATCCTTCAGGGAGGTTGCTGGGGCCACACCCCTGGCCTTACTCTCTGCCTGGAGCGCTTCCTGCCAGATAGGCCTAGTTCCCAGTTGCCTACATCCAGGATTCTGCAGGCCCAGCTTGGTCAGAGGGTGGGGTAAGTACTGATTTTCTTGTCTGCCTTTGTCCTCTGCAATGGTGGAGGCACGTTTATCGTGTTTATCACGCTCGCTCAAGCCCGATGAATTTCATCCTTCTTTTCTGCATCCAGCAGTTACTCTGAAAACCTGTGTGCCAGACACATGCAAATTACCCTCCCTTCCCGAGGGAGAACCTCAGGGTGAAGTCCACACTGTTTCCATTCCAGATCTGACAGCCGAAGCTGTGAGTGTAGCTATCGCAGCACCTCCGTCTGAAGGAGAGGCAAACGCCGAGCTCTGTCGGTTTCTCTCCAAGGTCCTGGAGCTCAGGAAGAGTGATGTGATTTTAGACAAGGTGGGTACCTCATTTTCTCCTTTCAATTAGCACACCTTAGTTATTCTTCTCAACGTACTGATGTGTGCCTTTTCCAAGTAATGGAAAAACTAGTTGTTTTTAACTGTCATTCATGCTACTACGAAGACCTGTGAATTCTTCCTGTTTCGTCTTCCTTTCTGCTGCATTGACCCTCATGCAGACTGTCCACGTGCTCTTCTTCCATTCCCCAGCTGACACCATTTCCAGGGTCTCCTCCTTTCCAGATTTGCTCCTGCACCTTTTCTGTCGGGTTACTTTTGCTCCTCTTTTCCCTCAAGTCGCACCACACTAAACAATCTAAAAGGGTCCACATTGTTGGTCATCTCCGTTAGTGAGTCCGTCGAGTGTTTTTGGCCCCGCACGTTGCCCTTGCTCATGGGGAGAAGCTTATAGGAGGCCATCCACACCGCAGGCTTGCAGTAGGGTGGCGTCAAGACCGCCGGGGAATGCATTCTAAAACTCAGGTTCTTGGCCGTTGCCCTAGACCTACTGGGATAGACTGCACTGGTGAGATCCTGCCCCGTCTGTATCTCTTACAATTCTACTTGTTTTCCAGAGCTACGCCCTGTAGCTCCCATCCAGGCTCCAGCTGGCAGTCAGTGCCATTGATGGGTAGGCTGCACCTGCAAACCCATCTGATCACAGCAGGTCCCTTGCATCCCCTGCCTGTGGCTGGTCACACCGGGTCTTCTGCCCTTGTGCATGCTCTGGCATTTGCTGGAAAGGCATTCCCCACTCTTCTCCGCCTGTGCAGCTTCCACCCAACCAGATAGAGCCCTGCTCGGATTCTGCCTTCTCCAAAGGCTGTGTTGCAGAACACATCCTCTCATTGACGGTCCTCTTAAGCAGCTGTGGAATCATAGCACTTGGAAACGTGGACAGCTTGTTTTAATTTTCAGAAACGTGTAACAGCGTGAAGAATAACAATTTGTTCTGTGTTTTGGAATTGTTTAATACCAAGTTTGTATGAAATTGCAATATTTGTTTTGGCAACTTAAAAAATAATGTTTACTTTAAATTTAAACAAAAGAATGACTACAAACAAGAATTCATTTAAAAGTTTTAATGCCCAGCTTTTGTTGTTAGAGAAGTCGATGTCCGAACACAGAAACCCTGGAGAGATGTGAAATTTGTAGTAAGGTGGGATCTAAGAGGTGGCCTTTGGGTGGATTCCGGTGGCCAGGAGAAAGGGGTGGCTGAGCCGTGAGGAGAGTTGCAGGCCACCCTCTGAGAGTCCCGCAAGGACGTGGCTGCTGTGCAGACAGCTGAGGTCTGTCTCTAACGGTGTCAGAAAGTTTAGTCTGTTACCCTGACATTGTCTTTTCCTTTCAACCCAGGGTGCTAAATCTCGTGAAAAAGTGGTGAAGCTTTTGGCCTCCACAAGTCCAGAAGAGATCTTGGAGAAATTGGAGAAGCAAGTTGAAAAAAAATAAAAGTAAGAAATTAAAAAATACATCCTTGAGAAACATTTTTATGGCTAATGATGAAGAGGCTGTTGAAAAAGGAAAATGTATTTAAATGCACAGAAGAAAATGTAAAAAAAAAAGTCCATTTATATTTAAATGAGAACAGGTCTTTGTACCTTGGATGTAGGTTCTAAAAATCCCTGACCCCAAATGGCTTGGAAAATATTACCCAGATTTCGTGGCATTACAGAATAGCTGGAGAGGACAGTCAAGATGACCTGACTCAGCCCCTTTTATGACGGGGCTTCTGATCTCCCGAAGCTGAGAGACATGGTCACACTGTGCACGGTGACAACCAGGACCCAGGTCCCTTGGCTGCTAGTTGAGTGCAGCCCGCCCTGACTGGAAACCGAAAGGACAGTATTCCCACACCACTTCCGGAATTCTAGGGATGGCCTTCTAATCCAGTTTATACTCGACGGAAACTGGTCACTGCTTTGTAGTCTTTGTATTTTAAAATGTGTATCTATGTGCAAAAATGCTGTCTGCATCTTTTTTAAAACACTCAAGCATTTGATGAAAATGTAGGAATAATCAAGACTTGTACAGGCATACCTCTTCCCCTTGCACTCTGCAGGGACTGGTGTTGTCACGCACTGGAGGTTGGTGGCCGCTCTGTCGAGTCATTCTCTCAGTGCCATTTTCCCAACGACACTCACTCACTTCGTGTCTCTGTGTCACATGTTGGGAACTCGCATACTATTTCATATGTTTTCATCATTATTATATTTGCTATAGTGACCTGTGAACAGTGACCCTTGATGTTTCTGTGGTAATTGTTCCGTGGCGCCATGAACCTCACCCCTATGAGACAGTGAACCTGATGGATAAGTGTGTGTGTTCTGACCGCTCCACCCACCAGCTGTTCCCCCATCCCTCTCCCTTTCCTCCGGCCTCTCTGTTCCCCGAGACGCAGCAGCAGTGCGGTCAGGCCAGAGAACAGCCCTGCAATGGCCTCTCGGTGTTCCAGTGGAAGGAAGAGCCGCATGTCTCTCACTTTAAAGCAGAAACTAGAGATGATCAAACTCAGTGAGGAAGGCATGTCCAAAGCAGAGATAGGCCGAAAGCTAGGCCTCTTGCGCCAAACCGTCAGCCAGGTCGTGAATGCAAAGGAAAAGTTCTTGACAGAAGTTAAAAACGCCACCCCAGCGAACACACGGGTGATAAGAAAGCAGAACAGCCTGATCGCCGAGATGGAGAAGGTGCTAGTGGTCTGGATAGAGGATCAGACCAGCCACAACGTCCCTTTAAGCCAAAGCCTGATCCAGAGCAAGGCCCTGACTCTCTTCAACTCTATGAAGGCTGAGAGAGGGGAGGAAGCGGCGGAGGAAAAGTTCGAAGCCAGCAGAGGCTGGTTTGTGAGGTTTAAGGAAAGGTGCTGTCTCTGTAAGTTCAAAGTGCGCGGCGAGGCAGCAGGCGCCAGGGCAGAAGCTGCAGCGGGTTACCCGGAGGCTCTAGCTAAGACGATCCACGAAGGCGGCTACACCAAACAGCAGATTTTCAGTGTGGACGAAACAGCCTTGTACTGGAAGAAGATGCCATCTAGGACTTTTATAGCCGGAGAGGAGAAGTCGGCGCCCGGGTTCAGATCTTCCAGGGACAGGCTGACTCTCTTGTTAGGGGCTAACGCAGCCGGCGACTGTAGGTTGAAGCCAATGCTCGTCTATTATTCGGAAAATCCCACGGCCCTTAGGAATTACGCTAAATCCACTCTGCCCGTGCTCTACAAGTGGAACAGCAAGGCCCGGATGACAGCTCATCTCTTTACAACGTGGTTTACTGAATATTTTAAGCCCACTGTGGAGACCTACTGCTCAGGAAAAAAGATCCCTTTCAGAATACTGCTGCTCGTGGACAGCGCGCCCGCCCGCCCGCGAGCCCTGAAGGAAATGTACAACGAGATCGACGTCGTGTTCCTGCCTGCTCACGCAGCGTCCGCTCTGCGGCCCCTGGGCCCCGGGGTCATCCCAGCCTTCAGGTCTTACTACCTAAGAAATATGTTTCGGAAGGCGGTAGCTGCTGTCAATAGTGGCTCCTCTAATGGGTCTGGGCAGAGCAAACTGAGAACCTTCTGGAAAGGATTCACCATCCTAGAAGCCATTAAGAACATACGTGACTCGTGGGATGAGGTCAGAATCTCAACACTAACAGGGGTCTGGAAGAAGCTGATTGCGGCGCCCCCGGAGGACCCGGAGGAGCCGGAGTCTTCCGTGGAGGAAGTCGCCGCGGCCGTGGTGGACATGGCGAGAGAGCTGGAACTGGCCATGGGGCCCGAGGACGTGACCGACTGGCTGCGGTCCCATGATGAGGCTCCCACAGACGAGGATTTGCTTCTTATGGATGAGCAGAGAAAGTGGCTTCTAGAGATGGAATCCCCTGGCGACGAAGAGGCAAGGGTTGTGGAAATGACAATGAGGGATTTGGAACATTACGTGGGCTTAGTTGACGAGGCGACATCAGGCTTTGAGAGGATGGACCCCAATTTTGAAAGAAGTTCTGCTGTGGGTAAAATGCTATCAAATAGCATCGCGTGCTACAGAAAAATTATTCACGAGAGGAAGAGTCAGTCGATGAGGCAAACTTCATTGTTGTCTTATTTTAAGAAGTCACCGCAGCCCCCTCCTTCAGCAGCCGCCACCCTGATCGGTCAGCAGCTGCTGACACCAAGGCAAGACCCTCCGCCGGCAAAGAGACTGCGACTCCCCGAAGGCTCGGGTGATGGTTAGCGTTCTTTAGCAGTAAAGTACTTTTTAAGGTGTGTACATTGTTTTGCCTACACCTTACACTGATTGACAGAACCTAAGAAAAAAGTAAAACCCAGCTCGTCCTGCCCCTGGAGGCAGGAGCAGAAAACCTGGCTCCTGGGGGCCTCTTCCCACTCCTTTGCTGGCAGGGGGAGAGGGCTGGGGAGACAACCAGAGCATGTAGGTGGTGCCTTTGCAGTGTTTAAAATTCCAGATGGCTGAGAACTCCCAAACCAAGGGAGGCAGCTCTTTCCTGGGCTGTGGGTTCCCAGCATCCCCACCCTTACAAAAATTCTAGGGATTTGGTTAAGTAGTTCCTTTAACTATAATGCAGAAGATCAATTTTGGAACCCACCATGGCCCCCATTTCAATTTTTTTTTTTAAATACGTGTGCCTGGAAACTAAAAACTTAAGGACCTAGATTTTCAGTTTCGACCCAAGAGGTGGCACGGTAGTGTAAAAGCAGAGAGCCACCTAATCTGAAGAAAGAACCAAACTGCACTATCTGGAAGTCCCTTCTGCAGTGCCTGACACCAGGGATCCTTTTTGTCTCGTTTCCTTAGAGGCCCCTCAGAGGCCGTCTCCTGTCTTGGGTTTAGTTCGGGCTAGAGTGTGGTGTTAACCTAGGCCAACGGGTACGCAGAAGTTCAGGGTCACTGCTGTGGAGGAATCAGTGTGACCCCGAATGCCTCCCTTAACTTACAGCTTTCGGAAATCCCCTTTAGTTGATGTTTTTGAAAATGGAATTGGGCTGGATGATTGACAGGGACTAAATTCTAAATGAGATGCCAAATTTATTCATTTGAGTCAAGAACACACCTGCCATTGAGACTGCATAGTGGCATCCTCTGGTGAGTACATCCCGTCCCCTTGGGGAATCTCCTAAGCCAGTTGTTTGGAGGCTGCTTGGGGAGCTTGGGATCGGGGCCAGGGAAGGGATGGGCCTGGGTCAGCTGTGACCATCTGGAGCTCGTGTTTCTGCTGTAGGGAGCAGCCCAGTGTGTCTTATCAGCCCCTCTCCTGGAACAGTACCGGACACCAATGATGGATGGCACAGGAGCTCCTTTTTCTGAGCCCCAGGGAGACCACCTACTTCTCCCCACGTAGGCTTTCTTCAAGGAGTCCTTACAATCCGGGGAAGATGCTCAGCATTTCATGACCCTGTTCCACCTCTGTGTCCAGCTGTCTTGTCTGTCTAGTCCCCTTGCTATTAGAGTTCGGGCGGGGGGCATATGCAGACACTCTGCAGCGCCAGTTACAGACTAGTCATTTCTGCGTGAAACTCCTCTCACCCACGGTGCTGTTTTACTTTCGCAGTGGCTTTCAAACCGTGTCAGAGCCTTAGGTTCCCCCAGTGACACCTGGGGGTGGGTCAAGTCAACCGAACGCCGAGCCTTTTGTCCTCCTCGAACTGTGCTTCCGACGTGGGGCCGGCAGCCACACGTGGCTGTTGAGCACTGGAAGTGTCATAAAAATAGAGGCCACGTTGGAAACAGCACCAACAAAGCTGTTGAACATTGGGCCCAGTCCAGTCAGCTCTGTGGCTCCAGAAGGAGCGCGGGGCATCTCCTGGACCCGAAAAAAAGGTGAAGGTGTCACCATCAAGAAAGTCCTGGAGAAATAGCAAGATAAATGTACGGATACAAGACACAGCGCCCCGGGTGAAACACGAACAAAGAATGACCAACCACGAGACGTGACCTGGTCAGGTTCCCCAATTTGAAACATGACAGCTCAGGGCCTTTAGACGGAAGACTGGAGTCACGGGCAGGGCGAGGGGAGGCACACACCTGCACACTGGCGTGTCGTGGGTGGGACTCAGCGGCTACAGTGTTTTAGGGAATGTGGTAGCATATATTAAAATTGAAAGTACCAGTCCTTTTACCCCCTCAGTTCCACTTTTGCAGATGACCCCACAGAACACAGCAGAGCACCAGAGGATGTGTGGGAAAGCAGTGCGGCGTTGTCAGTAGGTAGGGCCGAGAAAGGGGACACCACCCAGTGTCTGCCTAGAGGAGAATGACCGTACTGTCACTGGTAAATCTGTACTGTAGTGTGTTACTCAAATCAAATCTTTAGATTTTAATCTGTAACTGCTGGCCTGAAGCCTATTATATTTTGTTGCATAAACAAAAAAATATACATATATGTGTGTGTATGCGTATGTATTTTTATATATAAAATAACCATACTTTAATAAAAAGGGGAAATGTTCATGTATATCAGATTTATGTATGTTTGTGCGGGCGTGGGGAGAGACCCACAGCAGACTGTAATCACCAGCTGGGTGCTGATTATTCACATTTGTGTCACTTCCTTTCTTAATAACATTTATATATACGTAAAACGTGTGTAGTGAAGGAAATTCTAAACTGAGAAAAACACACAAAAAAGGAAGAGCTCTGGCCTTTAGCAATTTGAGCAGCTTTATTCACTTAATTCAGACGAAGAGGCTGGAGCTCCTGGCGGGAGTTGATGGCACTGGCAGTGGGAAAACCGTGGGGTCATCACATCATCCCCTGAAGCTGGAGAAGTCACTGGAACCCGGAGAAAATCTAACTGGTGATGAATACATGTGGGCTCTTGGTGCCCGTCCGGGACCGGAGCGAAAACACCAGCTGAATCAGCCCAGCAGCCCCTGGGGACACCGGTGGAAAGTCTGCGTGCTGCACCTGTACCCAGGTCAGCCCGGAGATGCCCCGCGCTCCTTCTGGAGCCACAGAGCTGACTGGACTGGGCCCAGCTTAGTGACAGGCACTGGGTACGGAGGCGACACTTAACCCCGCAAGGGGGCGGCAGTCACATCTGACACAGGAGTTTGGGGGAGGACTTGGTAACCTGCGCCTCCCATCCCATCCTGGAAATCCTAAAATCCAAGGGGTATTTTAAAAGCTCGTCCCCACTTTTCTAGTCTGGTAGCATTGGTAACTCATCCCTATTTTAATTCGTATGCTGATTCACATTTTCATTCATACAAGCAAACAGTCACAGCTCCTCCCCAGGTGTCCTCCCCGCGCATCTTCTGTCAGTTTCTCTGCGTCCTGGGCACGAACACTGCGCCACACGCTTCATCAAATGCCTTCTCCCTTCGCCCCAACACGTCTGTGCAGCGTCAGCTGCGTGCCACTGGGGGCTAACGGTCACAGATTCTGGTTCCTCGGGTCACTCTTGTATGACCGCTCACTCATTTTGACGACAACGCTGGGAGAGAGGCGGGGTGGGCATGAGCCCCGTTTCTGCCAGTGAGCAGATGAACTCAGAGTCTAAGTGGTTTTCTCAAGGTCACACACCTTGCAGGGACGGAACTGGAAGCCAGGGCCCCTGACACTTAATGCCATTCCAGAGGACCATCTGTTTGAGATTCATTCCACTTGACACTATTTTAATTCTCTTAAATTACTACTTTTTTTATGTTATTTTCTGTGTACATGAAGCGGAAACCATGTCTTTTATGTCTTCCTGGTTTGGGGCACATATGACTGCTGTTTAAGAAAGAAAGAAAAAAGGAGAGAAACTAATGTAAAAGTTCTGTCTCAGAGTTCATGTGTGTAATGAATGAGAATAAATGTCAGTGTGGCTTTCTAAATATACTACAGAAAATAAAACAAATGGAATGTTGGGTTAAGAAAGAAAGAAAAAACCCACCAGCATATAGATAACTCATGCAGAATGCAGAAACAGCTCATGTTGAAGGGAAGATTCTTACCGTATTTTCAAGCAGAGCTGGTGGTCAGGCCACATGCACCGTACTCTGTCAGTGTTAATATACGTAAATATTATTGGAAAATCACCTCTCTTCTGAGCTGAGAGGCACCCCTCACTCCAGCTCTGCCCCTGGACCTATGGGTCTCCCTAGTGTCAAAAGCGGACACAGCAGAGGGCCTCCAGGATCCCACTCTAAAGCTGCGGTCAGCAGCTGCCCTGCTTGCCCCGCCTGGGCTGCTCCGGTTGGTAAGTATTTCTAATAACCCACCTGCTGTCAGAGACGGCGCTGGGTTACAGTCAGGCTGGGGTCACCTCTCTGGGCCAGATGTCCACTGTGTCACAACCTGTCTTTACGGTCGTCTGTTAATGTAATCAGAGGAGTGGAGGAAACCCCTTACTTTTATTGACATCTAAGTGTGAACAGATGTTTTATTAGGTCCTTTTTGGGGAAAAAAAAAAGTTACCTGAAAGATGGCTTTTCAGGAAAGGGGGCAGGGGGAGGAGAGCTGGGGCCGGAGCACGGAGAAGTCGAGGGCCTGGCGCGGAGTGTATGGGAGAATGCAGACTGCGGAGGTTGCTTTTTACTCCCTGTGGCCTGTGGTGAAACGTACACTCCTAATACTACTTTTAAGTCAGATAAACCTTTCTCAATGGGTATGAAAGACAGTGATAGAGCAGTGTAAAGCTCATGCTACCACACGAAAGAACAGGCTAACCACCAAAACTCGAGAGAGAGATCCATATTTTAAGTATTTTATTTAAATAAAGCCATTGTAATGGCCGTTAAAATTACTCGAAATATAATGATCACTCTGAAAGGAAGTTACAGCATTGCGGCATTCATAGAAGAGAGAGCGGCCAAAGTGCACACTTGGAAGGGAATATAACATTGCAGAGTCAGCCAGCATCGAGTGCCAGAAAAGACGGAGTCAGATAGTGGCAGTAGAGCCCATTACACACGATTGGAAAGGGAAGGAGAACATTCCAGCGTTTTCCTCGTGCTTTTGTGTAGCATGAATTTGGACCTACCATGTTTAAGTTAGCATAAAGCCTTAGACTTTGTATAAAATAACTGCGATCCCTAATCCCACCCACCATTAGATCAAGACACTAGGACTGAGAATGATTCCTTCCTCGTGTTACGGTTTTACTCTTGACACTCCTGCAAAGGAGACCAGAGTGATTGTGGAGCTGACTCACGCCAATGGAGTAATCACAAAGTACCATCGTCACATGACGACAGGAGCCAAAAATGAAATCCCCTACAATTGCTTCGCCTTCCGACTGCGGGTGTTAACGTACAACACATCACAGCTGAGCACGGCTGTGCGTTCGTTCACGTGTTGGCTTTACGACCTCTGTGAGATCGTAGGCATGAGCATAGCCAAGTATATAGACATGTCCTCATTGAAAAGCAGAAGAAGCAAAGGTTTTCTATTTTAAAATCTCTAACTTCTGTGTGTAGCAAAGACAGAAACAAAGGTCAGACAAGGAAGAGTCCGAAGCATTGAGAAGTCCTGAAACGGAAGAATCTGAGGTAGAAGTTAAGCAACATAACCCAGCAACCATCCCATCTCTCCAGTCAGATCTTAAATGCCTCAAGTTCCCCAAAAATGAACCTGTTTTCTAAAGTCAGATGTACAACTACGACCGACAGAAGATACCCACAGATGCTTGTCTTGTTAACAAAGCAGGCGGTTTTACTGAAAGCCGCTGGCGTCCCTGTCAGTAGTAACCGTAGGGAGGCCGCTGGTTGTAGCCACAGTGTCCGTACTGGTGAGGGTAGTAGGCTTCCTGTCTGTGCTGCTGGTAATTGTTCCCCCAGGGTCGTCCGTGCCACTGGTTGGACCGATTGTCACTCGGCCACCCCCGTCTGCTGTCCCGGCCTCTGAACTGTCTGTTATCTTGCAACCTACAACAAAAAAACAAGAATATGTTTATACTTCCCTTTTAAGACAATGCGTGACCAGTCTATCCTATTGCATTCGATTTCTCGATTGAGTGCTTAGTAAACAAGAGAGTGGTAAACACTTTTTCTCTGGAATGTTATAGCACCAGTTATTCAGAAGCATTCCTAAGACTTAAGTCATTCTTTCACTGTTACTCTGGGCGTCGTTTGCAGAGAAATGGGCAGACTAGAACACCAAACCCAAAACAACAAGATAATTCTGAATCAAACTAAAAACTGTTAAATTGTAAAAACAAACAATGGTGATTTATTCCTTTTATCTATTCCAGGGGGGTCAAAGTCATTTTCACTGGGGGCCACATCCACCTCACAGTTGCCTTCAAAGGGCTGAAATAATTTTAAGACTGTATACATGTGACTACGCCTTAACTGTTAAAGAGTTGAAATTACATTCAGCCCTTGGAAGGCAACCGTGAGGCTGATGTGGCCCCCAGTGAAAATGAGTTTCAGCCCCCTGATCTATTCTGAATTATTAAATAGAAGTAACTTCCACCATATGTACTTTCTAAAAACAAAAACATTACCTTCTTTATGGAATTTTATACAAAGTTCTGTAGAAGACTTGAAGTTTTTAAAGTATATTTGCAAATAAGATATTTGTCCACAGAAAGAACATTTAAAAAAAATTAACACACACACAATTAACAGGCGAAAAAGTACGTGGGCTGATGAAATGTTAAGACAAATATCTACCAGCCAGTTAATTTGTGCCAGGGAACGAAAACCTGGGTCCCTGCCCTCGGCGGTCCCCGGGGCTAACAGACTGAAGCTGTTCTCTCCCGGATCAGCCACCTGCATGTCATTCCTCTCAGGCAGCACGTACCAGTTGCCTCGGTTCCTTTGGTTCCCGCCAGCCCTGCTGTTCCACTCCTCGACGATCGGGGGGGCCTCGGGGGGGCGTTTCAGGTATTCCTGGTACTCCTTGTCGTCTTCTGTGAATCTGCTGGCAAACATCTCTTCAAAATTGGGAACGGCTTCCGAAGTATCAGTCATTCTGGAATTCTATCCACTTCTTAATTTGTTCCTATTAGAGTTTTAAAAAAGTAACAGTATTTTTGCCAGTGAAAAACCAAGAAGGAAACAATTTTCGGTATGCCCAGGATAAAGTACGTGACATGGCTTAAAAGAAAAAAGCCAATTAAAAAAAATGGAGTCTAGAGTATTTTATAATGGTATCCAAAGTATTCTTACTCCAGATTCTGTGACAAGTGAAAAATAACTACTATGGATATTGTAATGGCTATAAACACTGAAATCTGTATCAGCTGGGTCTTCCAGGACCATTATGAATTCACTCAACAAGTAGTATTCCTTCACTGATAGTTTCAGAGATCCCTCTGCATCTGAGAAAAGATGTGGCTTAGGCCGCAGGGACCTAGTTCTTGAGAAACCAGGGGACAGAGTCCACTTCTTCCCATCTTCACCCAAATCCTGGAAGCCAGTCGCAGCGGTGTCCTGTCGGCAACCCCGACTCCCTCCGTCAGATACTGGTCCGTATTCCCTTCCCCTACCTTTCCTGGTCCAAACCCATCTTTCTGCTCTTTGCCTCAAGACTCCTAAAACCTGTTTTCTGATACAGGGCACCTGTGACATCATGCTAAAATTTTAAAACCAATTCTCCTTATCTGACATCCCCCAAATTGTCTTCCTTCCTGTATTTAACTTACAGTGAAGGCTTTTTGACACAGAGATGTGATATCGAAAGGTCGCTGCTTCGCCAGTTTGTCCTTCCTCCAGATCCCTCGAGACACGCAAACACTTGTAACACTGCCTTCATCCCAACAAAATTAAACAGATGACTGTTCGGATGCAAGAAACGACACCTAGATGTTTCACCTTTCAGACCACCACTCTCTAGGAGAATACACCTTATGAAAAATGGCAAACTTCCCACGTGTCTGGGACTGGCAAACCGCTATCCAATTCTCCAATCCGAGGTACGGTTTGAAATACATTCTGCTAATTAAAATTCGTGCTTGAGTTTCTATAGGGATCACAGAAATCACTGGAAGGATGGCCCAAACCTAGCCAGGTGGGCAGCAGAAATCGCAAGGCAAGGCAGATGTGCTATTATTCTATTTTTAAGTTCTCCCACATCACCATCCCACAAGTAAATATATTTATCATTGTTCATGAGAGTGCAATTTAAATAGAATGCTATTAACCAATGTTACCACAATAAATTTAATTAAATAACATAATTTTTATTGATTCAAGCTTTACTCACCACAGGGATTTGAAGTTGTGCAGTTTAATAATGTTTGGGTTGTCTAGATCTGTGGGAGGGAAAAAACAAAAACAACCTTCAAGAAAACCCCCAAAAGGCGCAGGGGAGGGGTAGAGACCATGAGGGCTTTAAATTAACGCAGGGATTGGATTAAAAGTGCTCTAACGCCTTCCAACGCTAATTTGAAAGTGCCCGAAAGTGCCAGCAAAGAGCTAGAAAATGATACAAAGACTCGCCCGCTGAGCCTTCAGAACCAATAAACTGGTTCCAGCGTGAATAACTAGTTCTAGCACAGGGCATGTTCTTTTCCGCTGAAATGAAGGGGCGCAGCCTTTCAGACTTGCACTCCAACATTAGTTTATTTACCACGAATAAGACCACACAGAACTCTGGCTGCAGGCGACTAACCTTGGAAAGGACTAACCAGAATGAGGTTTCGCTGCCCCAGGAGGTGAACCCAGGGGACCGAGGGAGGTAAGGACTGGAAATCACCGCGATTTTTCAGTCCGCTCCCAAAGCAAATCAGACCGGAGCTGGTCTGCCAAGGCTGTGGCAGGCTCGCCCCTCTCCGAGGCACCTTAGATGTACGGGTGCGAAGGAAACTAGAGGCCGTGAAGGGCAAGGGGCTCCCGATCTCGCGGAAGCTCCCAGACCTGGAGCCGCAGACCGAGGACAGCTCGCCGCTCGGTTCGGCCCGCCCACCTCCCTCCTCCCCGGCACCCAACCGGGCAAATCAACCTCCAAACGCTGTGTCTACTCAGCCTGGGCCGAGCTCTGCCGCCGAAACACGCAGAAAACCCACCTCTGGTTCGCAACGCGTCCAACACCACACCACCCAACCTCTCCAAGGTAACGGAGCGACTACTGTCAGAATTCGACACCCCCTTGACTTCCGCTTCCGGCAAGCTACGCAGAGGCGGGCCTGTCAAATCTCGCGATATCTTGGGCGCGGCGTGGGGCGTTCTCTCAGTTTTCCAGATGATGGTGCGAAGGTCGGCGCGCGCCTGGAGTGATGACCTCCAGTGCGCTTGACGCCTACCTGGCACCTGTGTAGGAGAAGTCGTCTCCGTATATTAATTCCCCTTGGGAGCCGGTGACGCGTAGGGACGGATGTTCTGGAAATATGCAGATAAGGGAGGGAAAGGCCGCTTCCGGCCGCCTGCCCCCGCGATTAGTGGAGGACGCGAGGCGAGAGAGGCCGCGAAGAGGGGAGCGATCGGGTAACCTCAGCGGCGCGGCATCTTGACCTCCTGCAGGGCAGGCCTCGGCAGGAACCCTCCGTTTCGTACGTGTTTTCCCCAGACACGCCCCCTCTCCCCTCCAGTTTCAGGCGCCAGCGCCCTGCAGCCTCCGAGTGCCCCGGCCACGTCCTCTCAAACCCTCCGCAGGTGCATACAAGCTGCACATCCCAAACACAGCTCGGTGTCTTGCCTCCCGGCTACCTGCAGACTCTGCACCCCTTTTGTACGTGCTACCACCAGTTTCCAGCGTGGGTGCCTGGATGTCTGTATGGAGTGCCATTTACTGCCTTTCTGGCGCCCAGCAGTGACTAGGTTCCGCAGACTGTACCCCTGTAGGAATTCTGACATTCGCCCCCCCCCCGCCGTGCCCTGCTGCTTCCACCCAACCGAAGTTCCGGTGATCGTCCCCCGAACGGCGGGAAGGCAGTGCCTTTCCCATGGCGCCGTTCGTCCAGCACGTCCCCCTTGCATTCGGCTGCCGTAGGTTTGGATCATTTTCTTTTTATTTTAGTTTATTTTATTTACTAACTTGAGATAGAGAAAAAAACAACATGCATTTGTTGTTCCACTTATCTAAGCATTCATTGGTTGATTCTTGTAAGTGCCCTGACCAGGGATCGAACCCACAACCTTGGCGTTTGCTAGCACAGCACTGATGCAAAATCTTTACCAGCTCCCTGTTGCCTGTAGATTGAAGGCCAAATTTGGTTATTCACTCATTCATCTTTCCCTTTTTTTTTTCTTTTTTGCTCAATCCTTCCACCCTCCAGCACACCCCCAATTTATTAAAGTGGATTCAACACTCTAACTTCATTTCCTGCTCTTCCCCTTTCATTCCCCCTTTGCCCCCAACACTGAAACTTCATGTGTTCATTCTGTTCTTACCACTTTCTAACTCAGAGCTGGAATGATGCACAAGTCGTCCCCCCTGCTAGACCATGCAGAGACCTTTGCCCAGTTCATTCCTGCATCTTGCCGTGTGTGACGTTGTGCTTTGTATAAAGTAAGCACTCAGTTACATGTTGCTGGAATGAGCGATGGAACTACGAATGTTCCGAGCCATGTTTTAGAACCACTAACCGAGCACAAGTGTACAGGACAGTATGGGGGGCAGATAGGATAAGCTTGGTGTTGGGTAAAAGGGAAAGTGGAAAGACCAAGGTTGCGATCATTGAGTAGTCCCTGAGCAGATGATGGGAGAAAAGGGTCAGGAGGAATCAGGCAGGACTCCAATTCCTTCAGCCTGGGGAACTGGAACTGGGAAGGGATAGCCACAGAGGGAGCTGGTTTTAAAGCAAACATGAGCCCAGCGCTCAAAAAGATTTGTAGGATTTGAGATGACAGTGAGCTATCTGAAAGAAAACGTCTGGGGGGTGTTGGAAACACAGGACTGAAGCTGGAGAAAGAGAGGCTGTGCCCAAATATGTAAATGTGTGAGTCATCCACGAGGAAGCAACGGTTGAAATCATCAGTGTATGGGAGCTTTTCCACAGGAGAAAGTATTTATAGAGAAAAGCAGAAGGCCAAGGCCTACGCCTCAGGAAATGCCCAGATTTAGGAGGCAGGGATAGGAAACACAAACTTGAAAAGAAGATTAGAATAAATATAATATGTGGGTAGCAATGGAGCAGTTGAAAAGCTCGGGAAAGCGCTTCCCTACCTGGTGTCAGGAGACAGGAGATTTGGAAAAAGGAGAGCTGTTGAAGGCCCATTTGCTGATTTCCTTGCGACTTCATGATGGCATTATTCCCAGGTAATCAGGGCTTACATAGAAACGAGTGTATTTCTTTTCTTTAAGTTCATTAATGGCACCTCGGAGCTCCTAGGCTTCTGAGAGTTTCTGTGGAAAATTCTAGGTATTCCAGCCAATTTCCAGATGAAACTATTGTTGCCCATAATGTTTTCTCATATTATGATATTTTATCAGTTATTGTATCTCATTTTCTGACATCATCAGGAAATAGTCCCGTGAACAGGAGTTCTCCAGATAACTGACTCTTAGCCTTTAAATACCAAAACGTTTTCATCGGAACCACTTTTAATGGAAATGTGTGTACAATATAGTACTTACTTTTATGCAATAATCAGAGTATTTGTGCCATTATTTAGTCTTTGCTTGGCAACTAAAGGCTATTGGCATCATCAGTTACGATATTCTGCTGCATGGTAAATGTCCTTGGGCCTGCTGACACATATGGAAAAGACTGGCTGGTTGTTAGGTGACTTTGCTATCTGTTATTAGTGTTACATCTCAGTATTTTATCTTCTAGCCACTTTGTAAATTAGCTTAATTTTACCCATAACTGAAGCCTCCCTTTGACCCGGTGATCTGGAAGCAAAACACACCAGCAGAAGACCCCGAGGAAGCCTGGCGTCGAGACAGCCCCGCTTTCTGAGGCTGTGAGTGACCTGGGACAGTGACCATTCCAAAGGTGGTGACACTGAGGTGCAAAGAAGGGGCATATCATTTATGCAAGGGCACAGCTGGCAAGTGGCAGCAGGATTTTGGTCAAGTCTGATACTTCAAAAAGCCTTGCTTTCTCCTCAGTGAAACACTGTTTTCTCCTTTTCATCTCTGACTCCACAAACGTTTAGCCACGTGAAACAGCTTTGGTGCTGCTGAGCGGCCCAGGCTCTTTGCACGGTTGACGTGGACCTCCAGAAGGCAGGGGCTCAGCCCCGCAGCCTCTGCTCCCGGGACTGAGCTCCGCCAGGTACCCGTCTCCCTGACTTTATCTTCTGCAAAATGGGAGTAGTAATCCTTGCTACTTCTCCGCTTCATGAGGTTATTGTAAAAATTAATTATTGCATAGATAAACTACATTAGGGTCAAGTGAAAAAAGGTGCTATGGGGATGCTAATGGTAATTGGAGTTATTATATGTTATGTAAATGTTTAGTCTCTAAAAATATTTCAAGTTATATGAGACCATTGGTTTGGAATCACATCCGTACTCCTGTGGCTGTAATTATATGCAGTTGTTTGGATCAGAGATTACAAGATTTTAATCCAGTTCTTTGCCTCAGTGTCACCCTCCCACATAAGGAGTTCTTTGTGCAAGGGAGTTTTTTCCAGGAGAGTGCAGAAAGCCAGCCAATGCTAGTTACAAGTTTCTCTGCTCCAAGGATCACTGTTGACCCTGGAAGCCACTTGATATCGGAGGAGAAATCACAGAAGGAGGGAAGATGAGCAATCTTGGGGAAGCAGAAGTTGTGAATTGGGCTTAAGGGGTTGGAATCAAAGTCTTCCAATTCTAAAATTTGTGATTATGATATGAAGGTATTTCTCTCTCCTTTTTCCTGCTGTTCATTACATAAATAATGGCACAAACTATGCTTTCCAAGGAGAAGTGATTTCAACTTGCACTGTAAGGCACCTGCCTCCTTCTGTCCCGTTGGACAGGGCTCAGCCAGAGCCGCAGGACGGCGCTGATCTTCAGCACCCTCCCCTCACATTCTGCGGCCGATCCTATGCTCCGCTGGCTGCGCTGGTGATCAGCGTCAGCGCCTCGGTCCTCCCCAAGTCTCCATCAGATACACGTGTTACACTTAGACGGGACCTTGGAAATGCAGAGGCCAAGGGGCCGGTCCAGAATTTGCTCTCAACCACTCCTCACCCCACCCATGCTACCATCATCTTTCCTCCAGGTAATTTTCCAGAATCTTCTTCACTGAAGTGACATCACAGTGCGAGTGTTAAAAGCATTTTCTAAGCACTTGAAACGGCCGAGGAAGCAGGACCCTTCCCTGAGGGTGGGCCTCTGACGTCTCCCCCACTGTAAGAGGGTAGGTGAGTCTGCTGGGTTTCGGTACAGGGTTTTGGCGAGTTTGTTGTCCTTGGTGACGGGGCATCTGTCCCACATGTGTGCGAAGCCAGCCTTGCCTAATGATCTTTCAAAGGAGAAGTATGGAAAGCCCGATTTTAAAGCGGATGTTCAGGTGACGCACGTATCTTCAGTGCGAGTGCGTGTAACAACGTAGGGGACGAGAGAGAGCGCCAGACACGGAGTCCAGGCACTTGACCTCCTCCCTGGGGGTTATTGTGGGAGGAGACTTTCAGAGGGTGGGGCCAGCGGCTGACCCGAGCGAGAGCTAGACCTAAGCAATCTGAGGCTCTTCCCGCGTCCCCAGTCCTTGGAACGCACGTTCTGACCACCATCCCCACCGTCCATTTTCAAGGGTGCAGCCATGAGAGAGTGAGGCGTTGAGACCATGTGGCCCGAACCCAGTGAATGCCTCTGTATAAACTTTAGAGATTCCGGTGGGCGGCGCGGAGACCTACGCATCTGGCATTCGCCCAAGACAAGCCTCCTACCGCCAGTGTGGTGTGCTCCGCCTCTCTCTCCACCGCTCCCGCTCTCCCTGTACTGGAGCCGCTGTGCAAACCAGCAGCTACGCAAGTCACCCACTTCCCTGGGCTTTTGTTTTTTCACTTAGTTTCTTATTTCACAGATAAAATTAAGGCTTCGGCATTAATCCCCTGGGTTCCCCAATCCTATATGTACAGTTGGACCTCTCTCTGCCCCCTTTCACCTTTTGTCTTTCCCTCGTGTGCTGTGAGACTTCGGTCCATGCAGCCACTGCTCTTCTGGGCATTGCCCTTGCGGGTACACCTTCCCCCTTCTCTGTTTTCAGCTCTCCCCCCTTCCTGGCTCCTCCCACCCCCACACCCACCGTGTCAGCTTGCTCAGGTTTCCCCAGTCTCAAAACAAACCCGATACCCTGCCCTCAATCCCGCGTCCTCCACTAAATATCTGTGATCTCCTTTCTGCACACGGGGAGTCTGTTACAAAGAGCACTCCACTGTACACCTGCAGTGTCACAGCGTCCCTCCCCTTCCCTCTTCACCGCAGCCCTGTTTCTGCCCCCAGACACGTCACTGCAGCCGCTCTGGCAGCGTTCACTAGGGCCGACGACCTGGGGCCCAGTTCAGTGACTGCTTGTCTGGAGTCTTCGGTTTATCTACTGTCTGTGCAGCATTTGACACTTACCTCCTTCCTCCCTTAAACCTCCTCACTGTGTTTCCAAGTTTTTCATGGTGCTCCTCTGCCCTGGGACACGTTTCCTCCCCCGCTTGTCCCTAAATGTCGTGTCCCCTGGCCTTGTCTGTACTCTCCTTACATTACCTCTGCAGACCCGATCTTTTTCTGGCTTCCAGCTCTGTGCCAATGGCTCCGCCATCCGTGCTGTCTGAGCTTTTGACTCATAAATACTCCTGCCAACTAGAAACTTCTCTCTGAATGTCTGATGGCCATCTCCAGCACATGCCTAAATGTGACGTGAGTTTATCTTTCCTCCTGAGCCTGTTCGTGCACCTCTGTCTCTGTTCTTGAAGAATGCTTCCTCCTTGTTACCCACACCAGGAACCTGGCAGCCATCCTGGACTCCTCCCACACCCAGTCCCTCCCCAAGGCCCATGGACTTGAGCTCCTGGCCATTTCTTCTGTATCCACTCCTCTCCCTTTGCCACTCTTAGTTCTGACTCCCACCCCTTCCCATACAGACCACGGTGACGGACTTCAGCTGGTCCCTGTAGCCAGCTATGCTCCCCTCCAGATGCTCCCCCACCCTGCCAGTAGAGAACCCTTCTTTAGTTCTTATCAAATCTGCAGAACAAGAAAATAGGTAATAATATCACTGGTTCTGGTGTATCTACCAGCCAGCTCAAAGTAGGTTCTTTCTAAGCCACAAACTCAATCGTGCCTGTCCCTCGATCCGCCCGCCTTTCGGTGGTTCCTAATTGCTTCCAGGATGCACTGTACACTCCTCGGGGCAGAGTTACAACCAGTTAAGATTTAGTTCTGCCCTAGCTGTGCAGCCTCATCTGCCACCTCCCTGCCTAGGTTCACGGCCGCGCCACAGCGTTTCAGGCTCCCGGAAGAGTGGCACTGGGCTGCGCCCATGCTCTGCCTTCTGCGTTTGGGGTCCTCCCCACGCCGGGCCACATGGCAGCTCCTGGCCCGATGCATCATCTTCCACTGGCCTTCCGTGACACACCTGCCCCTCATCCCCAACTCCAGGGAAAACCGAGCATCTTTTCCTCTATGTCTTTACACATATAGTCACATATTTATCACAATGTATCATCATTTGTTACATCCACCTAAATTCTAAACTCCTTGAGAGTGAGGCTGTGTCTTTCACATCTTAGGCAGTTAGTGTCCAGTCGGCAACATAACGCATAGCTGGCGCTCAGTAGATGTTTATTGATCTGGCCCCTACCCTCCTCCCCAGTTTTGTACTTGACTCACCTTTCCCACCGAGCAAACACTCAACCACATTTACTCAGCCCCCCTCCTGTGCACAGCATCCGTGTTCCCCAGACACCCCCTTATCATGGCACCACTTTATCAAACCTGTCCATTTTCATGTCCGTCTTTCCTGCTGTAATGTAAGTGCCGGGAGGCCAGGGCCCTCCTGTGACGTCTCTGCCTCCCCAGCGCCTGGTGCTGGTCTGACGCAGCCGAGGCAGGGAACAAGCATCTGTGAACATGTGACAGAAGGAGTCAGACTTGCTGATTCTAAGTTCTCCAACTTCAGGTTCCAAAAGTGGTGACATAATCTAGAAGTTTCCTCCCAGTAGATGATCAGAACCGTTGAAACGCTAATTCAGACAGTTGGCAAACATGAAGGTAAACATTGAAGATAGTGAGTCAGATGAAAGTGAATCCTCCAAAAGGCTCGGGAGCATTGCAGTGAGTGTGTCCATGCCATCTCGGGCGCCCCTGCACCCGACAGCAGCTCCCATATGTTCCCTCCTGAGACACATGTGCTGGGGAGCTTCTCAGAAGCGTGTTGGACAGCCTCCCTGTGACTAAACTGGCTAGAACTAAGCTGAAAGCACATTATTTCTCTGCAGTAAAAATCGCTTTTTTCCCATTAGCACCTCACTTTAATTTGCTCGTTTTCGTCAACTAAACACAAAGCTTAGTCATTTATTTTGCGTTTTATTTCTGTTCACATAAAATCCTAAAGAAAACCCTAATCTAAAGACTCTCTTGCGATTTGTGACCTTACTTATTTTCTTCACTTTACGAGCATTTATCAATATCCGGAGTATGTCTAGGCTTCATGTTGGGGGAGTGGAGAGAATTTAAAAAACGTGGAACACAAATTCTGAGACCTACGTGAAGAGTCGCACAGAAGACAGTTGTGATGCAGCATAAGTATGATATAAAATAGTCCACGGCAAACTAATGGGGTGCAGGAACAGGTCATTCCAGTCCAAGTTTTGAGAGACTTCTGAGAGAGGGGCAGAAATGGAGCAAAGTGGCAGTACCCGGGAGAAATTACCGGAGGCAGCAAACCCCCAGCAGACACACTGTGCGCACACCGCTGGGAGTGAGGCCCTGGGAGGGACCTGGGTTTGCATGTGGAGGGTGGAGACTGGCCGTTCTGCTGCTGAACGCTCTTCAGAGACCTGTGGCTGCTCCATTTTCCTTAGGCCAACTCACAGGGCTCTTGGCTCCGCTTCCCTCCCAAGTCCCTCAGGGGTCCTTGTGTGCTATCATCTCTGTCCTTTTGGAATGAGGTGTGGTGCCATCTCACTGAGGGAAACGCGTGTCTCTTTGAATTTCGCTGTATCCGGTGAGACATTGGGGAGGGTTGACCCTGCTTTTCTCTGTGGCTGGTGAGCATCCTCTTTCTCCCACAGCCGGGGAGCTTGGCCCTACCGAGATCCGCAGCATTTTTAGGTGGGAAGGGCATTGCTTTAGATGCAGACCGCCCTCAGTGACTTTAGCCAAGTAGGGACTCATTTTTCTCTAAAATGACATAGTGATTATTATTTTCTACCTCCCAGATTATGATTATAAGGATTAGCAAAAGTCAGTTCCCCTCTTCCTCCTCACCATGTTCCAGGGAACCACCCCTTCCTCTGGGGCCCATCGCCCTGGTCTGGTCCCCCGTGTGGCCTCCCAGACGCCCTGAGTTCAACACAGTGGCTCCCGTCAGTGTGCTCCCCCCCTCGTCCCCCAGTTCTACTACCTTCCCAGTGCCAAGTGTGTGCACCCCCGAAGTAACCACTGGTCTGTCTGAAGGGAGGCCAGCCCAGAAGTGGCTGAAGGGCAAAGCCTGTCTTGCTTGACAATACGTGATGGCTCCGTGTGGGGCCTCGATCTAGTCCTCACTGCAGCCTTTGGGAAGGGGTCCCAGTGTTGTCCCTGCTACTGCAGGGAACTTGGGGCACAGGGAGGTTACATGATACACCCTGGGCTCATAAGCGGGGTAGCCCAGGCAAGAGTCCAGACCGCCTGCTCCCTGCTGTGTTCTGCGGTTCGACCCTCAGAGGTGGTTTCCGTAGTCACAGAGAACGGGGGGAGGGGGGCGGCACTCACCGGGGGGCCAGCAGAGTGGTGGGGGCTTATTTCTTGTGTCAGATTGGCTCTGGGTGATAGGACCCTTTATTTCATCATGCCCCAAAATGCGTCCCCTGGAAAAGTACTTAAGGCTTCATTGCTACTAAATTCATTTAATTTAGACAATAGAGTAAATTGTGTTCACTTACTGGAGTTTCTTAGGTCTACACTGAAATATTAGAGGTGCTTTAAAAAATAATAAAGAAACCCATTTCACGTTGTTCAGCCCGGTATTCCCCAGTCTGCGGAGTGTGGAACCTTCCCCGCTGCGCACCGCCTGCTGATGCCCCACGGAAGCACCGCTCTATGTAAACTTTCTGGAGGACAGACAGACACAGAGCTGTTTTAGAAGTTGTATGTTAATGAAAAGTGTACTGGCTTTATTAAAGGAAGACACAAATATTCCGCCTGCTCTGCCACGGCCCTCTGACCCACCGTGCCCAGCGTGGCTGTGGGGAGGGCCAGCTGTGTCCACTGAAAAAGGCTCCCGGGCTCCGCTCGGCCGGCGCGTGGCGCGTGCCCCACGGTGAAATTTCAGCTCCCGGGGCAGAGGTGGTATCCAGTGTCTCCCTCTGTGAACACTGACCTCAGATTTGGTAGCTACAAGCTTCCCAACTTATTTCCATACAATGACCCAGCTGGATCTGAAGGTAGACTATGATGTCACCTGCTATCTATAGTCATTCCCTAATTAACACCTGGCCAAGGAATACCTGGCTGGTTTGTTCTAAATTAGGACTATATCTCATTGTCATCCCTCAGCTGTGGGGCAGCAAGCCAGGGCACAGGGCTGCCAGCACTGGGGATCATCCGAGGCCCGAGGCGGTCAGAGGCTGCATATAGCCCCGTGTGGAGGACGCTGGAGGAGGAGTGTTTAGAGGCGGCAGGCCCACGGGAGGCCTGTGTTTGGGAAGGCAAGGCCTCCCTGCAGTCTCACTGGCTCCTGGGATCATTATGTGGCCTGGCTGGGGCCCTTTACCAGCACAGCCCCAGGTGGTGGGGTTGGCCCTGCCTTGCTGGTGGAACGCTCTAGTTGATTTTTCTCCCAAGTTTGCCTTTCATGGGCAAGAGTCACTTCAGGCTCTCACACACAGATCCCCATACCGGTCCCAGAGGGCTGAACCGGCCTGTGTGATAAATGCCCTGTGTGAGCTCCACGAGGAGGGCAGTTGGGGGGACCCTGCTCTGGCTGTTCGGGGGTCTCACACAGCAGGAATGGGCTCAGTCCATTCCTCTAGGTGCTTTCGTTTCCTGTCACTTTGGTTTGGAGGCCCAGCTTGGGCTCTGGAAGAGTCTCACGTTGTCTCAGAAGGGACAGCAAGGGTCTCATCCTCCTCATCCCCGTCTTCTTTGGGGCTCTGCACTCCCAGGCCCTCGGGCCAAGGGCAGCTCATAGCCCGATGCTGGGCCCAGCTGGAATAAGTGTGTGTATGTTTTCTTCCCCTCTTGGACCAGCCCTCCCCTTTCTGTAACAAGAAGTCATTTTTGCAGAGGCAGTCTGGTGGGCTGTTGGGACTGGCTCAGTGTCCTTTATGTTAAACCTCTTGTGTGCTCTCACTGGTCCAGGACATTCACCCAGCACACACTCGGTGCAGACTAAGGAATGAAAGGTAAGTCGAACATGTCCCTACCTTCTTGGCATCGCGTAACTAGTTTGGATTTGGGATAACAGAACCGTTCTGGAGGTAGTTGGCCGTGGCAGTAGCACAGCACCATAGACACACTTAATTCCGTGAAACTACACCTAAAAATGAGCACAGTGGTCAATTTTGTGTTATGTGTGTGTGTCCGCAATGAGGGAAAACCCCAACTTGTTCAGCAGACAGTGCACCCGAAACCCAACCAGAGAAGACATTCGTGAAGCCTTAAACCCGCAAAGGCGAAGAAGCGTGTGAATTCGAAGGGACCCCCGAGCGAAGCGAACCAAACGCCCGCACAGCCCCCATGCTGCGGGGAGAACAGCAGGCTGGAGAGTTGCGCACGTGAAGGGGAGGCACGTGCAAAGAGAGCACTGATCACGTGGAAGAGAAAGCAAACCCCCAGGGGAGAGCCTGCAGGAGGGGCAGCCTGGCACCGCGAGCCCCCAGGGCCCGTGGGAGCATTTCCTGGAGGCGTGAGGGGGCGGAACCGCGCAGGAAAGGGGGCGGGGCAGTGCCCCTCAGTGGATGGCGCTGGAGAGGCCTCTTGCTTCGAGTGAGGGGACAGGTCTGGTCTTGATTCGAAGTGACTTTGTGCTGACCATCCCGGTGTTACAGCTCCGTGGCTACAGAAGGAGAGTCCCAACGACCCCCGAGGAGTGAGCCGTCAGAGGTGGTTAGAAGTGGCCAGAAAAGGTGGGCCAGCCGCCCGGTGACCCGTCTCAGCCCGCATGGGAGCTGGAGGAGGGCTGGAGGGGCGCTGCAGGGTAGCGCAGGCGAGGGCCTCGGGGACAGCCAGCCAAAACCAGCCGGGCAGCTGGGGGGAGACAGGTGGTGGTCGGGAAAGCTGTTACCTGCCGTGAGAACCCCAGATTTGCAGGGGGACAGGGGGACCTCACTTAGAACAGCCAGTGGGTGAGCTGAGCTCTGTTGGAGGCAAAGATGCCGGGAGCCAGAGCCGCTGGGTCCCCGGGGTGGCGGGGCCGAGGGAGGGAGTAGGGGTGGGCCCTGTGTCTGACCTGCTGACCATACCAGCCCGGCCCTCGGGGGCCAGGCTGGCACGTAGTAGGTGGTCAGTAAATATTTGGTACATTGAAACGAGTTGGAAACCCACTTGTTTCTATTTTGTGTGATTTGCTTTTTGCTTGTTTTTTGTTTTGTTTCGCTCTCAGTTTTCTGGTGAAAAGTTATTTTCTTTTTTAAGAAGAGTATGTTTGGTGCAGCTAAAGAACCTGAAAGGGAGCGGGGTGCTCACCTCTAGAGCAGAGTGCCCCCCCCCTGCAGGTGACCTCTCTGTGACCCTCACAGGGTCCCTGTCCTCCCCTGCAGACTCAGTCCGTCTGCGCCTTCCTCGGCCCGGCCTCCGGGCCTCCAGCAGGCCCGTGCTGGGCTGGACCCTGTCTGCCAGTGGCTCCCGGCTCTCGCGAGCTCCGCGCCGCAATTGCCAGACGCCTGACCGACATCTCTCGTTTGTTCCCCAGGTTCCCGCATCTTGGCTCATCCAGAACCGGCGCTGTCTCCCCTCCTTCCTGAGCGGCTGCTGCTCCTCTCCCTCCGGATTCCACACATCCTCAAGAAGCATCCACGTCTGTTCAGCATCTCCAGTGGGAAACCTCAGTGTGACTTTGCCACCTTTTTAACTCACCCTCGGTGTTGATGAGCGCACCTCAGACGCAGCCGTGGAGCCCCTCCTCGCCGGGCTGCCCAGCCCCATCCCAGCTGCTCCAGAAACACTAACAGGCCCCTGTCTGTTCTGCTGCCCCTGTCTGTTCAGGGGCCGGCGTCCCTGCCACTCTAGTCCCCCTCAGAGAGAGCTAGAGGGCCTCAGACTCAGCTCCGCCTTCCCCGCGCCCAGCGGAGTGCTGTTCCTCCGGGGCCCACCGACTCCTGGGGTCTCTGAGCTCTCGTCTGGAGCCCACAGTCTCAGGAAAGCCCAACCCATGAGCCAGGGTGCGTGCTTCCTTCTTCCGACTGGTCCCCAGTTCCAGGCTCTGGGGCTCATGTTTGCTTTGCTCTGGGTGCCGTGGGGGCGGGGGTTCATGCAGTGACCCCCAACCTGGGCCGCAGCTGGAGTGCCCCAGGGCGTTCCATGACAACATCACAGCAATATAATGATGTCACACTCAAGCACATCATAGGACATTTTTAGGTGAAATGTTCAAATTAAAACTATAAATGATTACATCCACATTATTGCCCTACCAGCCACATGCAAGCAGGCGTTATTTCGACGGACCCTGTGTTGTCCTGTATTCCTTCTGCTGTTCCAACAAATCAAACTTTTAATTTTCTGTACTTCCAGGCTTTGTCTGCACATGCTAGTAGCTTTTATGTAATTGTATTCACAGCACACAGCACAGCCATCACATAGATGATTTTCTTTATGTCCTCACACATAATATATTTTCTTTACATCATGATGTAACTTTAGATCCTAGCCCATGTGGAATCCATCACCCAGACCCACAGAGTCTGCCTCCAGTGTGTATGTCTGATCTGTAATCCACTCCCCTCCACCCCTTCCCTTATCTTCTGGGCTGCAGCTAACGCCTCTTAACCTTAACCGGTCTGCATACTTCTCTCTCCTTATCTCTTCTTCCAGAAGCCACAGGGATCTTAACAAAAATGTAAGCCAGATCACGGTATTGCCCAACCCGCTTGTCAGTACATTTGGATAAGTCCCAAGTCCCCAACCCAGCCTCGGGGTCCCATATACCTCCCCCACCTTGTCCCCTGCTGTGCTAGGCGCACAGCGATGTAGCCACATGAACCTTTCCCCAGTTCCTCACACCTGCTCGGTCCCAGCCACCTGGAGGTTTGCAGTTCCCTCTGCCTGGGGCCTGTCCCCCACACCGTGTCTGGCTGGTGCCTCTTTGTTCTCCGGGCCCCTTAGATGTCTCTTCAAAGAGGCCATTACTCATCACCGCCTCAGCCTAAATTACGACTCTTATTCACACAGATCATAGTCTGTATATTTGTGTGATTCTTTGATTAATATATTACACACAATTTCATAGTTCCATGATAGGAAAACTGTTTCTTTTGCTTTGTCCCTGGTGCCCAGCACAATACCAGCCATATACATGGTAGGTGATCAGTATTTGTTGAAAGAATAAATGCTTTTCTATTACTGTATAGTCTGATAGCTACCTAATACCTGATAGTTATTCATTTAATTAATGGCTTTAATAAGACATTTGTTTCATATGCACTTGAAAGAACTGAACTCTTATGGTCAAAAGAAAATGTTCAAAGTCTCGAATCAGCAGTATCAGAAATCTGAACACACTAATAATGGTGTTGTATATGGACATGGTGAGCCTCATTTTGCTGTTGAAAGAAAAAATATATGGATTATAGGTTTTGAAATCAAGGTAGTGGGTTGTGAGCAGTGCAGCATTTAAAAATAGAACAGAGTGAAAAATGTTAGAATGTTTTGTTGGTGAGAGGATAAGAATTAGTTTGTAAAACCTTCACAGTATATATATGTAACTTTGTTTCCATTTTACATAGATATAAATATAAATATAGATACAGTGGATGTATGTGCTGGGTTGCAGTGGGAAATACATTTCCTACCGGGGGTTGCAGTTAAAACGTAGAGAGGCGCAGATGTCAGCAGCTTGCTTTGAGTTCGGAAAGCTGTTTGAAGTCCCAGTTGTCACCTGAGGAGTCCCTTGTCCAGGGTTTCCCGTGCTCGCCTTTCTGACGTGGCCAGTGACCAGACTGCTCGGAGGACTGGGTGCATGGGAGACTCCAAGGGCTGTTCTCTTTCTCAATAAACTTTTTATTTTGGACGAATTTTAATTCATGGAAAAGCTACAAAGATAACACCGAGTCCCCGCACACCCCTCACGTGGCTGGCGTCTCCCGTAACCACGCGGTGCACTCAGGGAACCATCGCCGGCTCGGCTCTGTGAACCGACTCCAGACACTGGTAGGAGTTCCCCAGTGCTCCCTCCTTCTCATCTGGGGCCTCATCCGCGCTCCTGCATGTGTTTGGTCTCACACCTCAGCCTCCTCCGGCCTGCGGCAGGTCCTCAGTCTCCCCTTGTTGCTCACGACATGTGTGGCGTGGAGGAGCGCCGCTCAGGAATCCCGAGGGGGGTTCCTCCGTGCAGATCCATCTGGCATGTTTCTCCCGGTTAGACCCGGATCACGGGGCTGGGGGGAAATGTCATATGCAGACGAAGTGCACACCCCATCACGGCCTGTCAGACGGTGCATGGCATCCACACAGCTCACCCCTGCCGCGTCGACCTTGACCATCAGCAGGTCAGGGGGTGTCTGCCAACTTTTTCCACCGTAAAGCTGTCATTGTTCCCATCGCAGACTCTGTTCTGTAGAAGCAAATCACCAAGACACTCAGACCATCCCACTCTCACTGGGTGGGGGGGTGAGGGTGTTAAATTCCACCCAGAGGTGGACGATCCACACACATTATTTGGAACTCCTCTGTGGGGAAGATTTGACTCTTCTCTACTTGTTTAAAACTTATATCAGTATGGACTTAGGTATCTTTATTTTATATTCAGCGTTATGACCCCGAACAGAGTTATGGGTCGTGTTGTGCACACGCCTCCACCTTAGGCAGCTGGGAGCTCTCGCACTCGGCTCCTGTGTCCCTGACACACTCCCCATCCCGCCGGGGTTGCGAGCACCGCCTTCCTTTCCAGTATCACAACATGCTCTGGGCTCCTTGTGTATGTCCCCTGCCCCAGACTAGGATCAGTCATTTCTCTAGAGCCTTGCTTTTGAGAGCCAAGGGGCAGCGATGTGGAAATCACCCTGTTTGACACACACACTGTGCACAGGGCTTTCTCCACCCAGGATGCCAGGAGGGTGAGTTGGCAGCACGGGCGAGGGCGCACGTGGAGCTGCCTCCTGTTCCCTTAGTTTCCGAGGCTCATGCACACCACAGTGAGTGCCCGCGGTTAGCCGATCTGCCCGTCCAAGTGCAGAATGTCCTTCAGAATGCTGGGCCGAGCCTGGATTCTGGAAGCCTCTGCTGCCCACAGAGAACAGCAGGAATCCTGAGTCCCTGAGCCAGTGCTGGCCAAGGTCCGGCTGCCCAGACTTTTGGGGGCATCTCTGCCCTAGTCACTCGGAACTCTGGGCCCATCTGGGCAGCAGCGTTTACCTTCCCAAGGCCGCTATTTCACACTGGGCTTCTGCCCCACCGCCTCCCTCCCGTGCGTGTTCAGTAGGTGGCCCTGCCCCTTAGAAAAAGGAGCCTACCAGGGGAGTCCCCTCCACCTCACTGGCCTCCCTCAGTGTGCCCTCTCCTCTCTCCTAGGCTCATGCCTCCCTTTCCCGAGGACCTGCCCTTCTTTCCCACAGCTTCATTCCTGTGCCCCTCCCTGGCTTCTCTTGTTCAGCCTTAAAGGACACTCAAGCGTTGGCCCAGACTCTCCTTGGTGTTGCCTGAACCCCCAGCCCGCAAGGAATCTCTCTCTCTCTCCCGCTCTTGCACTTCAGGCCTCTTGAGAGAAGATACTCCACCATCATCTCCCTTGACAAGGGGGGCCATGGAGACCCCGCCGGTGGGAAATTTTCCATAGAGAAAGGGTGCCGGTGTTGGCTTCGACGGGGGGGGGGAAGGCACTGATCAGGAAATGAGGTGCCCCCTTCAGGGATGATTCCAAGTTGGGGAAGCGGTGCTGGTAGAGGCTGACTCTGAAGCTTAGACGGCTCTGGGTGTGTGGGCGAGCTCCTGGGCCTGGGGTTGGGGTGGAAGGAGAGGAACGGAGGCCGCTCCTCACCAGGGACCGGAGGGACATCCTTCTCCAAACCTCGTCCGATCGACCCGTTCCTTTCCTCGCTTCACTGTGAAAGCCTTTACCCACAGTGACAGCCGCTTCACCATGGAGCGTCTCACCTCACATGGGCCCACACCTCCAGCATCGCCCTGCTTTCCCCTGACTGTGAAGCAGCCCAGTGATTCACCGGCCACGCCTGCTCGGCGACACTGCATCTTCCCAAGGCGACGTGGGTGTGCCTTTTCCAACCGTGGAGCAGAGGAAACTCCGGTTCAGAGTTTGGACGCTCCTTGGCCCCATGTTCTGCACATCTGCCCTCTGGTACCCCTACACCAGCTGAGCTGGTTCCAGCCATTTATTCCCAGGAATTCTCCCTGGTCTTTGGAATTCGGCCTGGGACAGACAGGTTTCCTCCGGAGCAAGTGCTCATTCTTCTCTGGCTCTAAACCTGAGTTTATAGGCCCCAGCCGATGTTGTGTGTGTGTGGCCTGGCCTATTCACTAATGCATTCCTCCAGAAATAGCACGTGCAAAGGTCCTGGGGCTGAAGGTGGGCCAGAGTGCAGAAAGCAAGGGGGAAATTGGAAGGGAAAAAGGCTGGAGAGGACAATGGCAACGCAGTGGGGCAGGGCCGTGTATACATGTCCAGTATCTTGGTCTTCACCGCAAGGACAGTGGGAAAGAAGACCCCGAAAGGTTTTTAGAGGAGTGACACGATCAGATTTGTAACTGTCACAATTACTGACCAGTCGTTGGTGCCTGCCCCACAAAACTGCAGCGGTCAGCAGGTCAAGTTGTGGTCCCAGGGAGATGCGGCTGGAGTGGGCGCCGTGCTGCTCCATACACTCCTTCCTGGACTTCCTGCTGTCTGGGGATGCCAGGCCCCTCTGGGCTGTGTGCTCCCAGCAGGAGGTGACCCCGTGGAAGGCCCTGAGGGGCGGACGAAGGTTAGGTGGGCCCCAGTGCCGGCCTTCAACAGGGAGCAAGGCCCTGATCCACGGAGGAGATCAGGAGACCGCTCTGGTGACGGTTCCACCTCCATCACCTCGGATTCCCTCGCTCCAGGAACAAGGACAACTTAATCAAACCTTAAAAGCAATTAATTACCCTCCAGCTGAGAGCCCTCATCCCACCTTCTCAAGGAAAACCCCAGGACACCTGCTGCGATTGGGATCCTGCCTGCCATGAGGGCCCCCGCTGGTCCCCCCGCTGGTCCCCCCAGCCACCCAGCCTGGCCAGGGACTGGAAGATGAGGGGGCTTGGAAGGGCACGGCCCAGCCCACCTCGATTCTGAAGATCCTAGCTCTTCTTGGAACGTGTGATCTTGGGCAAATCACTCCCCCCACCCCCGGCCCTCTCCGTGCCCTCACCTGCAAACGGAGGGAGCCCCAAAGCCCCCTCCGCCTGCGAGTAAGACTCAGGCCAGGCAGGCAGGCAGGCAGGCAGGCAGGCAGGCAGGACGCTGGCCAGCGGCGCTGCGCGGAGCCCACAGTGGGCATGCGGCGGGGGCGCACCGTCACTGGGTCGTAAAGCGAAGGGGTCTGCCTGGGAGGCGGGTGGCCGCCGCGCACTGGCAGCTCCCGCCCCTGGGCTGGGCACACGGCCTGGGGGCCGCGAGGTTACGTAAGGAGTGGGGCGGGGCGGGCACCGCCCCAACGCGCGGCTGCCCTGCCCCCGGTGGCCCAGCCCCCCACCTGCCTGCCCGCGCGGCGGCGGCGGCGGCGGCAGTGGCAGTGGCAGCACAGCCCGCGGAATGGAGGAACGCCGGGGCTGAGCCGGGCGCGCAAGGGCCGCCGCATGTGCTTCGCGGGGAGCAGCTGCCGAGCGGGCGGACAGCGAGTGCGAGAGGCCGCCTCGGAGCAGCCGCGGGAGAGCGCCCGAGATGGGGTGAGTGAGCCCCCGCGCCCCAGGGCTGCGGGCCGCCCCCCCGCGTCGTCTCAGAGCCCCCGAGCCTGGAGTTCATGCGCCGCCCACCTTGCGCCCACCTCCCCAGCCCGCGGCCCTTCTGTGCAAGACGCCCGGCCACTGCGCGGGGACAGGCGCCTGGCTGGCTTCGCAGCCTCGGCCATGCGGTGGTCCCCTCGCTCCCGGGCGCGGTCAACTCCAGGGCCTCTGTCGGTGAGTGCTGGGAGCAGTTTGTCCTCCTCCACGATTGGGTTCATGACAAACAAAATGGAAATCCAAGTTTTCCTGGAAAGGAAATGCTAACTGCCCCCCAGCACAGGGAGGGTGGACTTGGAGATGGTGGCCGTCTGAGCAGCTAGGTGAGGCTCCGGTCTTTGAAACCAGGGAGGAGGTGCTCGGAGCGCACTTGAAATACTCCGCCGATGTGACTAACGCTTCAGAGCTGGCAGGTAATTTAAAAAGCAGGGTTGATTTCTCCTGGCTGCTCTCGGAGGGGCAGGCGTTGTGAGGCAGGGAGCCACTGTGCTCACAGCAGTTACCTCCTAACAGCCGCTCTCCCCAGGGAAGTGCACTTCGAGGGCACGTCGGCCGTGTGCAGGGGACAGTTATCGTGCCCGCTTCGAAGATGAGGAAGCGGAGGCCTGGTGCGGGTGGGGAACTCCCCTGGGGTGTTGGGCAGCTGGTGAGCATTCTTGGAGGGACACTGTGTGTGGGCAGAGGGGAGCCACAGCCCGGTAGTGGGGGGTGGGTTTGCGAGTGGACTAGCGTCTCTGAACCTCTGTCCTCTGCTGCCGAGCCCAGCGTCCTTCTTGCAGCCCTGGTCATTACTCAAAGACTGGTGCGCTGTGCGCCTGGAGATCTTGCTTTCCTGTGTGGGACAGGTGAGCAGTGGCAAGGAGCAAGGTGGTCCTGGGGGCTGGACCCAGCTCCTGTGGGTCAGTGGGTGCATTGTGTCTTGCTCTAGAAAAGTTTCTGGAGTCATTTTTTCCGTGTGAACTGTGTCTGTGGGGTCTGCAAAGTGCTTGAAAGAATCAGAGGCAGGCTAAGAGGAGTTCTGAGGGAGGGAAGTATGAAGGCTCTGGGCTGACACGAACAGGACAGGGGGACAGAGAGGGGCCAGGGGATGTGCTTAAGACACTCGTGCAGATGGAAGAGGTTTCACACGTGCAGAAACTGGGAGAGTTTGCCAGGGGCGCCCCAGCTGGGAAGCAGGCCTACTGGAGCATTTCCAGGGACCCCTTGGTAGAACAGGACAGGGCTGCTCCCGAGG
This sequence comes from Tonatia bakeri, assembly GCA_004024845.1. Taxonomy (NCBI): domain Eukaryota; kingdom Metazoa; phylum Chordata; class Mammalia; order Chiroptera; family Phyllostomidae; genus Tonatia; species Tonatia bakeri. The sequence goes on along the minus strand of PVIA01000748.1, from coordinate 144,969 downwards.
GCAGGGGGACCTTTGTGGCTCTCCGATTTCACACTTAAAAAAAAACGTATTCGAAGAAGGAGTTGGCAAATTTAGATTTCAAGATGGAAAATAAAGGGATCTGTTCGTTTTAACTTCCTGACCCCCCCAACCCCCCACCCTGCCACCAGCCAACACAAAACCAAGCCAATACACTTGTGTGATCAAAAACAAATATTGAAACTCTGGCTGGCTGAGATCAAGTAGTCTCGTGGAAATGAAAATGTTGACACATAAAAGCTGAAAGAAAATGTCAGAAAATAGCATTTGTTTGTGGAGAAGCAGGGAGGAGTAGCTTGGGGATTTTGTTTAAACACGGGATGTGTCTTTCATGTGATGTGATTTTAACATCACCCATAAATATCTGTTACTCACGTCTCATAGGTGAGGGCCAGTCTGTAACTCCTACCTACTGCCGTCACTGTTAATGCACCTACTTCTTCTATAATTTACGGGATGCACAACCCTGGGCTGTAAAACGAGAGGGAGCTGGGGCTGGATGAGCAGTCTGGATAGAGGCGGGCGGAGGGAGCCATTTCCACCGACAATAGAGCTGATGTCGTCCTTCCCGAGTGTGCAGTGGGTCGGAGGAGGGGGAACCAGAAAAGGGCAGCCAGGCGGTCACTTCCGTGCGGTCCCACAGCCTTGCCGTGGCTGTACCTGCAGCCACAAGCAGGATTTAAGGGGAAAATCTGAGTTTACCTCTGCCCACTGCAGGTGCTTTTCCTCCTTTAGCTGTCCCCGTGTCCTGCTCCTCTCCTGTGAAGGGTTTCACATCATGTACAGTGTCCCCAGAAGTCTGTGTTCTCACTCCCCAAGGCGGCCTTCTCATACCTTCTTCCCTCCTCAGACCCCCCTCTGCTCCCCCCACACACACCTGGCCTCCCTTCCCAGCGACTAAAGAGGAGCCACGGCCAAGGACGGCCTCGCCTCCCGCCACACCTGCAGTGCCCGTGAGGCCGCCCTGCTGGTTTGCTTCCCACCTGCTCTGCCGAGTGCGTGGCCAGTCCCTCCTCTCATCCAGCCAGAGCCCCGCCACTCCCAGGAGACGGTCCGTTCCACCCCCTCTCACCTCCTCAGGAAACATTTCTCCATCTTTCGCTGCCTTCTCTCCCGCCCTTTCCCATCAGTATACAATGTGCTTCAGTTCAGTGCTGTCCGGTAGGACTCTCCGTGCTGCTGGAAATGTTCCGTGTCTGCACCGTCCCGTATGTCTGCCACACGCGGCTGCTGGGCACGGGAGATGTGGCTGGAGTGGCCGAGGGCCTGAATGTTTCATTTCTTTCACTTTCAAACAGCCACGTGCCAGTGGCTGCCACATGGGGTGCATGCACTGTGGCTTCTCTCCCCTAGCCCCTCTCTCCTGCTTCTGTCCCACCTCCTTGCTCCCCTTCCCCTGAAAATTTCTCTACAGTGCGTCCAAACCCACTGTCTCCGTTCCTTTTCTTTCCCCCTCACACCCTACAGTTTGGCCTCTGTTCCCACCTCTCCATCGAAATGCCAGGGTCGCTGGTGACCTGCAGGCTGCCAGACTCTGCCCTGGTCTGGCTCCACCTCTCTGCAGCATTCCTTACCAGTGCCAGCACCCTCCTCCTTGAAACACCCCCTCCCCTAGCTTCTTGCCACCCGATGGTTCCTTTTGCTCCTTTGCCTGACCTCTGAATGATGGGGTTGCTGGTCCTGGTCCCTTCCCACCGTCATTTCTCTCTTTCTAGGTTGTGTTACCTGCCCCCAGCTGTGGCTTTATGTATCAACGACTTGCTGATGAGTCCCGTGTTCCCTTCAGGCTTCCGACTCTTGACCATGCACGGAGCTCTTGCCATTCCTTTCTGTTCTCTCCCTCCCTCTGCCTCCCCCCTTGCAGTCAGTGACCGCCCCATGCACCCACTCGGTAAGAGTTATCCCGGATTCCTGTCTCCCCTGTCTCCTCCCCCGCCCTGTTCAGGCTGTCACCGAGCCCCAGGACCGACCTCCAGGATATATTGGAATGCATTCTCCTCCCTCCGTAATCAGCGTTCCCACTCTGTGCTTGGCTACCGCTGCCTCCTTCCCGGACCGACTTCCTAACAGGCCCTCCAACTTCTACTCTGGGATGTCTGCAGTCTATTTTCCACACTGGACCCCCAGTGACGGGACTTTGAAATCGCAGGTCACACCGCTCTTTTCCTTATATACCCTTCGGTCATCAAGGGGCTGGCCGGTGCCCATCTCCACCGTGGCCAGCCACTCCGCTCGCACGGCCTCCTTGTTTTTTCCAGCCCTGTCTGTGACCTTTGACCTTGCCCTTCCTCCTGCCCAGGGGCCCTTGCCCTGGCTCTGCACATACCTCCTTCTGTTCCTTCGGATTTCAGCATCGGGGTTGAAATCCTGGATCCGGAACAGACTCTCCAGTTGCTGCCACACACTCTCCTGCCGAGTCTCTCCTGCCCACCATGGCTCCTCGCTGACACAGGACCTCCTTTGTTCCCATAGCGCACCTTGCCGCCATCCGGGCCTGTCTGCTTATTTGCACTCTCTTCCCCGATGGCACCCGGTGAGGATCAGTCTTACCCTTTCCACCCGTGCGTCCCCATCTCCAGCCCAGTGTCTGTCACCTCAGAGGCCCCCGGTAAATATTTTCTGATTGAGGTAATGCCTGCTGGGCAGCCTTGCTTACTTGGACGCTGGCCTGGGAGTTGTGATAATTTCTGGATTGCCTTGTACATAGCTAGCTTAATTGAGAGTCGCCAGGGCCAAGAGAGGAAGAAGTCACATTTGGGTACAGTTTTCTTCTAAGGCTAAGGCAAGCCATTTCGGTTTTATGGTGGCAGGGTTGGTTTTCGGGCTGCGGGCTGTCACCCAGGTATTGGGGTTGTATGTTGTCTTCTTATCTGCCTGCAAAAGGCTAGCAGAAAAGCCGGCTGGTCTGCCCTTGTGACTTCTAGCTGATTTTGTCAGTGTTTACAAACAAGATCTACTGTATGTCTGTCTCGCTTCAGTTTACACTCACTTATTTTCTTCGGCCAAGATTACGTTGCAGTGTACGGAGGCCACAATCTTGGTCATCTGACACCTCCGGCCTCCTTTTGGCAATTGATACCCATGAACTTTCTTTTGATGTTCATTTGCTCCCCGTTTACTGTTCACTTTCCACTCCTCCGGAATCACACCGAGCCCTGCAGTGCCTACGAATCATGGCCTTTTGTTTGGGGTTTGCGTTGACTGAAACAGACTCAGTTTCCCAGGTATACGGAGGGAACTTTCTTCTCTCGGTCCTGTTTTGGCTTTTTTAGACTTCCCTTTCTGTGGTTCATTTAATCTCTTCATCTGTACTGCAGTTAGAGAGTCTGCTGGAGGTCCAGGATGGGCAGACCTGCCGGTTAGTTCCTGCCCTTGTGGAGTTTGTAGTTTATTAGGGGAGATGAGCCCCATATACCAGTACCGGCTCTGTCTGTGAGTTTACGCGGAATGTTGTGATCCACGGCGTGTCCGAGGGGGTGCCCGGCTCTTTGGGATCAGTACCCTGTGAGGAGGTGCTGGGCAGGCTGCCAGCAGCCAGCAAGACCCCCATTACTCGGACAGCCATCTCCCCTGTGTCAGAGGTGCAGAGATGCATGGTGCTGGGAGTGAGGAGGGGGGCACCGAACTGACTGCATGGGGGGAGGAGTGAACGAATGCTCTCGTCACTCTCATTAGAGACAGTGCCGCCTCTCCCAGCTTTGAGGGCTCAAGATGGAGCCCTGGGCGCGTGTGACACTTGTCCACAATCCCCTAAAGGAGGCCCCAGAGCAGAGGGATGGCTTGTTTTTGGCTAACGCACTCAGTGATTCTGTGTAAATTGCTAGTTTTTCTTCCATGATGACGTCCAAGGATCTTCGAGTCAGACGTGCGGTCACCATTAGCAGACCTGTCCACGCCCTCTGTTCCTCGCTCGGTGTTGTGCCCTGGGCTCTCTGATCGCCTTCCCTCTGTCTCATCTCCCACTTTTTTCTTTTAACAAAATGAAAATAGCTTTGCTTTCTTTTCTAAGTATAAAAACATGACATGTTCATACTGAAACATGACAGCAGGAAGAAGTGAAAATTACTTGTCATCCCATGTGGCGGGGGTAACCTCCCGCACCAGCCGGTCTTTGCATACTGTCCCTGTGCATGTGAGTCTTCGTGTGGAGAGACCCGTGCGTGTGTCTGCAGAGAGCGAATGTGTCTGCGTAACGAGAAAGGGCACCGTGTCACACGCCTGCTCTGTAGCATAAGTTTTTAACGTAAAATGCCCCGAGTGGACGTTTTTCCACGCCAATAACTATAAATCTACATCACCATTTAAACCCACTTCTGATTTGTCATTTTGTGGGATTTTATACGTCTTTGTAAACCTGCTTAAATCCTTTGCAGCACAAGGCAGGGCATAGTCTTAAAAAAAATTAAAAAGACATATTGACAATCCCTTGAAGCAGTTGTTAGCTTCACATGAATTACTGACAGAGAACAAACCCTGGCGGAGACCAAGATCACAGTGAGCGCTGGGTGATCTGCGGTGGCACTGTAATTTGGGGTGAGTCACCGCTCCTCAGTGAACCTTGGTGGGAACACACGGATTCATCGTGGTTGCTAGGGGTGGTTGGCAAACCAGGGCCCAGCTGCTCAGACTGTTGCTGCTTGTTTGGAAGCGCCAGGGCCTAGAGATGCTGCTTGGAGGCCTGGGCAGGCAGGTTCTCTGCCAGTGGACAGCACCGGGGCCTGACCCAAAGTGCCCCTTGGGCTTCAGAAGCCCTTCGTCTGGGGGGTGCCATACCCCGTCCTCCACAGAATTCCCTTGGCGAGGGGATGGACAGGAGGGGCGTTACAGTCCCGGCTTCCGTTATAAGGCAATTTTTTTTTAAAAGCCCCAAACCTGGACAAATCCTGTGATCGATCCCCTTAGCCAGCACTGACCCTGGAAGCCTTTGGGAAAAGACTGCCTTTGGGTCTGTGGACTGGGGCTAGGATCCCCTTCTCCGTTTGGAAAGAAAGACTGCCTTCACCTCCGTCACCAGGGACGTGAGCAGCCGTCCAAACACATACTAACAACAGCAAAAAAGCACTTTCCAGAATATTAGAAATCTCAGGTGCCCCAAGCCCTGACCTAATAAATATTGAGAGTTAGACTTTGTTTTTTTCCAGTGAAAATAAATTGAGCAAAACAAAGCGTGGTGAGGAATTCAGGCCAAAGCTCCTAATCTGTGTTGTTTTTGACACACTGGTCTCTAAGTGTGGCTCGCTGTGCGTCTGCACGTCTGGGTGCTGCGCTCGCGGGCTGGCGCTGAGCGGCAGCCGCAGGTCAGGAGGGCAGCGCGGCCTCCGGAGCCCGTGTGTGGGCGGGGCGCATCGCGTGTGGGCGGAGCATCGTGCTGGGAGCCTCTACTGAACCACCACACGGAGAAGTCTCCAGTAGTTCTGCCATAGGTGCTGTTGGTCGTATGGTGTCGTTCTGGTAGAATTTATTGAAATGATATTTCAGATTAGCTTGGTAGAATAAAAATGTGCTTGTGGGGAACGCATTTGGACGTTGGTCAACAACCAGAGAGGTTTTTTCTAAACATTTTTATTTACAAGACTGGTAGATAGTCATGTTATTATTCCTCTGAAAAACTGGGGACCATGGTGTCCCCTCCTCTGGGCAGAAAGGCTTAGGGTGAGGCACCACCAGCAGCCAAGGCAGTTCGCCCTGAGAGCCATGCTTGTAAGAAATCCTGCAGTGCACAGGGTCCTCCCCACCAAACTGAGGCTGGGCCCCGGCCATGGGAGGGGCTCCAGCAGGCCCCTGTCCCTTGGCCTCGAGTGGGGATTTCTGGGTCCAGATTGCCACCATGGAACTGGCCAGCCCAGTGGCCCCTTGTCCTCCTTCAGCTCCAGGGGGAGTTTCGTCTCCGGGTTATGGGGCGGAGGGCATCCACAGGGAGCCAATTAGTGAGGAATATGCAGACCCTGCTGCCTGCCTTTGGATTCCTTTGGGGACCTTTAATTGGAAAAGATTGTAATTGGAGTTGTTCAGATAGATGGAGACGGGGAACGTCGCTTTGACTTCTGTTGTCTTGGGGAAGGTGGGTGACGGAGAAGGTTCTCCTGGGGAAGAGAGTGGAGCCCGTTGTGGGAGACCTCACGGGGTGGGGCCGCGGGGCAGAGCTCTCTCACCCTCCCTGCAGACTGGAGGTGGGACTGGCTGTCTCACCGAGTGGTGAGTTCATTGCCACGGAGGGCTGCTCGTCCGGCGGGGCTGGGGAGGGCGGTGAAGTGCAGGCAGGTCGCACCCCAGCCCTCTGGCTTGCCGTGTGAGCTTGGACAAGTCATCTGTCCGAGCTTGTCTGTCCGGTGAGTGAGAAAATGTATGTGAACATTCAGCACGATGCCTGACACGTAAGCACTCAGCAAGCGGGAGCCAAGTTTATCGGCACCATCATCAACATCGCCATTTCTGCTTTGGGTGGGAGACCGTGGGGGTGGGCAGGGAGCTGCCTGGAGTAAATACAGCTTCGTGAATGGCCTCAGGGGGGCCAGTTGGAGATTCGAGAACTCAGGTTTTTAAAGGTGCTTGTTCCCACCGCCAAACCTGGGAGCAGGGGCAGAGGCAAGCGGTCCCGGACTAGGCCGTGGGCATGCATCTGCAGCTCACCCTGGTTAGACTCCCAGGCACACTGCCATCCGCAGCCCTGGGGACGCTGCCGGGGGGAGGGGTTCCTGCCCCGTCTCCATCAGTTACCTTTCTGTCCTCGCTCCTCTGAGTAGCCAGTTATTGTTCTGTTAATAATTCTTCCAGACCATTTCTAAAAAACGCATTGAAATTCTTGCTTGCATGACCTCCTTGCGTAATGAGATTGGGGAGTTCATTAACCTCTGTGAGAAGTGGGTTTCTTCGCTCCAAGGGTGCGCATCATCTTTGGAGGGAACCACCGTGAATGTGGTGACTTGGGGGTGAGCTCAGTGCCTGAGGGCAGAGGCAGAGAGGGGGTGGCTTACCTGTGCCCTCTTCCCCAAAAGATGGGCCGAGGGCTTCTGCACACCCTCTCCCCTCCCCCACTCACTGAGTCTAGCACTGGCCCGAAGTTGAGACGGCAGAGAAAGTGAACCACACCACACACCCTGGTTTGTTTCAGCAAGTCTAGTCCTTTAAGAGTGAGGTGGGGAGCGGAGGAGGTGCGAGCATTGCGTCTGCGAATATCTAGACTGTGTGTCCGCCAGCACAGGCCTGGGACTGCTCTGCAGCTGGGAGCGGGTCAGGGCGTTGGCCACGAGACCAGGTGGGGACACACCCTCTGTCATCCCAGATCGGTACACGCATTGGGCGTGTGACGTGAGCCGCTGGCTAGGATCCACCTAAGTGGGAAGGATTCGTGGCCTCATCCTCAATCTGGCATTTCAATCCTGCTGTCACCCGGCCTGATCTCCCTGTCTTCCGTGCGCCCTGCCTGCTTGGCCCAGGCTCCTCCATATTGTGTATCACACAAAACATTTAATTGTAATCAATGTGACATCAACACGTTACCATGATGTGCGTCTCCCCCGCCTTTGCTCCCCAGACCCGTGCAGCCCACTGGAAATACGAGCCCACGTGTGTGTGATTTCATATGCCCCAGTGTCCGCACTAGAAAAGTGGAAGAAACGGGTGACATGAATTTTAACACACTTTCACCCAGCATACCCAAAGTGTCACCATTTCAACATGTAACCAATGGGGAGTAAATCAGACGTGGTCCCTGTGCCCATGGAACTCACGTTCAGGTGAGGAAAACAGGCACCACCCGTCTCTGCCGCCACCCCCCGAAAGACACCCGTAAGTGGACCCACAGATAAAATATCTGCAAGTCGTGCTCAGGGCCGTGAGGAAAAGAAGCAAAGGCTGAGACCGGCATTACGATGGGCGGTTGAGACCACGCCTCTCAGAAGGGGTGCCTTTGAAGCCGCTGTCTCAAGGGGAGAACCGGACCAGAGCCTTGTGGGTGCAGAACGGAGCAGGTGCAATGACCTGGAGTGGGAAGGAGCTTCTCAGAATGTTCAAGACATTGAAGTCAGACCTGCATGGTGGGATGGCCAGAGTGAGGGGGAGAGCCGGTGGGCTGGAGAGGAGGAGGGGACGTGAGGTCGGCCGTGGCATGGCCTCTGTTTGAGATACAGCGAGGCTCAGTGAGATGGAAGGACCCTCCTTCTGTGTGAAGAGGATGATTCTGGTGCTCTGTGGAGCATGAAGTGGAAGGGGACGGGAAGGAAGGCCAGGAGACCAGTGACGGAGTTCCTGGGTTTCAGGTCCAGAGGACACTGGCGGAGGCCGAGAAGGTTGAAGAGGAGAGGGAGAGAAGTGGGCAGGTTCCACAAATGGTTGGAGGTGGGTTTGCTGGAACCTTTAGAGGGGTTACGTGTGGGGTGAAGGATGAGGGAGGGGGGAACATAAAGAGGACTCCTTTGGTTTTCAGTTGGAGCATCTAGTAGATGTGGGGAAGCCTAGAGGGGAGGGTTCAGAGTGGGGCAGGGGAGTCAGGTTCAGGCAGCCGTGCAGTAAGCCTGGGGTGACGGGCGGAGCTGGGGAGCAGGTAGTGAGTTGCATGCACATGGGGCTCAGCAGAGTCGGACTGCAGGGGACCGGGCCAGCCTCTGAGTGGGAGGGGCAGGCAAAGGAGGAGAGAGCTCGGGGGCCCGGAGCGCCCACGGCCGAGGTGGCATCGAGGAAGAGCTGCCGCAGAGAAGTTGGAGGAGGCGTGACTGGTGCGGGAGGGGAAAGCGGGCGGTGGTGTGAGTGGCTGATGGAGCAGTGTCTCAAGGAGGAAGGCTTGGGCATCGGTGCTCAGTGCTGCTGAGACGCAGCCTGGGCCCAGGCAGCATGGCGGCTGCTGGTGGCCCTGACCAGAGCCAGCTCAACGGCAAGGCAGAGCCGGGGGCCAGGTGGGTCGGAAGTTGAACAGAAGGCTGGGAAAGGGGTTGTGTGGGGACTTGGGGAGCACTTCCTCACCATGGTGGCCACTCGGGGAGCAGAGAAGCAGGGCAGTAACATGGCAGACTGTGGGTAGAGGGAGAGTGTATCTAAGACAGAATTCCTGCATGTGTGGCTGCCGTGGGGCCCACTACCCCGGAGAAGGAATATGGCAGGGGAGCCGAGGCCTCGAGAAGATGACGGTGGTGGTTGTGGCACCAGGGAAAGGACCGTCCCTCGGCTTGGGCATGGTGGGAGGTGCGTAAGTCCCAGCCCACGGCTCCCGTTTGCACCATGAAGTCTGAGGCGGGCCGTTCCCCGGGAGCATGGGCGGGGATTCTGGTGGGGGAGGAGAAGGTGTGAAGTTGTCTGGGAGTGGGTGGCAAGCCTGCGAGAGTAGCCAGGCTTGTGGGTGTGGCAGTGACAGTTTGGGGTCAGAGAATGTGGGTCTGAGTGAAACTTGGCCACCTAGTTCGGTGAGGTTGCCCAACTGCTCGGGTGGGGCCCGAGGAGGCAGGTGGCAGGCGCATGTGGCTAGGTGGCTGGTGTTCGCATGGGTCAGGCACTAGCGAGAGCTCCTGTAGGCTGTGGGGCAGGTCCAGGCCGTCCAGGGAAGAGAGGAGCCAGGAGGGGGTGGTGGACAGTGGGCCTGTCCGTGGACGGAGGCCTCTGAGGTGGGGACACCTGGGTGGGTGAGCTGGAGGCACAGGTGGTGTGGGCAGGAAGCTGGGGGCTGGGAAGTCACACTCTGAGGTGGTGCATTTTTGGAAATGAGGGGTCCCGGTAAGGCCGGGGGACAGTGTCACTGAAGGGGCACTGAGACAAAGGCTTTTTCTGGAGGAGATCTAGGAACTTTGTCCAGGGTGTTGGAGGTCATCCTCATGGATGGTGACAGTGATGGGGGGTGGGCCGAGGAAGAAGCTGGGATCAGAGCTGAAGCCCCTGCAAATGGCAGGAAACGACTCGGAGGCTGGGTGGGAGCGGGTGACTGGAATGGCCTGGGCATAGAGAGAGCCATGTGGGGGTGGGGAGGGCGCAGGGACGCCAGTCGCCCTGACCCCTGGTGTTCTGCTTCTGTGGGCGAGGAGCAGGTCAGCTGCGTGTGCGGCAGGGGAGCTCAGCTGAGCCGCAAGGGCGGTGGAGGGAAGGTTCCAGCTGGACAGCTGGTGCTTGCCGATCTCCAGGAGCTCAGTGAGCCTGTGGAGGGTTGGCCAGTGCAGGGAGGATGGAAGGACCATCTCAAGTTTGAGAATGGACAGAGCAGGGAGATCCTAAGAGCCCAAGTGCTGCCTGGTGACTAGGAAAGTGCGGCCTCTCCCTGAGAGAAAGGGGTGGGGCGTGCTCATTTCTTGGGTTGGGGAGTGGGGCATATCTTTCTGGGCACGGGAAGCACTTGGGATTTTGAGTGGCGTGAGCTCCATGTAAGTCAGCCTGGCGGCGTGGTTGTCCCAAGCCCTGACTGTAACTTTGCAGACCTGGCCAAAGTATGCAATAGCTGCAGTGATATAAGACAGTTGGTGACGGGCCTGCTTCCCTATGCATCTAGAATATTGTCTTTGATTCCGGAGCCAGAGTTGATCCAGAGTTGGATGAGTGGAGGGATGTGTGGAGGAGGCAGAGAAGAGAGCGAGGGATCTGGACACACGTTCCATGAGGATGATTGAAGAGAAGGTTTCTAGCCCTGGCTGGCATAGCTCAGTGGATTGAGCGCGGGCTGTGAACCAAAGCATCACAGGTTCGATTCCCAGTCAAGGCACATGCCTGGGTTGCAGGCCACAGCCCCCAGCAACCGCACATTGATGTTTCTTTCTCTCTCTCTCTCTTTCTCCTTCCCTTCCCTCTCTAAAAATAAATAAATAAAATCTAAAAAAAGTATTTAATAAAAAAGTAAAATAAAAGATGTGATAATAAAAATAGTAATAAAAAAAAGAAAGGAAGGTTTCTTAAAGCGGGATCTCTAGATCCAGTGCAGGGGTCTGTGAACACCCCTGCCCCCCATCCATCCGGAGAATTGTACGTACGTGTGTGCATTCCTGGGGAGGGTGTCCATATTTTTTATCAGATGGTCCTTGACCCAAAACACATTAAAACCACTTGTTTAATGGATTTGGGTGTTTGAGCTTAGAGAAGGGAGAAGTTGGCCAGGAGGTGAGGGCAAGGGGAGGAGAGAACTGTTGCCGTGTGTGTGACAGCTGCCACTTGTGGGCAGGGGGCTTGCTCTGTGTGAGCCCAGATGAAGGAACTCAGATCAGCAGGAGGGAGGAGAGCAGGCGCACGGGTGGGGTGCACCCAGGGCAGGGGACAGGAGGAGGCAGCCTGTGGTGCTGGCGATACAAAAGCTCTGTCCAGCCCTTCTTGTCCTGAGGTGTGAGCCGGTTTGGGCTGAGCTCCGCCGGGAGTACTAATGCCCCAGCAGGTGCTCAGGGGCACAGTTCTGAGGGGCAGAGGCCCTGGGAGCCCACCCTGCTTTCTGGAGGCAGCACATTAAATACCATCTCAGGAACAGGACCCTCCCCTTCTGGGGACCTTAGCGGACCCTCCGTGGTGTGGGAACACTGCTCCTTACGGCATTGCCTTGGGTGTGCTCAGCTCCTCTCACATCTCATGCCCTCAGTCCCCCGGAGGTGGTCTGTGTGGGCTCCCTCTCCTGATGTGCATCCGGCCAGGATGCGATGGGCACTGGAGTGGGCTGTGCACCCCTCCCCCCATGCGTTCCCGCATGACGCTGGAGCTCCCAGCTGACTTCGGCAGCAACAGGCTCAGAGAGATCTGCTGAATTTAAAAGAGTCTCCCGTGGGCCACCCCTAGCGCTTCAAGTTTGGCTTCGTCAGAGAGCTTCCTGCTTTTCCCCTTTCTTTCAGTTTTATTTTTTAAAAGCAGGCACGCGTGCCTTGCCAAGGCTGGAATATTCTGGAAAACCGGAATTGGAATCCCACAGCCTGATTGAAAGCTAGATCACTGGCTTCAAGGGAAGAAGCTAAAAAAAGCCAGTTCTTGGCTTCTCCCGTGCATTTCAAATTTTCTGCAAAGGAAACAAAGCCTCGTTCCTTAAATAATTAAGTGGAGTCCACTGAGAACGGAGTGTTGCCCCGGCCTGGTCCCCCGGAGCCCCCTGAGCCCCTCTCTCCAGGGGAGAGCTTGGGCAGGTGCCCGAAGAAGTTGCCTGGGTAGAAAAACCGATGCAGCGTCAGACCCCTGCCTTTCAAGCACTCGGTGCCTTTGGCGCAGTCCTGGAAATGTCGCAAGAGAGGAGGGGGTGGGCCTGCGGGTTCCCCCGAGAGGCTGCGTTTGTCATGTCTGTGTCTCCCGTGAATCTGTCGTCTGTCTCACTGTCCCTTCGCTGCCCTCTGACTGCCACGTGGGATGACTGGCCTCAGACGGAGTCTGTACCCTCCCAACCACGGTCACACCGGCACTGCTTTCTGTACGTCCTTGGTGGGATTTCTGGAGAATCTGTGCAGGGAGAAGCCCACTTTATCCTCTGGCGAAGGCCCTTCGTTCGGGAGCAGCAGTGGCATCTCGGACCAGCGTTTCTTTCCCGGCGTCTGCTTGTCTGCGGACGCACAGGCCCTTTCTCTCGGGGGCCGCGCGACGGGGCGCCGAGCACACGCCAAGTCCAGCCGAGTGGTCACGTGGAGTCCGCCTGGCTCCTGCAGAAGACGGAGTTCTGCCGGGGCACAGGGAACTAGTATTTGTTGATTATCGATATGCATTATGTCATGTGAGCTTCATGTTTTATGAGTGAAGAACAAATTCAGAGAGGTTAAGTTACTTGATTGAGGTTACACAGCCAGGACCCAGAGAGGGGCTGGTGTTTACATATGTTGTTGGCTCGGAGGTTCACACACTCTGCAAGATTCTACGATTCCATAACAAAATCAACCTCTGTTTCGAAAGTACAACTTGAGATGAAAAAAGAAAGCAGAGAGGAACCTTGAGGAAGTTCTGTTAGCCCGCCTTTCAGAGGGCAGAGGCTAAACGCAGGGATTGCTCTGATAGGATTGCCTGGCCAGTCTCATAGCTGTCTGAGTTCTCTGCAGACGTCTGGTGCCGAGAAGGTGCTGAGCTTATTCCTCCGTCTTCCCAGCCTCAGCCTCCTGTCTCCCGGTTTCTCCCTCGTCCTGTTCCTCCGGTTTCAGTCGAGGCTCTCAGAGAGACTTCAGTCCTCAGTCCTGTGGACTGGCACGCCGAGATCCCATCTGGGAAGGCATTCTCCAGATTACCCAACAGGAATCGACAGCTCACATAAAGAAACCTGTCTGGCTGGGTCTGCGTCTGATCGGCCGCGTTGATAGGGGTGTCGACACGGGAGGGCCTGAGCACTCCAGAGCCCGTGTCGTCGCTCGCCCTCTTGGCGGCCTCGTTCCCACAGTCGCCCGTTCTCGTCCTCGGCTGTGGTCGCCTGCCTCGTCTGGCTCAAAGAAACACAACTGATGTGGGTTGGGGGGTTTTTTTTGGTTTTTGTTTGCTAAGTGCTATAGCTCTTTGCAGTAGCTGGGGCCCTCCTGGCTGCAGTGGAGGGACCTGCCTGTTGGCAACGTGAGCAAGAAGGTGCTTCAGAGAAGGGGTTTCGGGACTGGCTCCCTAGTCAAACAGCACTTCATTTCCATAGAAGTTGGGGTTCCAAGCCCCTCCGTCCTAGGTGGGAAGTCAGCCTGGGTCTGACCTTGTGAGAGTTGATTCTTTGCATCTTACGGAATGTGTTCAGTTTACTGATGCCTTTTTCCCCAGAGCAAATCTCTAATCCACTACTAGTACCTAAAGTAACTGCGTGCGTCTCCAGTGCAGCTTGAAGGGGAAGTCAGATTGAAAATGGGATCCGAAGCCCAGCTAGGGATCCCCTTAAGTGTTTTTTGCAGGAAGAAGGTCATGGTCGACGGTCTTCTGGGCAATCTGTTCTCAGAAGGAGCATTTCCAGGTCACCACTGGAGCACCCAGCAGTTTCCCCCGCATCACGGGACCAAAGACTCGGGTGGCGGTGGCAGGAACGGCCAAGTGCTCAGACCTCCCTGCCCGAGGGCTCGGTGTTTACTGCTTGGGTTCATCAGAGTCGCCGGTCACACTCAGGTCCCCACGGTCAGGCGGCCGCCGGTGGCAGTAGCACTCCTCCAGCCAGTCCGCATGGAGGCCGCCCGCGCCCAGCTGTGTCCTTCTCACCTCCACAATGGGCTCCTGCGTCCAGTCAGTCAGGAAATATTTGCTGTGCACTTCCAGGGGGCCTGAGATGGGTTTGGCCCCCGTCCCGGTAGAGTTTACAGGACAGCAGGCAAAAGGGATATTGACTCATTACAATCGTGATCCATTCCAGCGCTTGTTGAGTGGTGCGTACGAGGCGCTGTCCATGGTGTTGCGAGCCAGACAGACGAGTCCCTGCCTTCTCGGGGCTTACTTTCTGAGGAGATACACAATAAATAAAAGTATACCAAGCAACACGTTTTCTGGTGGGTTGGGAGACAGAAAGTGCCGTAGGAAGCCCAGGCAGGTACAGGTGACTGGGAGTGTGGGCTGGGTCGGGTGGGGGGCTGTGTCAGCTGCAGAGAACGAGGTGCATGCAATGAAGATTACAGATGGGCTGGAGTTCAGGGTGAATGACAGGTTATGACAGGGATTCGGCGAGGCTGAGGGGGAGGGGAAGAAGAGAAGTTCCCGTGACCGAAGGCCCATTGGCAGGACCCTCTGTGTGTGTTGAAACGACTGAGAATGGAGACAGGCCTCGGGTAGGAGCGGGGTGGTGATCCAGGGGCTAACATCACGGAGAAATGAGGGGGGTCACACGGGGGCGGTGGGAGCAGCAGCGCTGAGGCGCAGGGGATGGCAGAATGTGCTGACAGGAGATTCAAAGGTGGGCGTTTTGGAGAGGCAGGAAGAGAACTGGGGGGCAGCGAGGAGCTTAGAGGCCCAGGTGTGAAGAGTGCTCCTCGGGAGGATCCAGGTGCTCCGAGGGCGGGCGGTGGGGGTGTCTGGCTGGGTTGGGGAAGCTTTTGTGAGTCTGTGATTTATGACAATAATATGATAAACCCTGTTCTGGCACTGAGCTCCTAAAGCCCTTGGAATCTTCTGGAAGGAGAGTGAGAAAGGGGTCTTTTGTGATGTTAATGAGCCGACTTTTGGAAGGCACCTGAGGAGGGGAGGGAGGGGCTGGTTGCCAAGGGAACCAACCAGGCGCTGGGAGGGCTGGAGCTTTCACTGCCCTCCACTCACCCTTCCCTGGAGGTTGTTGAATCCGTGGCCAGTGGCCAGTGATTCAATCAGTGATACCGACCCGAGGAAGCCTCCGTGGAAACGCAGAGGGCCAGGATTTGGAGACCCTGTGGTTGGTGCCCACGTGGACAAGACCGGGGAAGACTGGTGGGCCAGCGAGCAGGGAAGCCCCGCCCCCTGCCCCCTCCCCTGCCCTGTGCATCTCTTCCACCTGGCTGTTCTTGACTTATGCCCTTTACAACGCGCTGGTGACCTAGTAAGGAAAATGTTTCCAGTGAATTAATAGAACCCAAGGTGGGGGCCATTGGACTCTCCTCTCCACAGCCCGCTGTTCAGAAACACAGGTGACACCTTGGACTTGGGATTTGTCTGAAATGGAGGCCGTCTTGCAGGACCGAGCCTTAAACTTGAGGGTTCGCACGCTGCCTCCAGGCGGACAGTGTCAGAACCGCGTCGCGTTGCAGGACACCTGGCTGGTGTCTTGGAGAGTTAGACTTGAGCTCAGAATCCTGGCTTCCCTGAGGCAGTGCTGTTTGGGAGGGTGGCAGGTGGGCAGATGTGGTCCAGAGGAGGTCACGAGGGAGCAGGAACCCTCTAGGGGTCCCGGGCGAGGGTTTCCCAAGGTGTCTGTTCAGTGCTGCGCTAGGAAGAGTCCTGGGCTCCAGGACACAGATGGAGGTTCTCGGTGTCCGCCTGGGGGGCCGGCTGCTGCCCTGCCTGCTGCCCTGTCTGCTGACTGAGAGGTTGGTTGACCGACATGGTTCAAATACACCCAAGAGGCACCTTCAGGGCTGTGAGCCCTTGGGCAGGAACCTGAAGGTTTGGGGAACTTGGCAGGTGTGTTCTGGACTCTGTGCTGACTGTTGGGACTTGGGGAGAGGCTGTGAGGATGCTGTTGGTGAGCAGGGTTGGGATTCTCGGGTTGTTCCTTGAGGCCTGGGGTAACAGCCTTGCTAAGGGATGGATAAGAATGAACGTCTCCACCCGCAGACCCGCTGAGCAGCTCAAGGGTGAGGCAGCTGGCACATGGTGGCGGGAGGGTGGCTGAGGGGGCTGGGAAGCAGGGTCAGCAGGGCAGCTGTGGGGCACCCTTGGTGGGACGGGTGGGAAGGAGCCTGAGCAGCTGAGGTGACTCTCACCTACTAGCTCTGCATGGCCTTCTGCCTCCTCTGTAAAATGGAGACAGACGAGGACGTCTCAAGGTCCTTGGGACAGTCAGGTAAGACGCGTGTCCGTGCCCAACACAATGGGAGCGCACAGCCACTACGTGCGGGGGCCTTCAGGAGACGCCTCACGCCAGGAGCCACTGAGACCGGGGTACCGGGGTGCCGGGGCCCTCGGCCTCGCTGGATGACCGAGCAAAGGCATTTCCACTACGGAAAAACCAGATCTCTTCCTGGAGGAACACGACTTGCTCTGAAGATGTAAGTGTGCGCGGAAGCATGTGGATCTGAGCAGGGAAGGCTGGCACGGGGCACCCGGAGAAACAACACGAAGTGAGGTGAAGTCTGCACACAAGCCACCTGGCCCTTCGGACGAGCCGGGTGACGTGTCCTTGGAGCGAGGCAGGGGCACAGGCTGCGCCCAGGCTGGCCCTCCGGTGCCTGCTGGCTGCCTCCTTCGCTGAAAGTCAGGCCTTGGACCTTCTCCAAGAGGGAGAAGAAACCGTAGAGCAGCCAGCACCGGAGGACTTTTACAGGCGTGTGCTCCTGCCCCTCCTCTCCGCCCTCCGCTGAGACGCATTTTCTGGACACCAGGCTGTACACGGCACAGGATGTAGTCGTGGCCCTTGAGGTCGTTCTGGTAGATGCTTTCCACCTTCTTTCAGGCAGGGCAGGGCACGTGGGAAAGGCCATTTGCACAGCACACCGGGGCAGAGGTTGCTGGTGGGGGCCGTAAACCGGGCCTCCAGCGGCGCGGGCTCAGCCTGCAGCCAAGTGGGTCGGTGTCTCAGCATGCATGTCATCCGTTACCTGGCCGTCCTGCTGCAGCGATGCCTTCCCCTGTTCTCCAAGGAGGATCTGCTGGATGGCCTGGTGGGATGGTGCGGGTCCCACTCGCCGGCAGCTGGTTACTCAGTGCCCTCTGCGGCTCAGGTTCCCACAAAGCTTCCGATCGCAACTTTAAGTGCTTTCTCCATCAAGATGCCGTGGGGGCTCCGGAAGTGAAGATCTGACCTGTGCCCGAGGGGCTGTGGCCCAATCTGGGGGCCACGATACACCTATAGCTACCCAAAGACAAGGCAGATTATGTGAGGGCCACAACGGAGCTGGGCTCCCGCGAGGGAACCCGGCGTGGTGCTGGAGCTAGTCCCTCTGATGGAAAAGGCAACCAGTTTGCATTTGCCCTGGATGTAGGGTTCTGACCAGTGGGGGCAGGCTGAGTTGGGGGCAGAGATGAGCAGCAGGCATTCCAGGGGGAGGTGCCACTTCACCAAAGGCAGGTTGGGTTAAAGCTGTTGGCTGGGTAGGGGACTGACAGCGGGGAGGCTGCCGAGTCAGGTGGAAAGAAGGCCGGGTGAGGATGTGGATTTCGTCCATGACGACCGCCAGCACAGCGTGCTGACGCACAGCTGGACACGGCGGGCCCCCGTGCTTGGTTGGAATCTGGCGAGGTGGGCAGGGTGTCGTGCAAGGGAACAGAGCCAGGAACGGCACCCTTCACTCGGTCGTTCGTTGGAGTCCCACGGGGGCTGACTTCGGACAGAATGTGGCCTCGCCCGGCCCCCTCGGCGCGCCCGGGGCTCTGCGGAGCTGTGGCACTATTTCCGTGCTCCTGCCAATGCCCGTGTTTATTTTTAACCTTGAGTCTTTGTAACACGGGGATGTGTCATGCAGGCTCTGCTTTTGAGTAAAAAGGTTCTCAGGGGCTGATGGAGCCG
Organism: Tonatia bakeri; assembly: GCA_004024845.1. NCBI lineage: Eukaryota > Metazoa > Chordata > Mammalia > Chiroptera > Phyllostomidae > Tonatia > Tonatia bakeri. The sequence goes on along the minus strand of PVIA01000748.1, from coordinate 126,950 downwards.
GCAAAAGATGTTCTTGGTTTAAAGTTGAACATTCTCTCTATTTAATACCCCAGTTTATCTATTTTGACCTGATAGGGGAGGCCACACAGTCATTTGCTTTTTTAAAAAGTCCTGGAAAGAGGAAACCCACCTGCCGTTCGTCAGTTCCCTGACTTATCCCGGCGGGTCTGTGTCACGGCCAGCGGAGCTGAGGCCGCGGAGGTCTGTGTGTCGGGTGTGGCAGGCGGTGATGCGCTGGATGGAACCCTGCCACCCACCTCCCCCTCCCGCCAGCATGGACGAGGGGCTTAGGACAGAATGCCTGTTCTCTTTTAAGCATATGCAAATTATACCTGAAAAACTAATGAGATTAACATAGAGTTTAGAGTGTGGGATTCAGCACCTGCACTTATTTATACCTTTGCTCCCAGAGCCCATTAGAATGATAATGGAGAGATTATTAGACGTGTAATCCTATGACAGCAAAGTGAATGGGAGGGAAGCACCAGCCGCTGAAAGAGGCAACAAATGAATGAATGAGATGAAGGGGGGCGAGGAACAGCAGAGTGGGGAACACGCAGAGGAGACCAGGGCCCACGCTACCTTCTGAAGGCCTTCCAGCTGCTCTCCAAAGCAGCAGTGCCATTTTGCACTCCCACCAGCCGTGGGTGAGCTTCCGGTGTGTCTGCGTCCTCTGGAACGCTTGCTATCATCTGTCTGATTCCAGCCCTGCTGGGAGGTGTGGGGCGGTAGGTACCTCTCTGTGGTTTGGGTGTGCATTCCCTGACAGTTAATGACATTGAGCATCTATCTGTCCATGAGCTTGTTGACCATCCGTGGCTCTTCTTTGGAGACAGTCTGTTCCTAGTATTTGCCTGTTTTTTAATTGGGTCAGTTGTCCTTTCGTGAATGAGTTCTAAGAGTTCTTTATATATTCAGGAGACCAGTTCCTTATCAGATGTATGACTGGCAAACGTTTTCTCCAATTCCGTGGGTTACCTTTTCAATTTATTTGACGGTATGAGTTGCAACACAGAAGTTTTTTATTTTCACGTAGAGCAGTTTTCTATTTGTTTGTTTTGGTGTTTATGCCACATCAGATGCTTTGACCAGTTCTCCTGGTGGCATAGTTGAAATCTTGCAAACCCAGGTCCTTCCGCCTGTCCCCGCTGCTCCCGTCGGCCAGGCTGTCATCGGCCTGTGCCTGGACCTCTGTGCAGGCACCTCTTTTATTCACTCCAGTCTCTTCCCACTTCAGTCCGTCCTCAATGCGAATGCCACTCATTCCTCTAGGCTGTAGTTTTGGTTGTGCTACTTCCTTTGCTCTAAAATCGGCATTTCCTGAATTGATGCGCCATGACACAGTTTGCACATTTTGAAATACCAGTGGGAGGTCAACAGGTTATAAGATATAACACATTCTTAGTTAAGGCGGATAGCAAGACGTGGTCTCCTAGGTGAAGCAGCGGCTGCAAGACTGTTCACATGTGTATGTGGATGCTTTTTCGTGGTGACAGAATGAAATGTCAAAGACATTTATTTTTAGTCTATTAAGAGCAAAATACGTAAGTGGCCAGACATCTCATGTTATTTTTACTGTAGATAAATACAGAAGCCTGCAACATTAAAAACCAAGACCATTATTATTCCGGGTCTTTAAGAAAATCCTGTCGCTCAGTATTAGGAGTAATGTGGCCAAGTCCCATCCTCACATCGGGTATGGCACAAAGACTTCTCTATTTTGTCTCATTGCCGTGGACGTGAAAGTCTCTACACGCGGAGGCGTCCCGGCGGGAGGGAGAACGGAAGCCACCCCTCCGGTGGTGTTCCGTGCGCTCGTGAATCGGGCTCTTCCAGGAACCATTCATCATTAGGGCTCAGGCAGCGTGCCGCCTGGTTTTTCGAAAACATCCCTTGGATGTCATTCTGATTCTCAGCTCGCAGGGTTCGCAGCGTGCAAGTCACAAAGCTGACTTTCTGTTGAACGCTTCCTTCTTTCACCTTAGATTTAGACAGAATTTGGTTTTGTCACATACATGTTCACTATGCCACATGTGGAGTAAAATCATGGATGTACGTTGAAATCCCAAGACAAGACGTCTTCCGTAGATGAAACATCGCGACTCGAAGGTGCCCGTTGCTGCCATGGCTGGTTCACAGGGGCAGGTCACAAGCCTGTGTGCGGCTCAAGTGACAGATGTTGGGGCGTCACACAGCTCCTGTGTGGTCTTCCCGCAGTCTTGGGTACAGAATACACTTTCTTAAAGGTGATAGTCCCGATTATGAGAAGAGCCACCCAAGTGTATTTAACATTTTCATACGTGTGTGTGTGTGTGTGTGTGTGTGTGTATCTTAGACTGTATATGGAAGAGAAAATAGCTTAGACATTAATTTTTCACGGCACACAGTTGGGAGATGGTGGCTCCCGGACAGAGACCGACTTCCTTAGCGTGGCGTTCAGAGTCCGTGGCCATTCAGTCCGGTCCACCCCCAGGCCTCATCTCTTGCCAGCCCCTCCTGAGCCCCCCGGTGGTCTTGCTGGTCCCTGAGTGCACCTCTGCACCTGGAGAGCCATCTCCACCTCACCTGCCAAGCCCTGCACATTCGCTGGGCCCTGGGCTGGGGGGGGGGGTGTGGAGGAGGGAGAGGGGTTTCTATGCGGGTTGGAGGGGTGCCGTTTGAACCCGAGACGGCATTGCAGTGTTGCTGGTAGGTCGTGCTTGCTTTTCTCCCTTGATCCTGCCCTTGGTCTCGCCCTCCGGGAACCTGTTTACCTACCTACCCTCTGTCTTCTGAGAAGCTCTTCCCACCTCTCCCCATGCAGACATTTGCCTTTTGTCCTGGTTCCGCTTTTCTGAAACGGCCTCTACCTCTCCTGGCTGTCGGGGTCTCCGCCCACTGCCCTGGACCCGCCACCCCCATGGGAAAGTCTGCACAGGTTCCCACAGCATGCAGGAGTGGCTCTGACGATCTCCAGGGCAGCCCTCCGCCTGGGAATCAGTCCCGAGACTTAGTTAAGCCCATGTTATGGGAGGCCTGCGGGAGAGGGGGTCTGAAGGCTCCTGGAACACCATCCCCCCTTCTAGGGTATAAATAGTGTCGTTGATAAAGCCCACCAGCACTCACCAGGGGCACGTGCCTCGTTCCACTCCTTGGTGGAAATGTGGCCCAAAGAGGGAATCCCGGTCAATGGAGCAGGAGGGTTTGTGACAAATGTGACTTGTATGAGACCTCTCATTTGTCAGCTCTGCTCTTCCGGGCGGTTTGGTGGCAGGTGAAACAGCTTTGATGGAGGGGGTCTGCTGTCACCCACTCGGAGGTGTCCAGACCTGGCGAGGTGCCGGGCTTCTGGCGCGGGCCCAGGGGGTGCAGGGTGGTGTCCCCCAGGGAGCGGCCAGCCCACGGCTCTCACAGGGGTTTGAATGACTCTGTGTCCCCACTGCGGGCAGTGCTGCCTGTGTCATGTGCCATGCGAGTTTCTGGAACTTGAATTTCTGGGTGCTGTTCTGTAATAGTGATGTGTTTATTTGTTAATACCTCCTTGCTTCATCTGCCGTAGCTTCATAATAATACACTTCAGTATCTGATGCGGCTAAACCCCTCATGCTCTCCATTCTCAGAGTTTTCTTGGCTGTCCTCACACAGCAAGTGTTCCCCATGAATAACCCTGTCCAGTTCTACCCCTGTGGACACTCGGATTGTGTTAAATGTATGTATTAACCTAAGGATAATTGACAACTTTACATTGACTTTTCCCATTAAAAACAGGATATGGCTTATTTATTAAAGTTTTCTTTTGTGTCCCCTAGACGTTATATTTTTTAATATAGATCTTGTATAATTCTTAAACAGATTCCTAGAAATTGTATCTTTTAGTTCCTACTGTAAGTGGGATCTTTAAAAACCCATTATATTATCCACCTGGTTGTTTGCATATATAGGAAGGCTATCAACTTCATTTTTTATTAGTGATTTTATAGCTAGCAATGTTACTGAATTTACTCATATTCCTTTTTGTCTGTTGATTTTCTTGGCAGTGTGCGCGTGAGTTAGGTTCTTTGCGTGGAAGAACGCGCTGAAAGAAGCGTGTGTCCATCTCTCTCTTTCCTCCAGCTCGCTGTCCGGGGGTTTGGGGCGGTGACGCTGCCAGCATGGGGGCCTGCTGCCAATCTAAAGAGGGGGCTCGAGGGGCCAGGCGAGCCCATGCTTCCGGTGCCTTGGGACAGGCACTCACTCAGGGCCTGTGTCCCAGCACCACAGATTAGGCGTGTCCAGATGCTGTGGCCAGACTTGAAGGTCCCATAGGAGCTCTTCTGACCAACCGAGGGGGAAGGACATTCTGGGCCCAGTGACGGGCATGTGGGTGGTGACGTGAACATGCAGGTGATTTGGAAACGCTAGCGGCGAAGCAGTGGAGCCCGCCTGGTAAGGGGCAGGGCCAGGTGGACAGGAGCCTGTGGGTCATTCTAATGCGCCTGAAGCTGGGGGTGCAGGCCTCGGGACCTGGGCGAGCAGCACCTTGCCCATCGAGCCTGGGGAAGGCCTTCCTCTGGGTGCTGCGTGAGTGGTGGTTGGAGCTGGTGTGTTCAAGACTCAAGGCAGATAAACCGACAAGGGTTCCCTGTGAATCTTGGAAACACTGTGTAAAGGGCTGTAAAATAATGTCCCAACAGTTTGTTTTCATTCACATCAAGTAGGAATAGGAATAATAAGAATTGTGAGGTTTTACTAGTTCATAGCAGAAAAAACCCAGAGCTGAGCATTGCAAATGAGGGATTATTAGAAATTGAAACATTTTTCTTTTTTTTCCTTCAAAAAGTAGTTATGCCAGTTCTGTAGAGAATCATTTTACACAGGGCCAGCATTCATCCCAAGCCAGAGCAGCCACTCTGCAGAGCGGTTTTCAAATTCCAAACATACATCTGTTGCACAGAGTGTCTAATTATTCTCGGGGACAATTACTGTCAGGTTCCAAAGTGTGTGCAGTGAGCAGCAATTGGTGTTTATCCAGCTCTGAAAGGACCAGGAACAGTAGGTTACATTGTCTGCCTGAAGAAACACTCTGCCATCCAGAAACATCTGCTTTCTATTTAAAGCGCCAGAGAGGGAGTGAGAGTCTGTTTGAAACAGACTCCCTGAGCCTCCAACACCAAAGAGAGGGCGGCACACGGGGTACGAAGGTGGCTTCTGTTCTCAGATGCGCCCTCTCTTCAGCTTCGCCCTGCTGCGTGGGAACGGCGACCTCCTGAGTTGGAAAGTTCTGCTTCTCTTGGGTTTTCTATTTATACTGATTTGCACGCTTGCGGGCACGGACGTCTGTGTCCCAGTTCCATCTCGTCCACTCTCTCGGGGAAGGCCAGGCGCTCCGACAGAGCAGGGGTCTGCGTTTTGGAATTCTGTGGCGAGGTTGCAGAGTGCTCTGATTTTGCCCACACGGACGTCAGGATTCGTTGTTCAGGCTGCCCGAGATCGCTGTGACCCTCAATTGTCTGTGCGGGTGGCACCGCCCTGTCGGAAGATTGAGTGAGAATGTGTGATTTGCATGGCGTGTAGTTAGCTAGCTTCTGTGAAGATGGCTATCTTAGTCCTCTATTGCTGGACTTGGCACGAACTTAGCAGCTTCAGATAGAACACATTTCTGTGGGTCAGGAGCCAGGCATGGCTTAGCTAGGTCCTCAGCTTCATGGTCTCTCAGACCAGTGGTCCCCAACCTTTCTGGCTCCAGGGACCGGTTTCGTGGAAGACAGTTTCCCCACAGACGGGGGTTGGGGGATGGTTTGGGGATGATTCAAGTGCATTACATCCAGCCTCAACTCCTGCTGTGTGGCCGGGTTCTTAACAGGCCCAGACAGGTACCATCTGTGGCCTGCAGGTTGGGAACCCCTGTCTTAGAAGGAGTCATCAGGTTGCTGTCCAGGGCTGGGGTCTCACCCGAAGGCTCAGTTGTGGACAGATCCACTTCTAAGCTTCGAAGCAATTGTTGGCAGAATTCCAGTCCCTCAAGTGGCTTTAGACTGAGGTCCTCAGTTCTGCCCTGGCCGCTGGCTGGAGGCCACCCCCATTCCTGCTACGTGGGCCTCCCTGCTATGATGGCCGGCTTCATCCGAGCCAGCAGGAGAGACGTGGCCGAGAGAGTGCGCTAGCACGGCAGATGCCACAGTCCTGTGTAACCTGCTCACACCCGTGACAGCCCCTCACCTTGGCCATATTCTTTTGGTGAAGAGCAAGGCGCAGGCCGTGTGCCTGCTCAGAGGGAGGGCATCACATCAGGGTGTGAGTGCCGGAGGTCGGGTCGTTGGGGACACATCAGCAGCTGCCAGGTACGGGCACTGCTGTTTTAGGGAGCGAGTGCAGACTCGTGTTTAAGAGGGAGAATGTCCATGTCCCTTGCACTGATGTCAGGTCTCTGGTCTGACGGGCTGCAAAGCTGCCACTCCCTGCCTGTGGAACCCGAGGCTGGTCCTGGCCTTTCTGAGCCCGTATTTCCCCACCTATGCAGTGCCTTCCCCGTAGGGTCACTGTGACCCTAAGTGAGCAGTCACAGGTAGAACCGGGCAGACTGGCGAGTAGCCAGTCAATATTAGCTGCTGGCTTTTCTTTTTACCATTGTGTTTTTTTTGGCCTTTTCTTTAAATACAGTTAGACTTTTGACTTTTTGCAGAATAAGATAGAATATCCCAGTGGCCTCAGATTTGGTTATGCATGTGGAAATGCCAGTCCTTCGAGTCATTTCCTGGGCACACAGCTGCCGCCAAACTGGCCGTGCGGGTCCCAGGGACTGAGGACCAGCGGCCGTGGTGCCCTTCTCCACATGGGGCTGGCGGGTGCCCCTGGAGCTCCCCGCCAGGTCTCAGGGCCTCTCCCCGTGCTTCAGCAGCCGCTGCCCCTGCAGCCACCGAGGATGTGGCCAGCTGTGCTCCCCCAAGAAATTGCATTTCTGGTTGGAGTCCTGGGGTCACCCTGTTTAGGCTTCAGTCCATCCCCAGAGCTGAGCAGGTGGATTTGGAGACGGGTCCTTGCTGTCTGCATGGGCACCTTGCCCAGACCGCGCCACACAGATGACTCACTGCCTTTGCTGGTCCCTGATCAGAGAGCTCTGCCATCTTTTCTTGTCTCCCTGTCCCTCCTCCCCTGTCTCTCTCCGCTTTGCTTCCTTCACTCTCTCCCTGCTGTGGGCTGCAGGGACATGGAGGGTTTGAAGGTCACCACTTGGCCACCACCAGCTGCTCCCTTTCCTGACCATGGCGCCTCTGCCTTCCCTCGCCCTTCCCCCATCCTTCGCACCCAAAGATCCTGTTCTTGGTCCCCCTGTTGTCCCCCCTGGGCTGTGAGGGGGACATTCTGGAGATATTCTGTGTCACTCACAGTCGGCTGTGTCTTTCTGGAGAAGAGGCGCTGGCTGTATCTGTCACTTCTTCCATGTTTATTCTAGATTATCTGACGATATCTAACATGAGTATCTCCCCAGTGTCTTTGAGGATGAACACCGCTGGGAGCTCTTGTGAAGAACAGAGCCACTCAGGCCCCAGCCCTGGAGAGCCAGGTTCCTGGGTGCCGAGCCGGGGCTGGGGCCCTTGTGTTCCGAGATGAAGCGCCCAGCTCATCGCCATCACGGGTCTCAGGGCACTAAGACTGTCCCTGGTCCTTCCTCCTTGGGGTGAAGGACACAAGGGAGGTAGGTCTGAAAGCCCAATCCTTCCCAGGGAAGACCCCTGCCTAGCATGCTAGTGCTCTGCTTAGGGAGGCAGAGATTTTAGCATAATTGGATTCTTTAAAAACCTCTTCTGTATTGTCGCCCTTTCAATCACTCCCTCCTCCCACAAATGCCAGAGAATGCCACGTGAGCAAGAATGCCTCAGTGGTGGTGGTGCACTTGGACGATTAGCTAAATCCGGCGCCTGGGCCGGCGGCAGCACAGCTGGGCCCCCAGAGGTCAGACTGCCCACGCGGCCCGGGCAGGAAGCCTAGAGTTCACATGCACACGCCCCCCTCGGGCTGCCCTCGTCAGCAGATGAGGGCAGCTACAGGGAGAACATTCCTTTTGCTCGTATGGCCATCACCCTGCTGCCAGGAGGGTGTCAGTGTAGGGAGGAGTGGATGCATGAACTTGGTTACTGTGGAGGGAAGAAAAACATCCTGGTAAGAATCCCCTCCCCGGAGGGACACATCTGACTTCCTCCCGGGATCTGGAAGGAAAGGCCGGGAGCTGGGAATGCTGGCTTCTGTGTGCTCTTCCAAGATGCCGGCCTCGCAAAGCAGCGGCACTGAGGTGGCGTGAGTAGCATGCTCTCGGCTTTTATTCTGTTGGAGAAGCAGTCACGCAAACAGTCCCTGCGTTTCTCTGCACCCGCAGTTGACCTCTGATGCTGGCATTCACAGTGGTGCTCAGGCCCCTTGCAGGTCACCCAAATGGCGCATTGTTTTTCTGGGAGAACGTTCCTCTCCTTGGGAAGAGCTGTCTTTCCTGTAACGAGTCTCCCATAGTCAAAATGGGTTCACAGACTGCTTTCACGTAAGACCACTCCATCGGGGACCAGAACACTGAAAATTCACTTTTCCCTTTCGATTTTTGTCTCCACTTGGGTGTTTTATTCTTTTACGTCATGTCTTTTGACATGGTCGTGATTTTAAAAATTAATTTGCCTACGTTACCTTTTGGTTTAATTTCTATCTCTAATAAGTGCTTGTTAAATCTGTAGTGTTCTCATGAGTGCTGGGATGATTTTTACATTTCTGGTGGCATTTTCCCCTCCATTTTATCTTATTTTGAACGCTTACAAGGATTTCTGAGCCAGTGTGCCTGAAGATCCTTTTTTTCAAAATTAAATATTGTGTAATGAGCCTGTTTCTTTGGTTGTTTTGTGAAAATAGATACCTTAAAATATGGAACACTGTGAAGTCCGTCACAATTTTGATGTATCTGCCTTATCCCTTAATGCTTCTTACCAAGATCTAACTAGTTTCCCACTCAGCAGCAAAACAGATGATGTGCTAACTTGGTCCTCACGAAGAATCCACAGGTATGTGGAGTGAAAAAGCAGCAGTATAGAGGCAAGAACGGCAAAAGAGATAGATTTGGTGAATTCCACCTAAAACTCAGTAAGTCCATATGCTGGAAGCATGAAACTTTAAGGCTTAGTCAGTTATGAGTGAATGCGTCATTTGTAAAATGCTACGAATTTAAGAAGTATTTAATAGAAATAAATGAAGTCGCAAATGGTTTGCAACATCCTAAAATTGTTGCAGAACCTCCCAAAATAAATGTGTTTCAAACTCCTAAACATGCCGGGGGGTGTCGGAGGAAGAGGAGGACACCGGATGGGATGCCGAAACACTCGCTGGGCGAGGCGGTGCCTCGGGAGCAAAGTGGCTGTTGGGCCAGTGGCCCCGCCGCCAGCCTCCGGGTGTCCGGTTTCAGTAACCACCTCTCCCGTGTCTCTCTTTCTCCTCCCTTCCCTTTTTTAATTTTACTTGTCCTCACGCATATGTATCCTTCCCTCTAAGCTATTAAAGTCTTTGGGGGTAGTAGATTGCTTATAGATCACACATGGCACATGAAATCGTGTCCCGTCGACTCACGCGCCCGCCTCTCATCCTGCAGAGAGCAGCCCATATTCACCACCCGGGCGCACGTCTTCCAGATTGACCCCACCACCAAGAAGAACTGGGTGCCCGCCAGCAAGCAGGCCGTCACCGTGTCCTACTTCTACGATGTCGTGAGGAACAGCTATCGGATCATCAGCGTGGACGGAGCCAAGGTACCGCCCCGCCCGCGGGTTTCCGTGTCCGCCGTCACTCACTCGGGTTGTAGCTAAAGCGAGAGGATGGATTGGAAAAGTGGAGGGGAAAGGATGCGCCCCAAATCGTGCCACCTTCACACAGACGTTATCGCGGTAACGTCTCATAGTCACAGAGCCTGGTTGGTTTTTATTTTTCCGTTTAAAATCACAGCAAATGAAGGAAAAAGATTTCCCTGTTACCCCATTGTCGATATAACCAGCACTTCAATGCTGTGTAATAATCCCACCAAGGCCCCATAATATTCTTAATCTCTCCCTTTATGGTTAGATATTTAGGTGACTTCCAGTTTTTCACTACTCCGGATAACGAGAGCGTTCACGCAACCAATGCCCTCGTTTGATCAGCGAACATACGTATTGTTTTCTCGTGCACGTTTCCTCAGGACAGATTCCTGGAAGTCGCATTAACACCTTACGGCTCTTGAGGGGCACTGCCGCCCTGCTTTCCCCAGAGCCCTTCCTTCCAGCCTGTCTGGGAATGCCGGTCGGGTGCGCCCTCGCCCATGCTGGGCATTCCGTCTCATCTGGTTCTGGTGTTCTTAAGTTGCTTTTAATAAATGGTTTTGCAGCATTTCTTAAAATGATTTTTTCCTGGTGCTTTCATTATTCTGCTGTCTTCCTTGGTATGTTTGCCACATTACATGGAAGCAGAATAAAAAAGGGATATCAGGAGAAGTATCACCACATTTGCAAAAAAAAGAATAAAAGTGGATGGTACTTCATAATTTTTTTCTGTCTTTAATCTGTTTTCATCCTGCTGGACATTTTTTTTTTACATGGATTATCTGCTGTCACCTGAAATTAAATTTCTGTGAAGCTGAATTCCCCTGTTTCCCCTCTAAACCACCTCTTTGCTTTCATTTCTTAATCACTGGGGCTGAAAAAAGAAAGGAAGGAAGGTTGGGAGAAAGAAAAGAAAGAGCATGAAGTCATTCCTTTTGGGATTGGTCAGAGGAACCCGTCTTCGGTGTCTCACATCTGTGCCTAACGCTTTGTGTCAAGGCCGTCACCCTCGTCCCGGCACAGTTTTGCTCAGACCTTGCAGTAGCCTCTGACCCCCCACCCGCCTCCTGCAGCCTGGTCTGCCCGCTGCCTCCAGGTCAGCACTCCTAGAAAGTTGAGAGTGGGGGGAACTGGGGACTGCCAGTAGGCTCCTCCCCCTGCAACCTCACAACCATGAATCAGAAGGTTCAGGAAACTTCCATTAGAAGACCACTACCACTCCCTGCCCCCAACACACTGCCACCCCAGGACAGGTGTGAGAGCCTGCTGGTACCTCCTGATTTCTTGACGAGGTTCCTTGTTATAAGGCAGAACTCTCTCCTCACCCCGTGTGCTCTACGCGCCCCCTCTGTGCCCTCAGTGTCATAGAGACCACAAATAAAGGCCGATCGGCCCCACGGTCCTCTTTCTCATCTTCCCAGTCTCCACAACCCATCCTCCTCGGCAGGAGTCAGGAGCCCAGAGTCCTGGTTTTACAGCCGAAGTCACGGGAGGCAGTGACCGGGCCTGGCAGGCGGTTGCTTGTCCTTGAGGCTTCGGCAGGCGTCCCCTTGGCTGGCAGAGGGACTTACTGATGCCACATCGTGCAGACGGTGTGACGGGTAGAGCAGCGGGTCTGGCAGGAGTGTCCACAGAGACACAGGACGTGGTGTTCTCATCTGAGCAGGCAGGATGGTGAGCGGCGGCAGGGTCCTGGTGAGCACTCGGCGCGTGAAAGCACCTGGCCCGTGGCAGGTAGCACTTGTGTTTAAGGACTGAATACCTGGAAGGTGCCTTTACTTTTTTTTTTCTTCTTCTGGGAGACATGGTGATACTGCTGTTGTATTTTATTACCACGTCCTTGAGATGGGTTGGCACTGCTGTCAGCTGAGTTATCCAAGGATATGTGGAGCTTAAATGCAAGTAAAACGACTTTCTTAGAGAAAGTGCTTCAGTCCTATTAACTGGGCTTTTAGTCATTTGTCAAAGTGTCAGCCACTGCATCGCGTGGCTCTGCGGGTCCTGAAGGCTGTGACAGCACGCTGGAGATGGGCCAGAGTCAGCTGGGAGAAATCAGAGGCGGGTAGGAGAGTGGGCTGACCCCTCCCTGCAGAGTAGGGCTAATTTAGGCTCAGTACAGAGCATCCATCAAGTCACAGAGTCCCCTAAAATGTGGGAATTGGAAACCCAGGCCGTGGGGCACCCCTGGAATTCAAAGATGGAGCCTGAGGGTCTCAGGGCCACCCATCCTGTGGCATCTGGCCACCTGCTATTCCTGGAGCCCACCCAGAGTTCTGCCTTACCATCCGTGCGCAAGACCCGTGACGGGGCCTCATTCTGCAAAAGGCTGGAGGGAGTGTGGGAAGGTAGGGATGGGTGGGCCTCAGTCATTTAATTGCCACTTGGGACCAAAAAAGGGGTGCACAGAGCACCGATAGAGGTCCCAACGCTACCTCAGCAACATGTAAAACACGGAAAACCAGCATCCTGGGTCTGGACGAGACCCTGTGCCTCCAGCTGCCCCACAGGGCGGGTGGGGTGTGGAGAAGCGGAGGAGGAACCCCGGAATGATGACCTCCCTGGGCGGTGGCGGCTATTGCCAGCTTCCTGGTATCTGTGGTCTCTCCTTCTGCACCCACGGCCAAGTTCCTAACTCCAGCCGACACTTCTGCCTGGCCTACGTAATCCGGATGGAGGTCCTCCCTCCCTGGGGACTGGAATAGGGTGCAGCGTCCTGAGCTGCCCTTAGCCACCAAGCAGCGTCCTGAGCTGCCCTTAGCCACCACCGCCCCACCCCACTGCCACACCGGGACAGCCTGCTCTGTTTGAGGCATTTGGTCCCAGATGTTGATCTGAACCAAGATGACAGAGGGTCAGATTCTTTTAGCCTCTGGGGCCACGTCCTCCCCCATGGGCTGCACCTCTGCCCTTGGGCAAGTCTAGGGCCCAGGGCCTGCCTCTGTCTGTTGGCCTGGCCATATCAAGTCCATGACCTGGAGCCTCTTTGGTACGTCTGGGCCAGCTGCCCCTCCCAAGACAGGAGGCTGGTGGGGCGGCCTGCTCCACCCTGCCAAGTGAAGGAGGACGTGCTTCAGGACCAGGGTGCTGGTGTGGAAGGGACTGGGAGGTCATGGTGAGCAGAGACCACAGCACACTCGGCTGCGGAGCCAGCCTCGGGCAGCCTGCAGGGCACAAGCCCCAGGAAGAGCGGGGGTGCAGCCAGCAGCGCCAGCAGCTGTCCCTCCACACGGGGCACAGCAGGCTCCTCTGTGCGGGTGGTCCAGCCCTTTGTCCTGTTGACTCGGATGCGTGGAAGGCCTCCCCTTCCCCCGGGTAGCACTTGGCGCTGCCCGTCACGGGACGAGGCTGTGCTCAGGCCTGCTGCGCGTTCTCCCTGCAGCACCATGACATTCCTCCTGCTCCGAGCAAGTGCCTCACGTGGCAGTCCCAGCTGTTGCTGGAGGCATGCATAGGCAGGAGTGCCGTCACGCTTTGCCCAGCACTGCCCGATGGCAGGGGGTTATATGGATCCATTTCTGTGCATGAGGCTGCCTAGTGGCAGCACTCTCTGAGGACTGGGAACCAGGTCTGGCTTGTCTTTGGAGTCCCAGCTGCACACCAGACTTGGGATCGGAGCCTCAGGAGGTCACCCAGGGTCAGCCCTGTACACGGACGGCTGGGGGCTGCGTGAGGGCGTTGCACAAACCCAGCTTCCCAGAGCACTGATACAAGCCGTGGCAGCACCCACAGCCACGTGACCTATGGCGAGTTCTGGACAGAACCACCAGCTCCGTTTTAAAGGGCTCCCTTGCAGAACAGCTGTGTGTTGAGCTGTCCCAGCACCTGGTCTCCCGGTGCTGCTGGCACTCTCACGGATGAGCCGATCGTTGCCGTCCTTGGGAGGACGAGACTTGCCCAGGGCAGGCGCTTCCCCCGGGTGGTCTGGGTGATGCTGCTGCCCTTGGTCCTCAGTTACTTGTAGGGTCACAGACACCGATATTGAGAGGGACCTGACCAGACCCATTCTACAGGGGTTTAGCAGCTTCTGCTGGGTGCCCAGTGCTGCCTAACTGTGACTGGTCTGAGGCTGTAAGCCTCTGAAACCTGACTTGCCTGGTATTTTCTTCTGGAAACGTGAAATCGAGTTCGAGAACACAGCCAGGGTCCCCTCCTCCGCTATTGCTCCAGTTTCCTCTTTCGGATAAACACAGGCGCCTTCTGTTCAAGGAGCAAGCGTTTGGAAGGTTCTCGGCACACAGTGGGTTTTCAATGAACATCGGTGTCTTTCTTTCCCAGACTGCGGTGAAAACGGGGAAAAAAGCATCTATTAACACCTGCTTTGGACACAGACAACGTGTCTTTTAATCACTGCAACTCGGTGCCAGCCTCTTGTAGAAAACATCCAAGTTCTTCTAACTTCCCTCTCCCCAGATTTGGGGAAGACGTCCTGGAAAGGAATTTTGGGGACCTCTTTCCCATGTGACAAGCAGCTTCCTCTAAGCCCAGAGGAGGGCTGGAGTCTGGGGGCGCGTAGCTTTCCGCTTCTTCCAAGCAGCTCTCGTCACAGGCGCTTTGTGCGTTTTCTGCACACGGGGTCCCGGATCTGCCAGGACCGAGCCTTTTCCTAGGACGCTTCAGAGATGACTCACAAACGAGGAAGGACTGTGCACAGGAGACTGTAGGGTGTCTTCCCACGGCCTTCTGTCTCCTCCCACTGGGGGACACCCTCCACTTCTGTGACCCACGGACGGCTGAGCACCCCTCACCCGCCTGCCCTGAGGCTGGAACCCGCTCCCTCGGCCCCCAGCACAGCTTCCCAGGCCCAGTGTGCAGTGGGGAACCATCTCCTCTTTTCCCAGCCTCTGTCACTGCGGCTACCAGCTTCCCCGACAACTTTGTTATAGTTTTGTTATACTTTACTGTCACTGTTTGTGTGCATCATTTAGCCTCTGACAAGAAAAGCAAACACTTGTGTACCCGCCACCCGGATGAGGAGACCCATCCTTTACTCGGCCTCAGAGTCCCTTTCGGGCCTCTTCCCAAGTACATGCCCCCACCAACTGCCCCTCGTGAGGTTGCCACTCGCTGGGAATTCGCGTAAAGCGTTCCCTTACTTTCCTCTCTAGTTTCGCAATCTGTGCATGTATGCCTAAACCAGAGGTCGGCAAACTTTTCCTCTGAAGGGGCTGGTCGTAATTATTTTTAATTTATTTTTATTGTATTTTTTTTCCATTGTCATTTAGCTGATAGTAATTTTTTAATGAGCCGTGGAGTCTGTGGCAGCTGTTCAGCTTTTCTCTCGCAGCAAGAAGATGGCCATGAATCAGTGCATAAACTGATGGCTATGGTGTATGCCAATAAAACTTTATTCACAAACGCACACTGCAGGTGGACTTGGCCGGAGGGCTACTAGTTGGTTGATCCTTGCGCTAAGTAATATATTATTTATCTTTGCATGCTCTGGGCTTTTATCTAAATAGAATCATGCCGGAGACCCATCCTGTGTGTTGTCTTTGGTCGACTTCCTTTTTCTTTTTTTGTTTCCTATTAAATTTTTGTGATTCATCCAAGTTGATGCCTACAGCCTTGGTTCATTCTCACTGCTGGGTGGTATTTCACTGCTGAAATGTACCACAGTTGGTCCATTCAGTTGGTGGTGGACTGTATTTTTTATTTATTTTTTTGCAAACACTGCTACTGTGAACATTCTTGTCCATTCCCCCTCGTTTATCTATGCAAAGCTCTCTCCTGGGTATCCACTGAGCGCTGGGATTGCTGGGCGATGAGGAATGTGCATCATTAACGCTATCAGAGAAAGCCACGTTGTTTTTCACAGTGGGTTTTCCCATCATTCCCTATTCTCACCCCACCCTCAGTACCCTTGGGCGTATGTTGCATTTGGAGAGTATATAATAATGGTAACATCATTTCCACGTTACTAGTGAAATTTAGCTTGTTATTTATGTCCTTGTCTTCTCCAGTCTCACAAGAGAGGGCACCCTTCACCTGCCCAGAACTAAGCCTCCCGCAGTCCCCAGGTCCTGTCTCCTCACCTCCAGCCCCAGGATGTCCCTCCCCCAACACACACCTGAATGGGGCTCTCACCACCACAGACACAGCACAGACAAGAGGCCTTTTAATCCATGCCCACTTCCTTCCCCCTCTTCCTGCACGCTGGGGAGAGCGAGAAGCGGAAATGCGTCAGAGCCTCAGAGAGAGGCAGAAGCAGTAGGTGGATTCCAGGTGCGAGGTCAGCCTGCCACAATCGGCCCAGGGACACAGAAGGAGCACGTCCTTCAGAGCGTCTTCCGGCCAGCTTTCCAGGAGGACTTGGGCTTGGCGGCAGAGCCCAGGGGCACAGGGTGGAGGTCCCCTGTTGGCAGGAAACGAAGGAAGGAGGCTCCGGGCTTGGGCGTTTTTGACAGCGTGATCGCTCCCGCTATCAGTCTGGCGCGTGGAGAAGGTCAGCGCGCTGGGTGTCCTGGGAGAGCAGCCAGGGCTGTCTCACCGCCTATAGCAACGGGCTGACTGTCAGAGCCTTGAGACTGTTCAGACGTGCTGCCCCTGCTGAGTCGTGGGAACGTAAAGGATCCTCTGGAAGCGGATGATGGCTTTTCTCCCCTTTCTTCCGCCTCCTCCCCTTCTTCTTGCTCCCTGGATCTAGGAAGTTGCAGGAGGCCCAGAGTCTTCAGTTAGCAGCCAGGAGACAGGCAGGGCACTGCGCAGCCTGCAGGACCCAGCCTGAGGGTTGCAAGAGCAGCACGGTGCAAGGAGCAGGCTTCCTTTACCGTCTCGGCCGCCCTGCAGCCTGTGGGATCCTATGGGCTGTGTTAGGCGAGTGCCTGGACACCCTGGCGTGGGTGGCAGAGTGAGAGGTAGCTGTACTGAACCCGGATCAGAGCCGTGCTTCCTCCCTCTCCGAGCAGGCCTGTCAGTAGGGAATGCGGGGAACAGAGACACTCCCACTGCAAAACTCCGAGGAAGAGTTCCTCCTTCACGGCGAGCCATCTGTGTGCAGGGAGCGGCAGACCTTCGTCTGCTCCACTCAGGTGTGGGGGGAGAGGAAGCGGACCTACGAGATGGCAGGAGGCTCAGGTCTCCTTGTAGACACGATGACCTCTCTTCTGCTCCTTCCCGCTCCCTTCCTCCTCCTGCAAGATGGTGGTGGTCATGCCTCTTAGCCCCGCTGTGAGGTCTCACCGAGCTGCCATAGGCAAAGCGCTCAGTGTGAGCTCCATAAACAGTGCTTGCTGCAGCTAACATTTACTTCGAGAAACTGTTTTACGAGCTGCAGTAGGGTTTATTCTTGAGCACATACCTCATCGGCAAACTCGGTGGGCTCTTGCATAGATACATTGCAATGACACTTTCGCTAGTGACAACTGTGACTCCTTGCCCTGGTGCCTGTATTAATTAAGGCAGGACTCTGTCCAGAAGGCCTATCCTTGAGCACATCGATCGACTGAAGGCCCTACCAAGGAGAGAGCAAGGCTCTGCCCTTCAAACATGTTTTCTCTTCCTTGTTTTATCCATTAAAAAAAAAAGTGTTCAGAGTTTACTATTGAGGATAAATGTAGCCTTAACAAACAAAGCCGCTAGTAAATTTGCTCTTCAGAGAATTTACTCAGGTTGCTCCTGCCCCTGCTCAGGCCGCGAGAAACCACATGACAAGGAAGTGACCGCTGAACTATGCTGCTTAGCAAACGTCCGAGAATCCCTCATGTCCAAGGGCATTGTTCTCGAGTGTTTCTTCCAGTCTCAGGGCTTTCAAGGGTTCCTGCCAGAGTAAGCTTATCATTGACACTGTACAACACCTCGATTGTTTGGTGACTGTTTACCCATCTCTGCCCCCTTCCTGAGCCCAGGCAACTGGAAGGGCAGGAACCTGGACTCCATCCTCTCTGTGCCCGTGGTGGGCAGAACGCCTGGTGTTCAGTAAACACTCAGGAAGTGTGTGTGGGACCAGTGCATGCTCCGTGCGCTGGGTGCTGTCCTCTCCCCGCTCCAGGTTCCCCCTCTGCCCTTCTGCACCCTGCCCTGGCCCCTGAGAGGCTGGCCGACTGTGTACTGCTTCACTGGGCTCCCGGGGCCTCTGGCTCCTGGTTGGGTTTGGCCAGTGGCGGGAGATGGAAGGGAGGGAGGCAAGGTGTTTGTTTGGCTGGCTCCCCTCCTGTGATGTCACCCCATGCTCCCTTCAGGCCAAGGAGAGGTCATGGCCAGCATGAGGTCCCTGCACAGTCCCTCACAGCTCCCTGCAGCTCACGCCTGTGTGATGAGTCTCTCCAGAAGGCAGCCCTCCAAAAATTGTCCCATTTCGGGTGAATCCTTTCCTTTCTGTCAGGAGGCACCAAGCCCCAATTGTTCATGGAGACTTTAAGTTGTTTGAGCTGGACACTGGGGCACCAGGCACTTAAAAATGTACGTGAAGTTCTTCTGGGGACGTATGACATGGCAGCTTTGGGGAAACGAAAAGCAGTTTTAGAAAATCTACTTAGGGGAGATTCTCCCCCACTGATCACTTGCAAGGCCTTGCTGTATGTAGCCTGGCAGTCTGTGTTTGAGTCCCGGACACTGGCCCCCGTCTCAGGAGCTGCCAGCAGAGGGAGAGGTTGGGCGGGGGAACCCAATCAGGAGGGCAGTGGCGCCCACTCTGAGCCTTGGGCCCCGGCCTGACCGACCCCAGACTCCGTGAGCGTCTCTGCAGTGTCTAACTCGGCGTTCACGTCTCTGCTCTCTGCTCTGCTCTCCTGCAGGTGATTATAAACAGCACAATCACGCCCAATATGACTTTCACCAAAACGTCGCAGAAGTTCGGGCAGTGGGCCGACAGCAGAGCCAACACGGTGTTCGGGTTGGGGTTTTCGTCGGAGCTACAGCTGACGAAGGTAACGTGGTCCTCGCAGCAGCAGGACGAGCCGCCCATTGGCTGAGCCGGCTTCCTCTCCACCCGCAGTCCCGCCCCTTCTGGCGGGGTGGGGGGGAGGGGGAGTTGGCTATCGGACCTTTGGGAAATCGCAGGCTCCTTGAAGTGGGGCTGCCGTCTGAGGAAGGAAAGCACGTCTGACAAAGGCTGCTCCAGAGCCTGAGCGGCAGCTCTGCCTGGGCTCCTGCCCCACGTGTCAGCCTGCCCCTGGGCCCGTGTCCGCTGTCCGCACCGCTGACTCTGGCAGGGGCCCTGGAAACTGGGAGTGAGGTGCCACCTAATAGCAGTTTCAACCTGGAGTCCCTACACCATTTGCACGGTGTTTTGTGCCTGCGTGGCTTCTCCCTCGGGAGAGGGCTCACAGCTTTGACTCGCGTCTCCGAGGGGTCTAGGGCACACTGTGCAGCGGCTGCTCAGGGTTGTGGAGGGGCGTCTGACCACTGGTCTCGGGCCTGGAGGTCGTGGGGCAGAGGGAACAAGCTGGCTGAGAGGCCTCCCCCGGTTCCTGGGAGGAGCCGAAAGCTCGTTTCAGGAAAGCAGGGTTCCTTTTAGGATGGCTGGAGAGCGCTCTGGAGCTGTTAAGAATGTTTTTGTTGGAAGCAGGTTTGGCTAATTCATGTGACATGGGAACTTACTGGAAAGATGTCATAGCAGCTCAAGAAACCCAAGGGAAAGCTTGAAATCCAGGCCTCAGGGAAGACAGTGATGCTGTTCTTTGAGATGAAGAGAATCAGAGAAAATACACTTGGAGTGGAAATAAGGATGATGGTGGTTCTCGAAAGAAGGAGACCAGAACCTCTGTCTAAAGAGGGCTGTGAGGGTTGCCTGCCTTTCCATCTGAATTAGTGCCTCTTTGGGGGACGGTGGGGGTGAGACAATCCCCCCCCCGGCCAGGTGGCCCCTTCTCACGCCTCACGTCCACCAGCCTGACCGGGTGGAAGCCTCGGACCGCTGGGCAATGGTGAGAGGGTGCTCCTGTCGGACACGCGGTCCTGGCTGGGCCACCTCAGGTCACACACCCCGCGTCCCGCCCAGGGCCTGAGCTCACGGACACCCAGGGCGGTCTGTGAGAATTGGTCCAGGCTGCCTGGAACACTTCCTTCGGTCTTTGGGGGGATCAGAGGAGGAGGGATAAAGGGGGGAAATTTCAGTGAAAAGAGTGGGGTGAAGCAAGAACGCCCAACAGAAATCGGAACAAGTTGATAATGCTCAGTTTTTTGTGCTGCTGAGCGCTGGAGAGACCCTCCTGAGCTGTGCCTGATTCCAAGTGCGGCCACTTGTCATTTGTCCCCGACAGAAGAAAATGTCATGTCCTCAAGGATGAGTGTCCGTCCGCCTGAGTCACTCCACCCACCTCCCAGGTGCCGGATGCTGGAGTCCCTGCTCTGTGGCAGCGGCCTGCTGTTGTCACAAGGACTTGTCAGATAAGCCCTCAGATGTCCCCTTTCTCCATAACGTTTCAAATCAGCTCTTCCCTTCTCTTTGAAGGGAGCGATTAGCCACATGCTGATAAATTACTGTGAAGTGAAGCTGGCAGTCTCGGCAAGTGGCAATTAAGCAGCAAAGGGGAACATGGGCTTCAAGGGTCCCCAAGGCGGGTTGCCGAGGGGACAGCAGTGCCTGGATATGCCCCACTCCACAGAGCGGCCGCCCACAGCCTGAAAGGGGACTTGGTAATCGAACACTATAACCACTCCGGAAAAGGGAACGCCGATGTGGCTATTCTTAAAGAGCATTTATTCACACTTCTCTCTGCGTCCCCCAGAAAGAAAACAGATACCTTGATCTTTACCGCTTCCATTGTAAGGACCACTTGACACCACCAGCCAGCAAGCATCCCAGGGACACTCTGCTCTGTAGATGAGCTTTCCAAAAATAATACGAGCTCCGAGTTCCCAGAGGCAAACTGGGACTCGCCTGTCCGCCCACTTGGGAGGACGCAGTAGCTCAGCCTGCTGAGGAACCCCGGCGCGCGCGTGCTCCGATGGAAGGAAGAGCTTGCGGAAGGAGGACCAAGTGTGAGAACGAGCCAGTTGTTAAAGGTTAGGATGCTTCTGGCACCTGACCTTGAGATGTCACCGTCCACGTCTGGTTCCGTCCGGTTCGTGGCAGGCGGCGGGGAAACCCTTCCGCCGCGGTGACAGGGGAGAGGCAAGCCGGGGCGCTCGAGCTCCGGGCGGGGCCTCCGGAGCCTGGCACACGCGGCGTTTGCTTTTCACCCATTGTAGTTATTTCGTCCGTGATTCGGACTTGTGCCCTCATGTCCCCTTTAGTTTTCATTTGTTTTTTAAAGATTTGGTTTGTTTTTAGAGAGAGGGGGAGGGAGGGAGAAAGAGAGGGAGGACAACGTCCACGCGTTGCCTCTCCGCCGCCCCCCAACCAGGGACTTGGCCTGTGCCCTGACCAGGAATCCAACTGGCGACCTTTCAATTTGCGGAACAACGACCCCCCCCTCCCCAGCCACACCAGGTAGGGCCCCTCCTGTTCACTTTAAACCAGCGTCGATGTAAGAGCATTGCCCTGTCTCAGACCTCTCTGCCTCCCGATTTAAGGGCCATTGTTTAAATGGGAGGCGTTAATCCCTAATGTTTTAGTCGTCATGCTTCGGCTGCAAGTGGCTGAAACTGCTCGCCGTGCTTCAGCGGGTAGAGCTGCAGAGGAGACGGACGGAAGGGGCGGAAGAAACAGCTGGGGGCGCTCGGCTGCCGGCGTTCACACCGTGACCCCTGATGTTGGGTCTGAGCATCCTGGGGGTTCTGTTTGTCTTTTTCTTTTTTGACTTTTCCCTCCCGGTGTAAGATGACGTCTCCAACTCTGACCATCACGCCTGCATTCACACAAGAGGAAGGAGGGGGGTGACACACCAGCTTCCCCATAAACCCCGTTGACAGACTTCTTCCCGGCCCCCATTGTGAGTCTCGGCCCCTAGGCCGTCCTCCCACTCCCCGGAAAAAAAAAAGAGCGCAGGCCATTGGGTTGCCATGGTCGCCTTAGACCAGTTCTCATTCTTCATCACCTAGGAAATTTCCTGCTCCAGAGATATTTGAGATTCTATTAAGCGAAGGGGGGAAAAAAAGAGAAATGGACTTTGACTAAACAGCCAGGAAATGCCTGCCATAATGTCTTCAACAGCCAAGGCCAAAAAAACCACAAGTAAAATAAAATAATAGTCTTTCATTTTCGATGACGATAATAATGATTTTTATTTTGGTTAAAATTATTACATTACCACTGCAGAAAATGATCCTTATAATAAGTAAAAAATGAGATTCTGGCCTGCATTTCAGGCACTGTTGTGGTTTGACTGTCCCTTGACCTGTGGGTTTTATTTATAGGCGTGTATTTTAAGGAAATAATTGTATCTGAGTACAGAGGTTTAGCTGTGAGGATTCTCCTTGCAGCATCATTCATAACAGACAAAAAACCTCAATGAGTCTGAATGTCCAGCAGTAGGAAATTCGTTCCATGAGCTCCAGCATGCCCTTCAGGATAACATTCTACCGCCATCCAGATGGTCCAATAGAAGGTCATGTGATTGCATGGGCATATGAATGCCACACTGGTAATTTTGGAAGTAGCTAGAAAATAAGATACAATATAATTTCATTTTTAAAAGAAATATGTGTCACAGATGTATAGACACAGAAAAGTATCAGTTTATGTGGTTTACTGTTTATATCTGGGTGACGGGACTATAGGTTTCAAACACTTTTTTCTAAACTTGCTTTCTAAATTTATAAGCACAGGTGCTTTTTTATTAATATTATAAACCCTAAGACTTGGAGGGAGGGGATGTTCCAGCAAAGGACAGCCATCTGGCCCCTCTCCCGGTGGCGAGCGCTTCCCTTCGAACGGTCGGGGGCTGTGAGGGGAGTGTCTCTCCGGGTGTCTGGGCTGCTTCCAGGTTTTCATTATTACAGACAAATCTGGGTCTTTAATATACTGAAGGCCTCTTTTCATATTCCCAATTATCTTCATAGCATAGTTTCCCAGGAGTGATATCACTACATCAGTGGGCCTGAGTATTCTCTTTTTCACTCACGATACCTTTCTCCAAATTGCTTCCCAAGGGGCTGTACCGACACACGGTGCTGACGGGGGCATCCTGCCAGCACCGATGCTATCACCGCACTCAGGGTCTGCTAATTTTGCCGACGGAGAGTGGGACCTTGTTATTTTTATTTGCATTTTCAGTAGAGCTGAGCAATCTTTTCTATCAGTTGCTTACTCTGTATTTTTTATTCACGAATGTTGCCATTTCTCTATTGGGGTTTTCCTGTTTTCCTGTTCAATGTGCACACACCCGGTGCTCTGAGCACACTCAGTGCTCTCATTAGCACTCAGGCACCTTCCCCTTGGCCCCTTCTTCCCACCAGGTGCCTGACCTTTGCCCTTCCCTCTCCTGAGCTCCAGGGGCCCTTCTGCTTCTGTAACTTGTTTCCTGAGCCCACGCAGCCCATCCGGCTCACGGCTACTCCCTCTATGACCTTCTGAATACAGCTTCTCTTACAATCTGAAAACAGAAGTTTGCACAGACCCTCCGTGCGGGGGACGAGGGCCCTTCCCCGCCGTCTTGGTCCAGCTGTACTGCTTCCACAGGCTGGTTCCCTCCTGAGTTAGTCTCTCTCCTCTCGCAGTCAAAAACTTTCAGTCACTATGGCGTTGAATCTGTCACCTTTGCGATGCTTTAAAAACGTTTTCCACGTTTAGAAAATGACCCTTTCATTTTCTTAAGCAGAATTTTGGTAAGTGTTCAATTCTGTTTGCTTGCAGATTTTTTAAGGT
Organism: Tonatia bakeri; assembly: GCA_004024845.1. Classification (NCBI taxonomy): domain Eukaryota; kingdom Metazoa; phylum Chordata; class Mammalia; order Chiroptera; family Phyllostomidae; genus Tonatia; species Tonatia bakeri. The sequence continues at coordinate 103,481 of PVIA01000748.1, read as the reverse complement.
TTGGGTTTTTTTTTTAATACTCATCCTTTTAACCCATTGGTGAGAATTTAAATTCATTTTGCCCCAGTTTACTACAGTTATTGGAATTATATGTTGAATAATTTTCCCATTAATCTATTATTCTTCCTTTGTCATACACTAAATTTTATATAAATGGTAGGGCCTTTTTCCATCATATATCTGCTAATATGACATCTTTCTAAGTGATTATTTTCTTAAAAATTTGTCTGATTGGGTTTATCCTGCTTCATGATATTTTAAGCTTATTTTAGGACTTTTTAAAAATTATCATCCACTTGAATGTAAAACAGAATCTGCTACAGACTCAAAGTCTCTTCGAAGACAGGAACCCAATCCTTCAGTGTCCTCAGCACATAAAGAAACTGGTCGACATTCCCGGATGAATGAACTTGCCCTCTTGTGGAGCTCTTTTACCCCCGTCCATGGTTCCAAGGCCAGGGCCGTCATTCCACTGGTAGGAAGAGGTCGGAGCCAGGCCAGCGCAGCCTCGCTGCCCTTTGTCCAGCCCCGGCCACAGGCCTGGCAAAGCCCCACCTCTCCTCGTCCAGCGGTCCAGGGAGGCGGTGCTATCGCACACATTTCACAGATGAGGACACGGAGTCCAAAGTGGTTCCTTCGCCTTCGTTTGAAAGGCCGGCTGAGGTCAGGTTTAGACGTGTCAGCTCAGGTAGTGGCTCACAGGTAAACCCCAGGACACTAGCACCCAGCCTGGGCGTCATTCTGCCTGCGCTCACACCCGGCGTGGAGCCGGCTGTGCCCACGTGGACAGTGCCGGCGTGGACTCTAGTGAGAGTGCCTGGGGGTCGCCATGCGTGCCACAAGGCTTTCTGCGTCCCGACGGCTCGTTCTGTCTCATCCCGAAGAGCCAGGAATCCCTGTCCTTTTCCCACTGTTTCGAGACGTCGTAGGCTGCTATTATCTATAATAACACTATGACCTTGAGGTCCTGCAGGATGTGTGTTTCGACTTATGTGTGACAGTTGTTCGTTGTCTTGCTTTGGTAACTGAGAAAGAGAACAGGTGAATGGTGTCAGTGAGGAGAGCTGTAAAATCACAACCCCTCCCCTGGGCCCCGTGCTCCGTACCTGGTTTTCTCTTCCTCAGGCCTTGTCTGTGCCTTAACGGTTCCTGTGGCCTGTTCTGGAGTTAAAGTGGGCATGAGTACATTTCTTTTTGAGGAAGAAGTGAGTACAATTCTATTTTCCATTGTCAGGTAATGGGACTTCTTGCCAATGGAAAATGCTATTAACAAATATTTAGCAGCCGCTGTGGGCAAGACTCTCGAATTCCTGTGGACCCACAAGGTCCCCCTATGTGTAGAACGACCTGTAGAAATCAGACCTGGGCGCCAGACCACGTTTCCCATGTGTTTGACCATGGGCACGTCTTAACCTCTCCAAGGTCCATTTTCTCATTTCAAAGCTGTGCATGAGAATGCCTATTCTAGAGAGGAGCGGTGAGAGGCAAAGGAAGAAATGTGTGTTAAGCCACTAAGCTCCTTAACACGCAGAAGTGGTTGTGAGGAAGATCTGTGGGAAGAGTGGCACGTGTGTTCACCCACGGCACTGACTGTGGGCTCCTGGAGGGGCCGCTGTGCCGGGCGTGGGCGACCGACCAGGGGAGAAGAGTCCACTGCAGCTGAAGCGGTGTGCCCTGAGTCTCCCAGACTGGGCTGAGGTCTTCGCCATGCGGGGATGTTCAGGATAAGGTAGGAGGGGACAAAGAGCACGGAGGCCCCAAGCTCTGCCCCCAGGCTCCGCACACATCCAAAGCCTGGCAGGGCTCTGCTCATGGACTCGTTTGCCTGCTTCTCAACTCCTGGCCTCTGACCAGGGTGCTTGGTCCACTGGCATTCGTCATGGGCTCTCGAAGCTGACCACTGTTGTCGCCCGTGAACGTGCTCAGAGGGGAGCCTGAGCTCAGAAATCAGTGCGTGCTTAGCAAAAGCCCCAGGGTTGTCGGCAGCCTTGCAGCTTGCTGGCTTCTGTCTCTCAGCAACCACACGCGGCTCTCCCCCTTTGTCATGCCAGCACCGTCTATCACAGAATGTGCTTTGTTTGAACAATGCACATGCTAATTAAAATCAGTCGCCTTGCCAGTGACTGTAAGCCTGCGATTGGTGTGATTGTCCTGGGATTTTTAAGAACTCTTTTATTATGGAAATATTAAAACATGTTTTAAAATCAGAGGGCACAGTATAATAAACACCCGTGTCCATATCACCTAGTTGTTAATATTTGCCGCATTTCTTTGTCTGCCGTGTTGCTGTTGAAGTACTTTAAGTTACAGACATCAAAGCCTTCACGCCTCAATACTTCAGAATTTATTTCTAAAAGCATGACATTTTTCAACATCATCATAACGCTGTTAGCACTTTTAATAACGTTAATAGCGATTCCTTGGTGTTATCTAATCCAGCCCCTGGTCACATTCCCCGAATTGTTCTCCAGAACTTTGTATACTTGGTTCATTCAAAACAGCGTTCGATCACAGACTACCTGTCTCATTTTGCTATTTTCAAATTTGGTATTTTATATCTTAAGTATTTAACACTTAGAACAGTTGCTTCTTCCCAACTTTGTGGATGTTTTTGTTTCTCATTATATTGACTTATAGGAGTTCTTGGATCTTTCTAGAGAAATGATGCAGTTTTTCAGATTCTTCCTACAGCACGACTAAATTCCTTCTCTTGTGTCTGCGTTAGTTACTGGTAACCAGAGGGGTTTGTTTCCGTCCTTCTTCCTCAGACCAGCGCCAGTAGCTTAGGAGCTGATTTGGATCGGACCTTGGCCAATCGTGTTTACCGGAAGAAGCGTCGTTCCTTATATTCATTTCTTTTTTGATCTCAAGTAAAATTCTTCCTCTGTGTCTATACAGAATGCATGGGCCTGAAATGACTGCAGAATAGTCAAGGCGGGTTCTGAACGTCCGCCACGGGTGAGGGTAAGAAGAACCTCAGTAACCATGCTTCGTGTTCAGTTTGCAGAGAAATTCCAGGAGGTGAAAGAAGCCGCCAGACTAGCCCGAGACAAGTCGCAGGAGAAGATCGAGACCTCCAGCAACCATTCTCAAGTGAGTGACTTGCCCCTGACATCAATCCGAGGACAGTTCCTGGGGGGCACACCGTTCCTTGTCACATCGACAGGAAAGGGGGGGTTAGCAGCATGGCGCTTTGAAAGCTTTTTCCCTGTGAGCCTGCTCGCGCTGAGTGCACAGGACGTGTGTTTGCGAGCCCCTAACTTTTCCGGGGCGTGCTGATGTGTGTTTTAATGGGACCGGTTGTTGAGATTAGGGTGATGCCTGTCCCTGGCCCCTAGGAGGCGCTCTCTGGCCCTGTCTGCGCCCAGTGATAGGGCAGCGTGTTTCCCTTCCCTGGTGGGCAGTGGAGTCTGCGCGAAGGGTGCTCGTCAGCAAGGGCAGGTGCCTGTGCTGGGCCGGCGAGCCCTTGTCCCTGTCTCCCACGGAAGTCAGGTGGGAGGTAAGACTCCAACAGCTTCAGTGTAGCTGAAGTAGAAGTGGCTTTCCCAAGAATGATGGTGGACTAAGATGGACCTATTTTAACCTGAAATAACGCCCCCCCCCGCATTCCTGTTGTCTCAATTGGTGTATGTAGTGGTGGGCAGATGGCTTGACCGAGTGCCAAGGTGACGAGTAGAGACAGGGCAAGGCTGACCTCAGGAGCAATGATTTAGGTTTGGGATGGAGTGTGTTGGACAGCAAGAGGGCCAGGAGACTGTGGGGCTGGGGCTGGGGTGCGCCGTGGGAGGGACCGAGACGCACTTGGAGATACTGCAAAAGACCTGGAATTCTTCAGTGGCAGCTAGTGTATTATTCATTTGTTTTTAGTTTGATGATTTATTATTGAGCAGTTGGCAGGCGTTGGTGGTGTTTTATGACTGTTGATCTGGAATTGACACAAGGGTTGCATGCAGGTGCTCGGCAGAGGACCAGTGAGGACGCTGTTGGGTGGAGAAGGGCCCGGCCAGGGCAGCCACGGGACTAAAGAGGAAGGGACGGATGTTGGAGACGCTGCTAGAAAGAGAACAAGGAGGCCTGGGCTCCGTGAGCAGTTACGATGGATGGTCCCACGGAAGAAAGAGCTGAAGTCTCAGGTTCACCAAGAAGCAGTAGGGGGGAGGGGCTAGAGCTAGAGCTTTGGGGAGTGAACCCAGTTATGGGCAGAAAGCCAGCCAAGGAGGCAGAGAAGTCCCACCATCACTGAACCCCAGGAAGGAGCCCACTCAGCATGACAGTGCTGCAGAGAAGAGGAGAGAGGGTGCCAGGGGAGCCCGGGGTCTACTGGCCACTGTGACCGACTCTCAAGACAGGAGATTGGGTGGCTCAGGTGTCCTGTGAGGGCAGAGCTGGGTCCGTCCTGAGTTATAGTCCCCGGCTGCAGCGTCCTGGGCGCCTCACATACAAGATGTTCCTTGTGGATGTGTGGGAGTGAGTGTATATTAGACTTCAAGTGGACAGGAACGTTCCAGTTCACTTCTTTCACTCTAAGTCACAGTCACTCCCTCGGGTCTTCAAACGTCCCTTTGTAAAACTAGTTTAATGGCTAGACAGTATCCCGAGTGTCTGTGTGTGTCAGAACGTGCTCCACCGCATCCTATGATTCAGGCCGTCTGTGTGGCTCCTGACGTGTTATTACTGTGAATAACGCTGGGATGAGCATTCTCGTGCATCTGTGTGCAGGTAAGTCCTCCAAGTGGAAGTTCTCAGTTACAAGGAGGGATATTTTAAAAGCTTTCGATGAACGATGCAGACTTACCCGGCAGAAACGTGCAGTTCTGACTCCCACCAGCAGGGAGAAGAGCCATCTTCCATCCCACACTCTCACCAACACAATTTCATTGACTTGACAGAAGAAAAATGTATTTCATTGGCCCTTTTCATTTTGTATTTCTTAATTGACTTATGCATTGTCTTCTATGAATGTCAACTGCATATTCATTCCCTTTTAAAAAATTAGAATGTTAATCTTTTTGTGTTGATTTCCAAGAACTTCATATTTTTCATTGTTTTACAAGATTTTGGGGTTTTTTTATTTTATTTATTTATTTTTAGAGAGGGAAGGGAGGGAGAAAGAAAGAGAGAGAGAAACATCAATGTGCGGTTGCTGAGGGCCGTGGTCTGCAACCCAGGCATGTGCCCTGACTGGGAATCGAACCTGTGATGCTTTGGTTCACAGCCCATGCTCAATCCACTGAGCTGCGCCAGCCAGAGCTAAGATTTTGTTTATTTTTAGAGAGAGGGGAAGACAGGGAGAACGAGAGGGAGAGAAACGTCAATTGCTTATCTGTCGTACACGCCCTGACCCGGACCGAACCTGAAACCCAGGCCTGTGCCCTGGACCGTGAATCAAACCAGCAACCTTTTGCTTTGCGGGAAAACTCCCAGCCAACCACGCCACACTGGTCGGGGCCAAGAACTTTATTTTTTAACGTGGGTACTTTTGGACATACACAAAGCTAGGCAAAACTTCGTAGTGAGCCTTCGGGAACCCACAGGCTGGCTTCAACAATCAGGAATTTGTGACCTGTAGTTCATCCTGCACCTCCCTCCCCCTCTCCCTGCCCCTCCCCCTCCCCCTGGGTTTTAAAGCGAGTGGCAGACATCCTGTGACGTTGCCGTCAGTGTTTCCGTGTGCAGCTCTAACCGGTGCGCCCTCTCTCCTGAGGGTTTTCCAGGAGAGGAACAGTATTAACCTTCCGCCTTTGGTGTCTGCAAAGATTTAGCAGCAGATATCTCGCCAGGTTTTTGTTGGCAATTTGATTTTGTACATGGCTTTTTTTTTTTTTTTGCAATGCAGCGATGTAAATTTAGGCAAACTTGCACATCCTTCCCTTCGTCGTCCCTTCCTTCCCCTTTATGCTTATTCGGAGGCTAAATCAGGTCCCGCTGAGATCTCACCTAAGACCAGAGATTTCACCGCCATGTGGGATGCCTTCTTTTTTAAAAAAATTATTTATTTATTTATTTTAGAGATGGAAGGGAGGGAGAAAGAGAGAGAGAGACATCAATGTGCGGTTGCTGGGGGCCGTGGCCTGCAACCCAGGCATGTGCCCTGACTAGGAATTGAACCTGCGATGCTTTGGTTCGCAGCCCGCACTCAATCCACGGAGCTATGCCAGCCAGGGTGGGATGCCTTCTTAAAGAAGCATCTCGGGATGTTCGTGACAATGCTGAGTAGCAGTGGAGACGGCAGCGTCCATGCCCGAGTCCTGTTCTTTCAATGAGCGGGTGGGCCTTCCTCCCTGCAGCCCCGGGATTTTTACGTTGTGTCAGCTTGTCATGCTTTTCCCCTTCCCTCAGTCACTGTTTCTTGTTCCTTCTTCTAAATCTTTCCCCTTCTTCTAGTTTGTGGCTCTGTCTGTGTTGTGTCAGGAGACCGGCTGTCCGAGTGCATTAGGTTTATCTGGGAGGTGTGCATGCGGCGGCCTGAGCCGTGGCCCCAGGTGCGCTCTGGCCCCCGAACTGCGGATGTCGGAGCTCACGTGGGCCCCCCAACAAAGGGCCTCGTCCTCCGTTTGCGATGTCTTCGACGTGTGGGTCGCTGCTGAGTGTCGGTCTGAGGAGCTGTTCTCCTGCACTCAGAAATGGTGTCCCCGGGTGCCCGACTCACTGCCACCATGAGGACCTGCAGGAGCCTGTGGGGCCGTTCGCACTGCCAGGAGCCTGGCTGTGAGACCCCGTCTTCCCCGCAGGCGTCCAGCGTCAACGGGACGGATGACGAGAAGGCCTCCCACGCAAGCCCTGCGGACACGCACCTGAAGTCGGAGAACAACAAGCTGAAGATCGCCTTGACGCAGAGGTGAGGGGGCTCAGAGCCCAGAGGCGCTTCCCCATGCCCTGCGAGTCCCTGGAGACCGCATCCTGCTGGGCAGCGGGCAGCGTGTCAGGGAACTGGGAGGGACCGGCCTGCCTCCTGCCCGGTGCACACAGTGGGGTGGCGCCCACCTCTCAACGCGGCCAGCCTGGCTGTCTCTGCAGCGTAATTCCTGGGACCTGGCCCAGGGTTCCGGAAAGCACCACGACCCTTAGACCCAGCCACTGTATTTGGATCGTGGGTTTTGTCAGGTACTTCAAAGGATGGAACTGTGACCGGTCTGTCTTCTTACTCACCAGGCAACTGAAGGACTATTTCTAGTTGTTTTAAGTCGCAGCAAGCTGCCTCAATGAAAACGTTTCAGCCCTAAAAATAAATGTTTTGAAATCCCAATTTAATGGAGAAGCAAATTATAGGAAGGGGGGTGAAGCCATTTCCTCAAAATCAACCTAAGTTCTCATTCATCAGTCCTGAAATTAATCAGATAATAATCCTTTCTGCTTTTTCCATCTGTATTGTTTGAAGCTGAAAGTATATATTTTCCTGTCACGTTCCCAGGTCGTTGAGGCTGTGGGATGAAAGATATCGCAGATTATTCCGATACAGCTGTATTTACTTCTGTAAAAAGCCCTCAGCAGCAGAGCTGTCCTCAGCCAGGCCATGTTACGGGAGGGCCCCCAGGGCAGGCTCAGCCCGTCCCCTCCAGCGTCAACAGGACGGACGAGGAGAAGGGGACAGGCAGTCACGGCTGGCACGCAGAAGCTCCCGGAGCCTCCGGAGTGCAGGGTGCCCAACTCCAGTTTGTCCATTTTCAAAAACGCCTGCACTGAGCACATAAGATCAAAGAGAAGCTGGGGTGGGTGTTTGGCAGCACGGTGGAGGGCCCCTAGGGCCCCTGGGGAGAACCCCCGTGCCGCCCTCTGGGGGGGCCCCTATTGCTGTCTCCTTGACTCCCAAGCCTGGATTCCCTCAGAGGCTCTGCAGAGGTGCCAGTGACAGTGGGACCACCCTCAGTTGCCTGTTTGTGAAACCCGGGGTCCTGGGGCTCCACCATATGCGGCAGGACCTTGTCCAGAGGGCGCAGGAGCCTCTGTGAGGTTCTGGGCGGGCCCCACGGTGGGCCCAGCTCGCTGCCTGGGAGGCTCATTCTGGGAAGGAAGGGGTCGAGTGCAGAGTCAGGGCCCGGCGGGGAGTGGGCAGGGGGGGTCTTCACCCTGCCGCCTCACTCCGAGCTCTTCCTTCTCTAAGAACCCCGTTCTCTTCTGAAGGGATTCTTTGAGAAAATAGCCGGGCGAGGTGACAGGTTTGCTCCGAAGACAGAGGCCTGAGGCCAGCCCCTCTTGGCACTGGCTTGCCCAGCCAGCCCGCGGGTGGGAGAGGGGGTGGCGGGGACGGACAGCCCGCGGCGCCGTCCCAGCCACCGCCCGGCCTCTGCCCGGCAGTGCCGCCAACGTGAAGAAATGGGAGATCGAGCTGCAGACCCTGCGGGAGAGCAACGCGCGGCTGACGGCGGCGCTGCAGGAGTCGGCCACCAGCGTGGAGCAGTGGAAGAGGCAGTTCTCCATCTGCCGTGATGAGAACGACCGGCTGCGGCACAGGGTGGGCTCCGGGGGGCTGCGGGGGCCGCCCGTGGCGGAGGGGTGTGGCCAGGCCCCTTCTCCCCACCCCCACCCCGCCTTCCTCCCCACCGGCGGGAGGAAGACTTGCCACCTTCCCCCTTCGGACCTCCCTCCCTCTCGGTAACCGACGTGTTACTTTTATTGAGCCAACTTCTGTAATTCCTGTTGCCAAGCAGGGAGAAGCGGGAGATGTAGGCATTGCCCCTTGCAGACAGCGCCCTCTGCTGCCCGCTGTTGGGGGCTGGCCACTCCTGGGGAGTGGCCCTTCCCGGGCATTTTCTGCGGTCCAGGGTGATCCGAGGTGGGGGAAGGGGACCCAGGCGGCGAGTGCAGAAAATAGATTCAGGAAATGGGGGGGAGCGTTGGCTCCGAGACCCTTTGGCACGAATCCCTGTTTCTGAAGGTGTGACTGTGGAGGGGAGAGAAGGAACCAGCCCTCGGAGTGGGAGGTGGGTGGTGCTGGCCGCCGTGCTGCCCCCGAGGCTCTCCACTCCTGACACACAAGCCTTTTGGCTGGAGTCCCCGAAGCCTTCCCTGCGGTCACGCACCTGTGGGTGGGCTGAGTCTGAGGTGATTTGGGGAGGCCTGCGAGTCCCCCAAGGTCGCCGCGCTGACCGTGTTTTAACGGTCAGCATGCTTACCCCACAGGCTGTGCACACAGTCCTGTTGGTAAGGGAGGGATATCGGGGGCACACGCCACGCTGACATTGGCGTCACTCCCAGCCCCCACCCTTCGACCTGCCCACCTGGCTGGCCGGAGCCACCGGAGGCCACCGCTCCGTCCAGCCGCCCTGCTTGGTGCAGATGGCACAGAAAACTGCCTCGTGTCACTTTTTCATTTCGGTGCCCAAAGTGCTGACAGCGAGGGGCACGCGGCCAGGTGCTGACTCAGCAGGTTCCCCTCCTGGCCGGCTGGTCCGCCTGCCACAGGGATCAATTGCCCTTCCTTTCTTTTTCCAAGCGGAGCTGATTGGCACTCCAGGATGGGAACCAAAGAGCGGGGCCAGGGAGTGGAGGAAGCGCCCCCCAGAGGAGCATCCGCCTCCCCGAGGGGAAGCCCTGGGTCCTTGTCTCCGGAGCTGAGGCAGCGCCAGCAGCTCCTTGCTGGGGTTCAGGTCCCGAGGACTGGTACAGGTCCCCTCTGGCAAGCGGCCTCACTACCCTCGCCCGTGCAGTCACCTCGAGGACTGCTGTCGCTGAGGGGACCCCACCAACGTGGCACTTCTGTATCACACACAGACTCCACTCCTGCCGACTCCGCACACGCCCTTTGGTCCCCCGAAACACTCATCGTCAGATGACAGGGCCAGGGGTCTCAGCCAGGCTGGGGCAGGAGAAAAAGGTGCACCCTGGGGCCTTGCTGACTCAGCCGGCACATCTGCCGCCCCCCAGGGAGAGGCCTGCAGGCCGGGCTCCGTGGTGTCAGCAGGGAAAGGTCATCTCGGTTTACAACGTTTGAAATGCCATCATGTCCCGTGTGGTGGCCACTGTCCTGCAGTACCTCCTTGCCTGCCCTGCCGGCTCAAACCCTTGAAAAAGCATGATTCAGGGTGTGATGAAAATGAAATCATTCTGGGGAGAAGCAGACAGGTTCACGGGGCACCTGTCCTGTGGCCGTGAGAGGAGCCAGGGGCCCAGAGCATCCGGAGGCCGGGTTTTGTGACTGGCGTGGCTCTGCTGGAAGTGAGTAAGGCGTCTCCTGCTGGGAGGGCCAGCAGTCCCCGGGGCAGCCGCACCAAGACTCATACGTAGGCTAGTTTACGGTTTACTTTGAAGGAAAGCATACACAGAGCTGCGGCGGCGATCTCTCGTTCACGGACAAAAGTGAACGGGCGTCCCTGCTTAGTGTGTGACGCCCACTCCAGGTCGATGAGCTGGAGGAGCAGTGCAGTGAGATAAACAGAGAGAAGGAGAAAAGCACCCAGCTGAAGATACGCATCGAGGCGCTGCAGTCGGAGCTCCGAGAGAAGGAGACGGTGAGTACCCGGGCTCCAGCGGCACCCCTGGCATCCCCTGGGACGGGCACGTGACCGGCCCCGGCTGCTGCCTGGACGTCAGCACAGGGACAGAGCCCAGAGTCCCGTCAGAGCCGCAAACGCTCCCGAGTTGGCGGCCCCTCACTGTGCTCGTTATGTGGTCGGACACTCACATCTAAGGGGGAGTCAGTTGAACGTTGTACCAAACACTTGGAAACGTGTTTTAAATGATGATCCGTCATCAGAAGTTGAATTCTGCAGTCAAATGAATGCAGTGAGAGCCAGCAGTCCTCCACTCACTTATTGCCCGGGGAACTGAGGCTGAGCACGTTTCCAAGCCTCCCTCAGCCTCAGCTTCCCCTTGACAAGGCAGGGGCCGCAGGAACCGCCGTCCGCGTGGTGGCGTGCAGGAGGCCTCATGCGGTGATGCCTGCAGCGCGCTCAGCCCTCAGTGTGCCTCGTGCGTGCTCAGTGTTACCGTCACACCGTTGTTATTCGTGCAGACAGTGCAGGTTCCAGAAGCTGCTTCTGGTCCTGTGTGCACCCCAGTTGGAGGGTCTTCCAGAATACATTTCATCTGACTCATTTTTACATTCTTCTCCAAATTCCTGTCTCCATAGGAGTTGAAAGATCTCCGAAAACAGAGTGAAATCATACCTCAGCTCATGTCCGAGTGTGAATTCGTCTCTGAGAAGCTAGAGGTACGAGGGGGAGTGCAGATGGGAAGGCGTTAGTCCTGCACCTCTTTCCTCTGAGGCCCCGCCCCTCCGACGCAGCGGTGACTGCGCGCCAGACGCCACCTCCGCCTGCTGGCGCAGGCTCGGTGGCACTGGTCTTTCGGTTTTTCCACTTGCGCGAGGGTGTTCTGCACCTTGAGCACAGTGCAGATGACTGTTTCCGGTCCACAGAAGCCCCCGCAGAGCCCCGAGGGCGGTGGGGTGGTGGGGCGTTGGGGCAGGACGAAGGGCTGAGGGCATGATACCTGGGTGCTGTTTGACCTTGCCACTCCCCAGCCAGTGACCTTGCACGTGGCCTGGGGGCAGACCTCCCCCCACCCCAAACTAGCCTCAGATTCTGACCCACAAAAGGAGGGTTTCAATTTCCTCCTTTACCTCCAGGGCTCCCCTCCCTTGAGGAGCCCTTCATCCAAGCACACAACCCCGGGGTTAGCAGCTGGTCAGGGTCATCAGGACGGAACCCGGCGGGCCTCCGCTGAGCACGCCGGGACTGGGGCGGAAAGTGCCTTGTGCTGGGGTTTCATATTTTCTTCTCTGCTGGGCACTCGTGAGGAGGTCCGTCAGCACCGGGCTCCCAGGCAGGCCTCCGCGTTCTGTGTCTCATGCATGAATGTCGTCTTTCAGGCCAGATGTTGGCCACGGTGCACTGCGTTGCGTTGGCACTTCTGCTGGGGGGCAGGCAGGACAGAAGGGCCCCCTGAAACGCCCCGTGCCTGGTGTGCTGGGGCACTGACACGTCCGGGGAGGCCTCGGCGGACGGACAACTCCTGTCACGGTTCTCCAGGCTCTTCTCCCTTCTGCGTTGCTCCAGGCGGCCGAGAGAGACAACCAGAACCTGGAGGACAAAGTGCGCTCGCTGAAGACAGACATCGAGGAGAGCAGGTACCGACAGCGCCACCTGAAGGTGGAGCTGAAGAACTTCCTGGAGGTGCTGGACGGGAAGATTGACGACCTCCACGACTTCCGCAGAGGCCTCTCCAAGCTGGGCACCGACAACTAGGGGCGGCGAGCCTGGGCCCCCCCACCCCACCCTGGGGGGAGTCCCAGGTGTGTGTGAGAGGCAGCCGGGCGAGGGCGTCCTCCCGCTCGCACTGCCCCCGTGAGTGCGGGCGCCGCGGGTCGGTCGTGTTTCTGCGGAACAGAACTCTCGCGTCTCCGGCCTTCCGAGATTGTGTGGACGCGCAGGCAGATGCTGACTCAGGAACCCAGAACTTGGTCTACCTTAAACGTTCGCGCAGTCCGGGCAGGGATGTGTTTCTATCTTTCCTAAACGTGTTGCAACCATGCAAACTGAAATTAGTTTTCTAAGACAAACGTGAATAGCCTTCACACCTCCTTTTTTTGAATAACATTCAGAGTATTTGAATGTCCACCAGGCGCCCTTGTGGGGTGTGGAGATAGAAAACTCCTTCTCAGTAAATATCCGGTTGCTTTAAAGCAGCTACTCAGCAAACTTGTCCGGAGAAAGAAGACGAGTTCCTGGTGGGTGCATTTCCTGGCCCAGGGGTCTGCCTGCACCCACTCCACCCCTCTCGTCCCGCCCCCAGTTTGTAAGGTTGTGACAATGGGCCTTTCCATGGTTTTAATGTCTGAACAGACTGCTGTGCTGTGGGGACGGCACGCAGTGAGGACGCCTAGCACAGTGCCTGGCACATAGTAGGTGCTTAATAAATATTTGTTCAGTTAAACATATGAACAGAATTTAGTGTTTCAATCAAACCCTAGCAGAGTCCCTACTGAACAGATCAGCATCCTGGTGTTCTGGGTCATTACGAGCCGTGAATGTAATTGTGTGGTCAAACCCATTGTTTGGCTCGGTGGCCCTGTGGCAGGGAGGGTGGTGGGGGAGACAGCAGGAGCTGGTCTGCCCCCCATCCATGTGCGCGCACGCACACACACACACACATACACACACCGGGGCGATGACACTGGGACTGCCCTTCCTCTCCAGTCCTGGGAAGCAGCAGCCTAGGGATCCCAGGACCCCAGGTTGTCTCTAGCCTGGGGCTGCCGAAGGCTAGGGCCTGGGGCGGGTACCGCTGCTGGGTCTGGACAGTTGAGAGAAGTCACACCTGCTCCCGAAGGAGCATCAGCTCAGTGAGCGAGGCTTGGCCTTGGCGACAGAGGGCTTTTGCCCAGGGCTGCCTCCGTGTCTCTCTCTCTCTCTCGGTTCCTGCTGAGGAAGGGACGGGAGCCGCACGCCTCAACCCTCCCCGAGTCTCTCCGTGGGCGTTGGGTGCCTCTGGTGTCCTTCCCGGGGACGGACCACCCCACGCCTGGCACATTGGTTGGCATCCCTGGCCATAGGCTTTCTACACACCCTCAGGAGAGGGGACCTGGGGCCTCCTTACCCTCTCTGAGAACCCCTCCTTCTGGAAGGATGCTCTCTCGCAGGTAGAATTTCTCCCTGCTGAATTTGGGTGAAGGAGAAACAGCTTGAGGGAGGGCAGGGTACCCACAGACGAGACCTGAGCCTGGAGGGGACTTCATAAGTCCTGCTGCTCTGCTTCCTGTAGCTGACACCCTCTGAGCAGGGGGGTCTCGTTTGGGCTAGGGGAGAAGGGACGGCTGGAACGCTGAGGCCCTCTAGGGGAGACCCCGCAGGCCGAGTGGGTGGCTCGGCCGAAAGCACTGCACCCAGGAGTCACAGAGTGTGGTCAGCCCTGGTGATTGAGGTGTGGCTGCTGGCCCCCCCCCCCCCCCCCCCCCCCCCGAGCTCCCGTGGCTGTCAGGGCAGCTGGGGGCTGCCCCCTGCTGGCCGGGCCGGGAGACTAGAGAGCTGAGCTGGCCCCGCGCTGGGCCAGCGTCCCGGCAGTGGGATAAAGGGGCTGCTTCTCAGGCCAGGCCGGTCCACCTGTCAGCAGACTGGGCACCGGCTGCTGGGGAGATTTGGAACCCAAAACCTCAGCGCGGGTCCCCTGACGCCCCCACCCGTGTCAGGTGGTCTGTTCCTCCCGAAGGAGCCAAGTCAACCGGCGGGAGCATGCTCAGGCAGCATATCCATGGGAAGGTAGAGCGGCTAGAGCCACGTGTGCCCCCTAGCGGTGACTGTAGGAAACACCGGAAGTGACAGACCTGCGACCACGGGGCTGCTGCGTCCCACCCCCGTCCCCGCGTGTCCCCGACCCCTGAAGCATGTGGTGAGGCAGTGGAGGTGGCAGGTGGGGATCTCAGGTCCCCTGCGGCGCGGCTCACCGTCTCTGACTGTGTCAAGGCCCCAGGGCTGGGAGCAGCGGGGCTCCTCCGACGGGGCGGGGCGGTGGGTTCAGCACGTCCCGGCCTCATAAAGCGCTGGACTTGGCGCTCCTCCGCTTTTCTCTAGAGGCCTTGATGCTCCGTCATTTACTTTCCGTTGAGAAAAATGACCGGGACAGTCAGTTGAGAGACTGACCCTGTCCGACAGCCCCCGGCTCGGCAAGGGCAGGCCCAGTGTGATGAGAAAGACCTGCAGGACACGTCCCGGTTTCCACCTGAGCCAGCTACCCGTGCCCTCGTTCACGAGGACGGCGGTGTCCAGTCTCAGCACTGGTGTCCCTTACTTGTCACCGTCTTAGGCCCGGTGCAGGCAGCACATGAACCTTCACTCACGTGCACCCAGCTGAGCTGTGCGGCTGGTGGTTGTAGGACCAGGACTGCGTTTTCATTAGCAAGTTACTCTCCTGACCTTGAGGTCTTCCAGACCAGCCTGACCCAGGATTAGCTGGCTTTCTGCACCCGTGAAAGCTGGGGCCCAAAGGAGGCAAAGTAAAACTTGAAGCCCTTTATTCATAATGGTCCTTAAAAATAACTTCTGTCCCAGGGAAGACCCAGCTGGATGCTTTGCAAAGTTGGGAGTTGTGTGCGGAGATGGACTCTTCCTCGTGTCCAGGGAGCAGAAAGCACCCAAGAGACAGGTTGGAACAGGTGACCAGGACTTAAGGGAGAGAGAGCCAGCGTCCACACGAGACCCAAAACGTGTGTGGTTTCAAGCACCCCTTCCATACTGGCCGGCACGTCGGGCCGTAGCCGGTGTGAAGGCTGCCCGGAGATCCCTGTCCCTGGTGTGTGGACAGGAGGTAGAGACAGAAAGCGGCAGGCCCGAGGTCACCAAGGTCAACTCACGTTCTTCGTGAGTGGTCTTCGTGGAGGCAGTTTTGTTTGGTTTGTGGGAGGCCCCGAGACCACAGAGCAATCAACGGAGTTCTGGCTGGGTGGGGGTCGCTGTCGACTGCCCACCCCCTTCCCAGACAGGAGCCAGCCCGGTCCAGGGAGCAGCTGGCAGCTCAGTGGTGACAGCAGGGTGGAGAGGACCTGCCCAACCCCAAGACTGTCCATAGCGAGCGGCTGGCCCCCAACCGGCAGCTTCCTCATGGAGTTCGCTAGACTCAGGCAGGCCACGGGCATGGCCCGCAGGAGGGTGGTTTGCCGCCCCACGACGGGTGTGTAGTCGTTTGACGGGGCATTGAGTCAAGGCTGGGACAGAATATAGCTCATGGGCTGCCCGAAAGCATCACCCTCAGCCTCTTCGCCATAAAAAGAGTCCTCTCCATAGAAAAATCTGCTCTTCTCTAAAGCCCGCCACTGGGACCTCGCAGGCCCCCCCCCCCCCCCCCCCCCCCCCCCCCCCCCCCCCCCCCCCCCCCCCCCCCCCGTGCACAGGTTCACTCTCGGAAGGCAGCCGTGATGTGACTTAGAATAGGCCCCGAAAGAGGCCTTGCTTTAAGAGGGAGCCAGCCACCGCTGTTGGCTAATCACCGAAAGCGGGTTGTTTGTACCCCCTGTCCTTCTAAGAGTTGATTCTTTTGTCCACTTGAAATGTCACTGAATTTCGAAGCACTGGTGGTTTAAGCTAGAAGCTTGCAAATTAGTGTCCGTATCTATTTTTAAGGGATATGCACGTAAAAAGGTGTAAAAGGATGGTAATTTCTGATGCCGAGGTTTCCCCAAAGGAAGAGCATGTCTTCTGGGGACAGTGGGGGTGACAGCATGCAGGAGATCCTGTGTGGACATGTGCGTCACTCACATCCTTCCCATTCACCTGTCTCAAGGATACGGGTGTTCTGTTTGCTCCCTAGAGGCCAGCCAGGCGAGGCAACTTTGGCAAGAATTGGACATCTGGATGAAATGTTCTAGTAACTTCAGGAGTGTGTGCGCTCACGTGTGTGTGTGTTGGGGAGGAAGTAGCGGGACACGTCGAAGAAACGATATTTTCCATTAAAAATATGTCTGGCTAAGAGCTGTCTTTAATAACCCCGGTGGTGATGTTATTCGTTGTGGAATCCGTTGATGAGAAACGTCCATGGGTCTTTCATTTCGAGTGGACCTGTACAGCGCCCCACCCTCTTTGAGCCCCGTGAGCCCCGGGCCGCCCAGGCCTGGTGCACCTGAGAAGCCCTATGGAGCCCAGACCGCAGGATGTCTGGGCAGATGATGGACAGACAGGTCTGAGGTTTGCAGCCGTGGGGAATGTATTACTGTCTGAATACACAGTCCTGCCTAAATAAATTGTGGCAGCCATGTCTTCTGATGGGGCAGGCAATCCGGCATTACTTGCATCAGATGTAAGAATTTAATGACTAGGGTGAGGTGCACTTTCCCAAGAGTCCCAGGTTAGTTTTTTTTTTTTCCTTTTTTAAATGGCTTTTTGCTACAAAAATGATACACACTTTTTTTTAAAAAAACTTACAGATGAGTGAACAGAAAAAATCACCGTTTCACACCATCCAATTACAACCACGGTTAACATTTTGGTGTCTGTCTTTTCAGACTCTTTTCCCATGCCCCTGTGTTTGTGTCATTCCTTGCTTCACGAAATACAGTCATACATGCTGTTTTATAACTTGCTTTTTTCTTTCTAGCACTACATCATGAATGTATTTCTATGTCAGTAAACATGTAATTTCACCATTTTTAACACCTCTGTAGGCTGTACCTTGGATATTTGGGTCATTTCCGGTTTTTCACTGCTGTCGTGAAGGATATGATGAAGTCCCTTCTTCTAGTATCTTTTGTGACCTTTTCAGAATATTTACTCGGGAAATTTTTCTGCCATTGGACTTGCTGCCTCCAAGGGGCGGCGGGCAGCCCAGGTGCCCTGTCTCGTCCTTGCCTTCCTATGCACACAGGTGACTCCACTCCCCCGCCCCTTACAGTCATTCAGGGTCTCGTGACTAATTCTAGCCAACGAAACATGAGCAGAGTGACATGTGGAACTTGCAGGCCGTGACTGTGACATGTTCACGTGCAGTTCTCCAGTCCCTGTTCCCTCTGCAAATACTGGTGTCACTGGGGAGAGCCTCTATCAGCCCGGGTGGGTGCCTGAGGGACTCTGCAGAGCAGCCCCCTCGCCCCCCCCCACAACCCCCCGCCTGCCCACTGGCAGGGACGTGCGGTGTGAGGACAGAGCAGCCTTCAGTGTGACACCCCGGGGTCCCAGGGTTACTTGTCCCTGCAGCATGACATTGCCCGTCCTAACAACACAGAGACGTGCACATTTCTACGACGTTTAACATACAACATTGCCTCCAATTGCCTTCCAGAACAATGACACCAAATCCCACTCCCACCAGCAGCACGTGAGAATGTCTTGCCCCCTCTTTAACACTAGACTCACCGCGGGGCTGGGGGGTAATTCTCACAGGCATATCGTAATTAAAACGAGACCCTCGCCAGCAAACGGAGGACATTCCTGCACAGTGTACCTGTTCGCCTCCTCGGTCTGATTTTCTCACCAGGTGTTTAACTGTCTCATTGATTTCTGTGAGGGTTTTTTCCCCCCTCCATGAACACTGTAAAAATAAAAATAAGTTGTATGTATGGCTTTAGAAAAATGTTCCGACATTGAAAAGCACTTTTTAGTCTAAACTTTTTCCTTTACGGTTTTTACCTTTGCTGTCACGCTTATGAAGATTTCCCTGATTCTAATTCCAAGATTGTATAATTATTCACCAGGATCTTATTCCTGCACTTCTACTGGTGTTTTTTATTTAAATGAATGTTCAAGTACAGTTTCCTCTACTGTTTTTTTTAAAAGCAGTTAAATCTGTGATTCGTCTGAAATTTATTTTCTAAATTGCCCCAACGTCCGTTTTTCCCCCTGGAAATCTAGTCTCTCTCCACTGACATGAAATCCCATTTTCACTCGACACTGGTTTCTGTGTTGCCTCCCATGTGCTTCTGTTGTGGCCTGCCATTCGCGTTCAGACGACACGTCCCAGCTAACTATGCTTTTTCAAAACTTTCCTTCAGTTTTTGTATGATTAAGATTTCTGAAGGGAATTTGCTATTTTTTAAATTCTAAGTTCTAAACATCACTTTATAATGTTTAGAATTGGAAATAGGATTATTTAAAATTTATAGGTTACTATAGAGAAAATTAACATCTTTATAATATTTAACCTTCTATTTCAGTAAATGCATGAAGTATTATATTCTTCCATGTATATTTTCTAGTGCAAGTAATTTTTAAAAATAAAAAAAAAATTTATCCTCACCCAAGGACATTTTTTCACTGCTTTTAGAGAGAGGGGAAGGGATAGAAACCTCAATGTGAGGGAGAAGCATCGGTTGGTTGCCTTCCTACACACCCAGACCGGGGATTGAACCCACAGCCTAGGCGTGTGCCCTGACTGGGACTCAAACCTGCAACCTTTTGGTTACAGGACGACGCTCCAGCTGACCGAGCCAACCCAGCCAGGGCAGGTAGAGGTAATTTCTGCAGCTGTGGTTACTATATTGTGAGTGAGCCCTGCAAGTGCTGGTTATTTGTGTAGGGGCACACCACTTTTTTTTTTTAATGAAAAGGAAACGCCATTTTATTTCTGATGTAAAATATTTTTAACAAGTTGTATAAATGTAGACATTATGAAAAAACATAATGCAGATATCAGAAGTCCCTCATGGTTAAGATCCCTCTGCCCTGAGATAATTTAAAAAATTGATACATATCCTTCACATTTTTTCCCCTAAGACACATTGTATGGTTTGGCTGTGCTACACCCTACTGCCTCGTGCGTGCTTCCCTTGGCAACGGACCTGGGGCCTCCTTTTGTGTCAGCACGTAATCATCTGCCTCATTCTGCTGAACTCTGCACCGAGGGTAGCAGGTGGTTGTTCACCAATTTCTCTAACTTGGTAACTGCCTATAATTTTTATTTTGTAACTAGCCAATTACTGGATTCTCTTTTGTGCTATTAGTTCTGTTATTATTGTTCATCCTTTTGCCTTTTTTTTTTTTGGCAGGGGCGTGGGTAGATTAATAGTTCTGGCTAGTGAGGATAATTTCACTTCCACACTTTTAATAAACTTATTTCACTTCTCTCCTGGACCAGCACTGTTAGAACATGAAATAGCACATATATAATTGTGCTGGTATTGTACACTCTTCTTTGTATGTATTTTTTTTAATTTAGCGAGATTACCTCCAGTGTTTCTCCAAAAGTATAAATTTGGCTCTTAATGTACATATTCTTAATATTCAAATTTATATGTTAAGGTTTTACTCCTCCCTTTCTAGTATGCTGGAAGTGTTATCAGTAATGATGTTAAAATTTTATTAATGCCTTTTTCCACAATTGTCAAGACCCTCAAGTGACTTTGCTTCATCATGACTTAAGCCAACTCATTTCAGTGATAAAGAAAATAATTTCGTTTCAATAGATTTGCTCACGGTAAGCCCTCTTTGCATTTTTAGAAAGCCCTGATTCAGTCACGGAATGTTGTCTGTCTAACATGCGTCTCCATTCAGTGTTAACAGTGGTTATTCACGATGGGTTGATTGGGGATTTTTGTGTTCTTCTCTGTATTTTATGATTTTTCTACAAGGTTCATATACTGTTTGTATAATAGAAATAAGAGCTTTACAATAAGAAAATAGTCTGGATTTGGCTTGCCCATATTATTTTGGAATTTTTCATGTATTAATGTTTATGTGTGTGTGTATACACACACACACACACACACACAGAGCTGTCTGTGTCCTTTGGTTTCTGTTAACATCTTTAGAAAACTACAACAACAACTTGGGAAACTCTCTTTTTTCTATGCCCTGGAATGGTTTAAATAATATTTAGAAGTTTTGCTCCTTCCAGTTTTTATAACATATTTAAAGTTGCCAAAGTCTAGTGCCTTTTTAGGAAATAACCTTTGACAATTTTTTCAATGTTTTCCATGCTCATTGGTCTCTGCAAACTTTCTTCCTATTTCGTTAGTTTTGGCCACTTAAATTTCCCAAACAATGACTCTGTTAAGATTTTCACGTTCGCTCGCATGAAGTTGCTGTATTTCTCACTCCCATTTCTTACATTGGGTGTCCTGTGTTCCTTTCTCGTGATGGGTTTCTCCAGAGTGAGTCTGTTTTACCGGAAGTTGTAAGACTGCGACTCTTCCTCTGAATACTTCTTCACACCTGCCCCTTACATTTGTAGGTGTGATGTGATAAATGACTTCAGATTTGACTTTATTTTTTACTCAAGTTATTTGAAATTATACTTTTTCATCTCCGGACAGTTTGATATTTGTTGTTGCTGTTGTTTTTAACATTCGCTGTCAGTTTCTAGTTGTCCTGACTTGCTGTCAAAGAGGGGATGGCCTGTGCAATTTCTGCACTTTGGAGTTTGTTTATGTTTTCTCAGGACTAAACCCAATGTTAATTTTAATACGTATTCCCAGGAGACTGCAAAAGAAGGTATATTCTCTGAAGGGAACAAAATTCAATCTATATATATTTATTTGATCTTATTAATTATAGTATTAGGGGCCTTGAGTCAGTAAAAACTAAAGAAAGTTTGTTACTCTCCCACTACTCTTGTCTTTCTGTTTCTCTTGAGTTTCTGCAGTTTTTGCTTTGTGTGTTTCAGTATGGTGTTATTTGGCAAATTCTCTTTTTATATTTAAGGGAAAACAATTTTTTTTCCTCGAAAGCCTTTGTATACCTTTGTGAATTTTACCTGGTTTTGTTGTAACAGTTGTTTATGTTGAAATACATGGTTCAGTAACATGTTTGGTCTCTTTTTAAGCCCACAAAAATCTTTCAGAAGCCTGTGTGTCTGTTGTGAAAGCTCCTGGCCGCCCTAGGGGCAGGTCGACGCTCCCCAGGCTGGCGGTGTGGGTGCAGGAACAGGATGCAGGGTTTTGAGTGTGTACCATTCCTGACCCCTGCTCTGGGGCAGGCCCATGCTCAGGTTAGCTCAGGGGACGCCTGCCCTTCAGCTGGTCACATTCTGTCTCCTTGGGGCCAATACCAAAACTTTGCTCAGCCCAAGAGGCACTTTTCTTTCCTGTAGGACCGTCCCCCACACAACAGGCGGGAAGAGTGTGTGCCTGTGTTCCTGGCTCTTGAGGGAAAAGCTAATCTCGGGGGCTCCTTCTTCCAGAAGGGAGTTTTCCAGATTATTTGCATGGCAGAGTCTGTGCTAGGCAGCGAACCAGCTTTTCCCAAACATGTGTAGGAGGTGTAAACCCCAACCCACGGCACACGAGTGACAGAAATATGGTCTTCTCCATTTTCCCTTCATCCAAGTTCGAGTCTGTTCCGAGGCACCGTTCTCCCAGGCTTGTGCAAGTTGATCTCGGTCAATTCTGGGACCCTCTCTTCCCCAGACGTGAGACTTCAAAGGTTCTGGGGAGCTTACATATTCCCAAGGTGTCAGGGGGCAGGGGCTTCGTGTCTGCTGAGATGTCTCCAGTTCCTGCCCTCACCCTCGTCGGGCTAGTCCTCTCCACTCGCGTGCTCTGGAGTGCTCCCGTGCTGCAGACTTCCCGTGGGGCTGCCCTGGGCCCTGCCTGCAGCCGCCCCGTGTAACCACACGGGTTTGGGCGGAGGGTGATTTGACCTGCTCTGTGCGCGGTGAGTCCCACAGCCTTGTGCCTCTCACTCTGGTTACCGTGTTCTCTTCCCACCAGCACCGTCCCCCTCCCCTCCCTCCTCCTGGTCCTCTCCCTCCCTGTGTGAAGCACTGGAGGCCTCTACCTAAAGCTTGGGACAGATCAAGTTGCAGCCCCATCTCCCCCGTCCTTCACCCTCACGTCCCCCGTGAGGCCACACAGGCACCTGCCCAGACCACTCCTGCCGGCCGTCTCATTTCTCTGTGCTCGTTCTGCTCCTGCCTTTCCCAGGCCTGTAGTCCTCTCCCTGCTCCACCCGCCTTCGCCCTTAGGGTTTCAGTCAGCGATGCCCAAAGGCCTTCTCGCACGCTTCTTCCATAGCTCGTACACACTCACAGCTCTGAAGGGCTAATTTGTGGTTCGATTCATAAGTGTTTCTGGAGCACATTTATACCCAGGCCCCGGGAACACAGAAGTCCGAAGACAGAGATGTTCCCCACAAATCTGTAACATTCCAGTGGAGAGGAGAGTTGCTGGGTTGCAGGCGGTTCTGTGATGGGGGTTTGTCTGTTGCCCTCCAGCTGGGCTCTCACAGGTGGCCAATAGTAGGGCCAGAGCTGGGGCGACCTCCCCAGAGCTGGGGTGACCTCAGGGCACTCTGCAGACCTTGTGCGACATCGGCTCAGGGCCCACACCTCGGGAGGAGCCCAAAGTGACCCTGAGCATCCCTGCCTTCCTTGCCCCTGACCCCGGCCCCTTCGCGCGCTGCCTGGCTCGTGTGTAACCGTGCTGTTCTCAGGGTGTTCTGCAGGGTGTCCAGTGGTTTCAGGGCTCTCGGGGGTTGTCGGCCCATCTCAGAAAACCCTCCTGGATTAGGATTCACAGTCCGGGCCCAGCAGCGTGCAGCTGAACAAGCCCCTTGTGCCACACAGGACGGTGGCCCCTCAGAGACGCCCGCATACTCATCCCCGAGACCAGTGACAGTGCTGCCTTCCCTGGCAGAAGGGCCCTTGCCTGTGTGATTATGGTTACAGACCTTCAGAGGGAGAGACTATCCTGGCTTACCTGGGCAGGCCCAGTCTGATGACAGGAGTTCTCAAAAGCACCGGAGCTGTCCTGCCGGGGTCAGAAAGAGACGCGGGGCTGCTGGCTGTGAAGAGAGAGGGAGGGGCCGAGAGCCGAGGGGAGTGGGCAGCCGCTGCACACAGGACATGGCCAGAAAACGGCTCCTCCCCCAGAGGCTGCAGAAAGGACCACAGCCCTGCCCACTCCTTGGTGTCAGCCCACTGAGACGGGAGTCAGACTGCGGACCCACACAAAGGTAAGGGGATAAGCTGGTGTTGTTTTGAGCCTCTAAGCTTGTTATGGCAGCGAGAGAAAACCAATACGCTCTTCACAAGTTTACACACCTATGATCCAAGAACCTCTGCTGTGTACATTCACTCAGCTTCACGGTTTACCTGGCGGGAGGTCATCAGTCAGACACCTGTCGGCTCTGGCGCCCACTGCCACCTGCCTCATCCCCCAGCTCACCTCCTGCAGAGGGAGCAGGTGAACGAGTGAGTCTGATGGCCCCGTCCCTCGTTCCGCCTCCAGGACCGTTGAGATGACGCTGCTGGTTACAGCCCGGCCCTCTGAGGGTCAGCTTTGTCCATGGGGCCAGTCCCAGGGCCGTGGGCGGGGAGGCAGCATGGCTGGAGACCAGGACAAGGTGGTGGTGTCGGAGAACGAGGGGTCAGGGCAGACGTGGGAGGTGGGGAGCTGGGGGGTGAGACTGAAGGATGGTGTGGATTTGCTGGGACCCGCAGGCGGAGGGCCAGGGTGTCCCAGGCACTTAGTTTCAGTCGGCAGGGCCCTTGGGAGCAGGCGGCAGCCGCCTTGGTGTTACCGGAGTGGAAACCCTGGGGCAGGGGAAGGGGCCGCTGGGGACAGCAGCCAGGTCCCAGCTTGGGTCCACTGTACTGCAGCGCCGCAGGCTGGACCTCGGGGGACAACTGGTTGGAGCAGTGAAGGTCACTGGGCAGCACTGTGGGGGTGGGTCCAGGGGGGTGGAAGGTACACGATAGGAGATAGACTGTCCGCTCTCCTTGGCTCTGAACACCATGAGACCAGAGTCTGGACTGCCTTCAAAGCTTGGCTAGAAAAAGTGGGGAATGGGAAAAATGAGGGGGAGAGTGTTCCAGAGAGAGAGAAGTTTTGATGCGTAAGACACAGGTTAACCAGGAGGTTCAGTTGGGAGAACTCACTTTCGAAAAGGGTCCTTTTTTTGAAGGCTTCTTGTCTTTGGCAGAACTCAGAAAGCAAAATCTGAGGACTGGCCACGCCTGAACGAGCTCACTGGTGTCTCAAAATACTGAATCTGTTTAATACTTAAAAGCACAACAAAGCTCTGAATTTGCCATTTGTAAAAATATCCCTTCTTTCCAGGGAAATATTCTGGGGCTAAGCTTGGCCTGTGTGTGGCGGGGAAGCAGCCGGGGTACTGCTGCCCGGGGTTTGGACCGGAAGCCCTGTGGGAACCCAGATCGCCACGGCAACACGAGGGCGCTGAGGTCAGTGGGGACGCCGTGGGCAGTTGAGAAGTGTGCGTTCTGCCTTGTATGGGTCCCTCCCCTTTCCTAACTTTAACACGGAGCGGGAGGAAAAACGGTCCCAGCGTGAGACCTCAGTTTGGATGGGAACAACACTCCCCGTCCCCTTTAGTGTTTGCTGAAATCTCACTAAAGTCTTTACCCGCCCCCCACCCCCACAGACAGGGAGGGCTGTGCATATTTCATGGTTAAGATTTCATGTTTTCCTTTCCTCATGAGCGACACTGATACATTATAAATAGTTCTTTATTACAAATTTATAGAGTGATATGTAAAATACATTTCATTTAAAATAATTCCTGAATCTAAGCAACGCATTCCAATTATTGCTGAAGTGACATTCACATTCGAACCCCTCGGTGGGAGGAAGCCGACAGCACACCTGGGACAGGGTGCTGCCGTCTTCTGACGGTGCTGCGCGCCCCATGCTGGCGTTGCGTCGCCCTCTATCGGCCGAGGGAATGCCTTCGGGGCAGCCACAGGGAGAAGGCAATGTCACCCTCTTAGGCCAGTGGCACTGACTGTGGGCTCTTAGGTCCCAGCTGCAGCTTGGTGTGCAAAGGTCAGCAGTTCTCTGCTTCTGTGGGCTTTCTTTGTAAATTAATTATTTAGTTTGAGAGAGAGGAGGGAGAGAGAAAGGGAGGGGGAGAAACATCCACCAGTTGCCTCGAGCACACCCCCTACTGGGGACCTGGCCTACAACCCAGGTAGGTGCCCTGACTGGGAATTGAACCTTTTGGTTCACAGGCCGGCACTCAGTCCCCTGAGCCCCTGCAGCCAGGGCTGCCTCCATGGTGCTGAGGGCCACAGCTGTGAGTCACAGCTGTGACACCACACACAGCCCTGCAGCCATCTGGCGTCGTGTGGCCACTCTGCCCCATTCACGTGCTTTTCCAGAATAGGCCTCGGGCCCCTGTGGCTTCTCTCTAGCCCACAGTGCAGCGCCCTTGGCCTTGCAGCAGAGCTCAGTGGTCCCACTCGCTGGGGCCACCCTCCTCCTCCTCCTCGTCCTCCTCCTCCTCTGAGTCAGCGGACACTCTCTTGATTCTCTGGAGCGCGGCCTTGATGCTCCTCTCCAGGTCACTGGTGGGCGCGCTGCTGGGGCTCAGGCCAGCCTTCACCTCAGGGTGAACCTTCCGCAGTCTGACCCCCTTTCTGATGGCAGCCAGGATGTGCTCCTTGACCAAGGCGCAGGGAGGGGCCAGGGCGGGGGTTCCCGCCTTCTGGATGGGGGCTCTGCAGAGCCTTAAGGAGGCCAGCACTTCATCCATAGACCCTGCAGTGGAGTGAACAGAGTGTCAAGAACGCATGCTCTTTCTCCCCAGGACGCCAGGACGTTTCGTATTAGTCAAGGTGTCCAAGTCCCATCAGCATTCAATGCCACGACTGAAACAAGTGATCATCGCTGCACTGAACGCGTGTGTTCGTGATCTGCTGGGAGGGCCGGCCATAAGTAAGCTCCCTGTGTGAGGCCGGCCTAGCTCCGTCGCTGACGTTTCATCACAGGCACCCATCGCCCACAGCCGCTCCAGCCCACAGCAGCTCGGAGGCACGGCTGTGACACCTGGTTACGATGGGCGCAGGGACACTCCCGTGCAGGCCCCAAAGAGTTGTGTGCCCGGGTGTGAGCGGCCCGCCCCGCGTGCAGGACTCAGGTGCCTCCGGCGTTTCCTCTCCTCCAGGTCCCTCCCCACTCTGAGAAGCGTCTGCTTAGAATGTGCTCCCTGCTGCCGCCCCCCACGGCAGTCTTGAGTGCTAGTCAGCAGTGACTAAGGAGTCGGTGTGACAGCGAGGCAGGCAGGTTTCCCCACAAGAAAAGACGTTAACGGGAAACTGGAATCAGCAGCTCAGTGAGCCCGCGGGGGCGGCGCTGGCGCGTCTCTGTGTGTGACGTCTTCGATCCCACCTACGCTCCCCAGGGTAGTTCCCATGCTCTGTTCTCCAGGGTGTGAAGTGCTGTCAAAACACAAATTAGATCAGCACTTCAAAGCCTGGGAGAGCAGAAGCTATTTTTCACTCTGGCAGCTTGAGATCCCCTGAACGGGGAGATTTTTTACCACCTGTGGGGGACAGGGGTGTGACCGTGGCCGCTGAGGCAGAGACCGTCCGGGGATGGAATCAAGACCAGTGGTCGTTTCCAGCTCAGAATTTAAGGTCCCGCAACAGCTAACCAAACACTGTTTCCCTGTGGACTGAAACCTGTAGCTCTGCACCACGATGCTCTTCTAGGAGCAAGAAGGCAGTTTTACGGTAGAGGGCATTTTGGGTATCCGGTGTGGTGTATTTGCAAGGGAGAAAGTGGTCCAGTATTATTTTTCTAACCACTTTGTTTCAGAAAGATTTCCCCTGGGAAGGTTTCTCAGTCCGCCTGTCAGTCTGCAGGAAGAGCCTTCCGTATTCTGACTGGTACTCCCCTATAACAACCCCTAGCCAATCTTCGGCTTCAGATGCAACAAGTTAATACTGCAAAGGACGCTGAGATGCAACAATAATTCAAAGCAACCTTGAGTAAATATGCAAACGGCAGAAATCAAGAACATACTAAAGTCCTAAGAAACCTGAAATAGGTTGATTCTTTAACAACCTCAGCGATCCCGAGTCAGGTGACCATTAAATGTGTAGAGATGGTTTGTTTGGGATAAGGTAGCATTTGTCAATCTGATTTAGGCTGTACTAACTTTGCGCCCCCCCCCCGAAAAAAGGTACCATTTAAGGAAGCAAATAGTGGAGTATTTTAAGATTGCAGAGAATTTTGAAAAAGATTTCGTTCGACTGGAGGGGAGCAGGTACAGAATTCTGGCGGGTTACCTGGGCATGCGAAACCATCTGCGGAATCGTGTGGCCTCTCGGGGGGTGGTTCGCACACTAGAGGAAGCGGCTGATCATCTTCCCCTGAAGTCCTGACATGTACATTCAGACTCCGAAGGTCCGCAGGCAGGGAAGACAGTGAGGCAGGGAGGAGCGGAGGTGCTGGTGCTGGTGGTGCTGGTGCTGGTGCTGGTGCTGGTGGTGGAGGTGGCGGCGGTGGTGGAGGAGGAGGGGGAGGGGGTGGAGGGAGTGACAACTCCTCACTGGATCTGCAGTGTGTCTGGTCACCTCCTTGAACAACAATCTGGACAGAGATGCTCCCGGGGCAGTCTTGAGACTTGGGGGTTTTCGAGTTACTGACTTTGGATAAGGGAGCACTTCCGGTTTTCCTGGAGGATGGATGGACCACCGCCTTCATCTGAGAAGCCGGCGAGGCGGTCTGCTGGGGGAGTTCTCCTGGCAGGCTTGGTGCCGTGGCCTCTGAGCAAGGGGGCTGGTCCGGATGTCTCTGAAAACAGGAGACTGCCGCATGAGAAACTCGCCACAAGTGCAAACTGTCAAAACGCTGGAGCTCTCTACAAACAAGGAGCACCGAAGAGTGTCTGTGCACACCTTGTTCTAGTTCATGGAGTGGCTCCTTTCCGCTTTGCTCAGCCACTCCTGCTACTAAATCTACAAAAGAATCAGCATTTATATCCTTTCATATAATACCTTCTCCATAATAAAATAGGTATGGAAGGATACATATAGAAATATCAGCCCTAGCGGGTGTGGCTCAGTGGATTGAGTGCCGGCCTATGAACCAAAGGGTCACTAATTCGATTCCCAGTCAGGGCACATGCCTGGGTTGGGGGCCAGGTCCCCAGTAGGGGGCTCACAAGAGGCAGCCATACATTGCTGTTTCTCTCCCTCTCTTTCTCCCTCCCTTGTCCTTGCTCTAAAAATAAATAAAATCTTAAAAAAAAACCCCACAATATTTTTAGTATGAAAAATCAGAAACTAAATGGGAACAACAGGAAGTTAGCTGAAAAAGTTATGGTGAATTAATTTAAAATATTAGGCAGCCACAAAAGCATAAACAGTGCAAAGTCAGTGAAACATTCTGAAAAAACCCAGATGAGGCAGTATTCAATTTACAAGCATGTGAAAAACAGACCTGTAAAAAATACTGGCAGAATGAACCTCCACATGACAGCTGTAAAAGGAATTATGGGTTTCTCTTCTGCAATTTGGGCTTAGAACACATTTTGTAATTTAAAAAATGTGAATGTGATGACCAGTTGTCTGGGCCCCACAATTACCACACATCACGTGGTCCCATTTCCAGTCTTTGGCTCATCCTGCCTCCACTCCAGGTATGCTCAGCTGCCTCCACCCCCCCACTGTGGCCCTTCTCTGCGCAGAGGTGTGCTCAGCTGCCTCCGCCCCTCCACTGTGACCCTTCTCTGAGCAGAGGGTCCCCTCCGTCTGCAGAGGATGCTGCTGTTCCTGCCACAACCCCATGAGTCTTTCCACAGCTTCATCAAGTGAGTCACAAGCAAATGAAGGAAGCAGGTTCTTGTCCCTACCTTTAAATCACACACACACTCCTTCCTGCCACCCCCTGTATAAGTATATTTTTAGATCCCCATACTCTGCAACTTAAACCAATTTGAGGTCAACTTGTTAGAACTAAAACTCATTGTACTGGTTTGCTGACAGCTTAGCTGGCCTGATTCTGTCCCCTTGGGTTAGATTCTGTCTAACCTGTCACCTTCACACCAGCTCTCTTGGGAACTGATCGCTGAGCTGGCTGCTTCGGGACTCAGGAGCTGGACTGCCGTTCCTCGAGTTCTTTCCTCCGCACCGATTCCGTTCACTAATGCCCCCCTGGTGGCAGCGCACCAGCCTGCTACTCGCCGGCCGGTTTGCACCACGCTCTGCTGGTCTTCGGGCAGCGCCCTGCAGGGCGTTCTCCCCGCCTCCACTCACGCCCAGACCCTGGGCCAGAGTGTCTGGGGGCGGGTCTGGGCGTTAGGTCCCCGGCTGCTCCTGGCGTGCTGCCCCGATGTGGGTGGAGAATCCCCGCTGGGGCTCTGGGGTCAGAAAGACCTGGTTCTGTACATCCTGGGTGGCCACTCTGAGCCTCCGCCAGTCA
The DNA here is from genome assembly GCA_004024845.1 of Tonatia bakeri. NCBI lineage: Eukaryota > Metazoa > Chordata > Mammalia > Chiroptera > Phyllostomidae > Tonatia > Tonatia bakeri. The sequence goes on along the minus strand of PVIA01000748.1, from coordinate 73,957 downwards.
TCTGCATAGTGGGGAGGAGGCTGTCCTCAGGGTCGTTTCAAAAACGAAAGGAGAACGTGAGTGCCTAGCACGGTGCCTGGGACGCGGCGGGCACTTAGTAGTAGTCGGAGCAGTTAAGTGTCCCAGGAAGAAAGCTGACCTTGGAGTGTCCTGGTTTGTCACTCCAGGGCCCCTCCCTGGCTCGTCCCTGTCAGGCAGACGCTTTCTGCGCAGCATGCTGGAGGCTGCTCTGGAGCCGGATCTTTTCTCTCTGGGGACCACAGGAAATGTGTGTCTTTGTGATGGCGCCTCTGGGGGGTGTGAGGAGCACAGTTCAGGTTTTACATTCACCAGGCTTAATGTTGTTTTTAAATAAGCAACTATGCACTTTTTACAAAGACGTACTCACTTTTAACAGAGCACTTAACTAGACTTAGGTCACAAAGTTTCCCTGATTGCACTTTAAAAGATTCTTTACTGCAGATGAGGAGAAAGCCAGCTCAGGTTGAGGGTGATGTAACTGTTTTCCGTCTTCCCTGCTGGTGGGCACCGTGGTGGGCAGAGCCCGTGCCACTAGGGAGGGAGGGCATGCCGCAAGGTCAAAACATCTCCTTGTTCTGCTGTCGTTGGCTCTTATTTACACACGAGAAATAATGGCATTTGGGGAGCATTCTGTGTTCCAAGCGACCTGTTCCTAATGCTCCCTCCTCTTCTCCAAGGACGGGTGATCCGATTTATTGCTCCAGAAACCGCAAGCAGGGCCATTAGTGCTGGGACTCACCTGCTTAAATGCTCTCAGCCGCTGCAGGGTCTTCTGGCGCTCTTGGTTTATCCACTCTTTTTTCTTCTGCTCCTCTTCTTTTAACTTGTCTCTTTTCTATGTTTAAACAAACATACATTTCCTTAAAGTAAAAGTCTCGAGAGAGAAAGGGGCCATAACCCGACAGGACCGCCTCCCCCTACCCCTGCCCCAGCCCCCCCCCCCCACAGTGCCTTCCGGCCTGGGCTCTACACCTGCGCAGCTAAGCCAGAATGTCACGTCATGCGGATCGAAAATATTCCTTTAGCAACTCACCATCTGAATACTATGGTGCTGGTGAAAATATCTCACACTCTCCTCAGCCTGCTGTAGTCGGAGCCGATGGTTTTCTTTGCACTGATCCTGGTGGAACGATACCAGTCACCCACAGGGTTCTCACTCTCACCGTGGGCTACAGCAAACAAGGTTAAAGGAGAAAGCACTGCCTCTGGGCTGCTGTGTGGGGCACTGAAGATCCGGGTTTCCAGACAGGCTCCACGGCCCTGCCGTCTGCTCAGCCGTGTGGCTCGGGGCTGACGGGCACTTGCAGGAATCAGCTGGCCCATCACAAGGGCCACAGACTCAGTGCTCTGAGGGATGAAAAGGTGAATCTCTGGCCCAGGGCAAGTGAGAGGAGGACACACATCTCCTCACAGCGTCACAGAGAGTCATCATACTCCCAAAGGTGCCTACCTGAGCATGTCCAACCTACACATACCTGAAAATTGTATTAGAAACAGCACTTCGATGATGCTTAACCATTCTTAGCATGTCACCTTTTTATATAATCATGAAGTGACTAAGAAAAAAATCACCAAATATAAGGATTGACATGAGCTAAATATTATCTCTGATTTCATAACCAACAATTTACACTAAATTTTAGAATTCCCTCTACCTGATTATTAGAAGTTTTTACTTAGTCTGATTTTAAAATATCTGTGTAAGAGGCATTCTACAAATAGCTGTTGAACTAATTAAAATCTACAGATTACGATAAATGCTTAAATACCACAAGAAACAATCATTTTAAGAAAAAACATTGTTAATATACTGTCATTGCAGCTACTGGCATCCGTTATCGACGCACAGAAAATAAGGTAAAAGCCCTATCTTCAAAGCCTCTTTATCTTTCCTGAAGGAGGAACGCCTGGAAGGGAAGGACGGAGAGCTGCTGCGCCCACCTTCCTGCTCCTGAGGTAGGCTCTCTGGGCGCAGATCCTGCCCCGTTTCCGCTCCAGCTGCTGGCGGCGCCGGCGCAGCTCCCGCGTCTCCACGGTCTTGCCGTCCGGCAGCCCCAGGACCCCATCCGTGACTTTCAGCTCCTCTGGACTTTCACACGGGTCATAGTAGACAACTTCATCCTGCTTATCTAAAAAATATTTCATGGTTTTTAAAGGCATGTTTTATTATGAAAATAGTGCATAAAATTTTTTAAATGTAAGGAAAGTATAGGTCATGTGGAATCCCACCACCCAGGGAGAACCCCTGTTAACATTTACGTGTTAACACAGTTACTCATGTCATTGAGAAGTTCTAAGAGCACATTTTTCATGTAATGAAAATAAAATTTTAATGGCAACACAGTATTCTCAAATTTAAACCATCTCTGTTGTTATAATGTTCCATTGTCAATTTCACTGCAAACACTTCTGAATATAGAGCTTTGTGTAGGTTTTTATCACTTCCTGAAATGGATGGATATGGAAGACTCTTGATAACTATAGTCAAATCGCCCTCCAGAAAGACAACTTACATTCTACCAGCAGTACATTATTAAAGTGCTTTAATAGTGCTTTCATCTTGATTACATACTGACTTTTAAAAAATACATGCATGCTAATTGTTGATAAATTCAGGCCCTTCAGAAGCACAGTAAATAAAAAGAAATTTTCCTTCTTCCTTTCCCAAACCTTTGGAATCCCAACCCAGAGAAAAACATGAACAATTTGGCATGCATCCTTCCAGATTGACTTTTTTAAATAAAATTTTTCCCAAATATGTAAAATGCTTATAACCTGAAACTGTTGTAATGTTTTCTGAATTCCTAGGATTAAATAAAATGTGCAGATCTATACAAAAAAAACTGTTAATCTTGGAAAAACTTTAGGGAAAAAAGACACAAGTAAATGGAGAGACATACCATGATCTTGGATGGGAGGGTTCAAAATTGCAAAGACGACAATTCTCCCCCAGTTAATCTCCCTCTAATGTTAAGCACAATCCCAATAAAAATTCCGAGTTTTGTTTTTGTTTATTTGTTAGTTTGTTTTGAACTTGGCAAAATGATTCTAAAGTTCATCTGGAAGAATAAAGGAGAATGGTCAGAAAGCTTGTGAAACGGGAGAGTAATAAAGGAGGCACATGCTTTAACAGACACTGAGATGCATCTCCAAGGGACAATGGGAAGAGTGTGGCACCAGTACCAGAAGCCACTCACAAGGCAATGAGGGGAAATAACAACTGAAAATCGATTACAGTGAATATAGTAATGCTGGACGTGAGGCAGGTAGCGAGTCAAAGCAGCAGTGATTGGGACTGCCAGACACTTGGGCAGAAATGTCCGATTTCTACCCTGTGTCAAAATAAATTTCACCTGGATTAAAGAGCTAACTGTTCCTTTAAAAATCAGAAAAATACTCGAAGAAAAAAAATAAGTAAACTGTGACACAATTTTGGGACGAGGAGGACTTTGCCAGGCATGCTACCAAAAGTGAAAACTACAGATTCCTCTGCCGGGTATAACAGAAACGGAAAGGTGGAGAGATGCGACTTCATGAAAAGTACCATTTCTGCCAGGCAGGAGAAAGCAAACAACAGGGAGAATTTGTCTGCAGTGTGTGACAAATAATAGCGTAGTCCCCTTCATACGTAAAGGAAACATGCAGAGACCATAGACATTAAAAAAAAATGGCCAGTAAACCTACAAAATCGTGTCCAACATCACTTGTAAGTGGAAGAAATGAAAATTAGAAAATGCCTTTTTTCCCTATTAATTAGGTGAGATTTCAAAAGAACGGGCAGAGTTGGGGAAACAGGTATTTGCATAATCTGCTGATGGGCGTGTCACTTTGCACAGCCTCCCCAGAGGGCTGTGGTGTGTGGCAGTGTGGAATTCAGAAATGAGAAAGTATCAGAGGTGAGGGGAACCACTCATCCAATGACTGCGGTTGTGTGGTTTTGACACGTGTGTCACATGCAAACTATGTGTGGTCCTTGACCCACTGATCTCGCCTTGAGAGATCCACTCCAAAGACGTGCTCTGTCCTAGACACCCACACGTTTAACGGATGCTTCTGCACTGCACCGCCATTCACAACAGTGAAAGGCTGAAAGTCACAATCAGTACAGCCATCCGATGGAATACTATGCAGCCATTAAAATTTTTAAAAGATTTTGTTACTTGCGGAGACGGGATGATAGTTATTAAGTATTAAAGGAAAAGGAGGGTACTGAACGGGATATGTGGTTTTAATTTAAACACTGATGTTTATATACATCAGGCTACAAAGTTCATCAGCAAATTGTTATCACTAAGTATGTCCACCCAATGGAACTGAGTTATTTAAAGGTTTTCCTTTATTTTGCTGTATGTTTAACAAGGAGTATATTTTTGAATAATAAAAATACTTAAAGGAAACTAGGAAATTTCAGTAGATATTTCAGACAATGTACAAGAAGCATTTGATAATAAGGTCTGTATTTCCTTGACTATATAACTTAAACATTTTAATAGATATTTTAAATATAAATTTTACCTTTTATAAGTCTTTTAATAGAGTCCAACTGTGTGGTAAGTAGGATTTCTTCATATTTTAAGATCTCAAATTTAACATCGTATAGTTCTAATTGAACTTCATAAAATTGTATTTCTAGTTCATCTACAACATCTATATTTTTTCCTTCTTCTGGAAGATCTTCCATCTTGTTTTCATGAAAAAAAAAATAAGAGCAAGTTAAAATATTTAGTATACTAAAAGGACACTTTTGAAGCGTTTAAGCTATTTTCCATTCTTCGCTCAGTACCAAATATAAAAAAGCAAATCCAGGATAAACACTATTTCATTCAATGAAACGAAAATGCCCCAGTCAACACTTTCACAAATACTTCATCTCCTCCTTGACACACATGACGACATTCAGGTTTTGAGGAAGATAAACGTCACCAAGGCCTTCACAGCGTTCTCTGCTCCGAAGTCGTGACGGTGCCGGAACACATGGGAGTGACTGGGAGTGACCCCAGAAAGAACCACCTCTGATTGTTCTCAGGTTCTGCTGAGAACAGCGCTGGGCTGACTTTACGGTATATCCCCTCCTTCGGTACTGAGCCCACTGCTGTTATCAAGGGAATCCCACAATATAGTATTGCAAAACCATCCTGAGCAAATGGAAGCGTTATCGCCAATCTTCCCCGGTCTGGAAATTCTCATCCACCAGAAGATGGTGTTGGGATAGGAAAGGAAGCTCTCCTTCAACAGCGGCTGGAAGGAAAGACGCTATCTAAAACCAAGTCCGTTTCTAATACAAGGCACCTGCACCTGGGCTTACCTTTCCCTGGACCTCAGCCCTCCTGTGATTTAAACACAGCTCTTTGGCCCTCAGGAGCTGCAGCGTCTCTCGAGCCAACATCAGCCTGAGCCTTTCCAGCCTGGGAGCTGCGGTGGCCCAGGCGGCCTGGCCAAACCTCTTCTCATCCTGTTCCATTTGCTTCTGCATCCCTGTCCGATTACAGGGGGTGAACAAAGCTAAGCACAGCTCATCAACCAGGTAAACATTTACCCTGGGCTAATTCTTTCTTTAGTGCCTCCCACATTACCGGCAAAACATCCTTTTTAAAAGAAAGTTAGTTTTAATGACTTTTTTGTTATCAATAGCACATGGTCCTTGATACAACGTTTTAGATGCATGATGTTTTTAAAAAGAGGAACATAATCATGAATCTCACCTACTGGCAATTGCTTCTTACATTTCAGCACATATACTTCTGGACTCTTTCTATGTCTAGCTAGATAGACAGGATAGTTTGACAAAAAAAAAAAAAATACCCACAAGATCATCACTCTTCTTCACAGGGTAGGAGAAAGTAGAATTACAACTGTTCAGATGTAATAATACCATGATTAATAAATAATAATACAAGAATAAACTGTTTTGTGTACTTAACAACTGTAAACCTACTCCCCCCCTCCCCGCCCCATGTATCTTGTTTATTTCACTTCCTGTATCATGGAACTCCCGCCATTCATAGAAACGGAGAATCATGCTTAGTAGCTGTGTGGTGTTCTGTCCTATGCATGTCCTGTGATTTATCAAACTGGCTGACAGACAGTAAAGTAAGTTTTTCCCTCTTTGAACTGCCATCATCAAGGATTGTTTTAAGACAAAACAAACACCCTTTTCCCAGCTCACAAGACCCCGCAGGGTCTCATCTTGCGGTCTGGCCTGTAGACTCCGACACCCGCCGGCCGGCCACACTCTGCTCCAGCCCGGGGCGTTCTCAAAGTTCCTCACACTTGCCAAGCTCCCGCAAGCCACAAGGCCTTTGTCCATGCTATTCCATCTGCCTGGAACACTGTTCCCTCACTTGTCTGCTCTCTCAAATTCCATTTCCCCTTCAGATATCAGGGCAGCTGCCCCTTCTCCGAGGCCCTCGCTGACCACTCTGATGGAGCCTAGTGTTTCCCTCAGGCTCCCTGAGCCCCCTGTTGATTTTCCCTGTGGGGCTTGTGAGCGCAGCCACTTCCCCGCGCATATGGATGGACGAGTAGCTAAGGTGTGTCTCCCCTCAGCAGGCTGGACAGTGTCTGTTCACGCTGAATCCCAGGACTGACAGCCTGATGCTACAGAGATGCTCAAATGTGTTCTGAATGAAAGGGAAACTACATGTGTCTGTGTGGCATTTTAAAGGATCACCTGCCAATGCTTTCACTGTTTCTTTAAAATAATTCACAGTAATGTCTTGAATAGAGGCTACTGCTGCTTCTGCCCGTCTGGTCCATCCTTGGGCTTCCTTCCGCAGGGCCACTATCCTTCTAGGACCCAGGTCATCCTCATCCAGGGATTTCTTTGGAGAGAACGGGAAATTGCACAAGAAAGAAAGAATAGTAGTGCACAGCCATTAAGAAACTGAAAGCAAATTGCTCACATGGATGATTTCAACGACTTTTATTGCTACTACTTAGTTAAATTTCATGAGTTCAGCAATTCCTCATGGAAAATGAATAGGGCTCTAGGTTGGGGACCACCTGGGAGGCAAAGGGATATTCTGGGGCATCACAGAGGAAAAAGATATGCTTATTTCTAACTAGTGTCTCCAGGCTCAACAAGATAAGGGTGCTGACAGCATCTATCCAAGTTTAAATTACTGAATTGCAGTCCAGGACCTTGCTACCTAAAGTTCTATCTTATTGCTGATGAAGCTGTTTGTGTTTTTAGAGGCAGAAAATGAGCTAAATAAGCATCACATCAAAAAGAAGTCATCAGCGAAGAATGTGTTCAATCCTTGAAAATCTCTAGAAATCTGAATGTATTGAAATGATCGATGTAAAATGTTTTCATTTTTGTATCACTTTAAAATATATATAAATATATATCATCTAAACATTAGGGTAAACCTAGCAGTCGAACACAGATAGAATCTTAAATGTGACTAAAGAAGTAACATGTGACAAACAGTAAATCAGATTAGGTAAAAACATAAAGAAAACATACCAAAATATCAAGCTTACATGAAGTTGCAAATTCTCGCATATCTCTAAATGGCTTCAGTAAATACTGGAAGAACGTGGTTGCCAAGGTAACAAATTCCTGGTATGCTTCATCCTCTTCTCGATAAACCTCCATCAGCGCCACCATGGTGTGGGCTCTCTCACGCCCTTGAAGAATCTGGAAGGTGGTAAAGTACAGAAAGCTCAGGTATGGACCGGATTTATAAGACCACACCAAACAAACCACACTAAGGAAACCTTAACGTTCCACACTTCAATCCATCGAGGGAAAGCCGAGTTCAAAACTGTATCTCAACTGCGTACAAAAACTGCTTAAGAGAAAAGGACCTGAAAGACTCATCGAATATTAATAGTGGTTCTCTCTGCGGATGTTTCTTCTTCACTTTTATGACGATACAGGTTTTGTGATGCTGCGCTGTTTAGAATCTCATAAGGACATTAGAGGCGTGCTTCCAAATACTTCAGCATGCAGGCTCTCTCAGCTCCCAGGACTATCGAGCTACCGAGCCCCCAGCAGAGAGCCTTACTTACAGTCAAATCGGTGGCTCTAGTCTCTGCAGAGCACAAAACTACGCTTCAACTTAATTGACAGTTCCTCTCTCTGGGACATCCACGCGCCCTAGCAGCATCCCCCTGACTGCTCCCGGCAGGTGAAGGGCACCTGTGACCCTGCGCCCCCTTCTCCACGTCAGACCGTGAACTTGCTCCTCGTGCAGCCTGTATCTCGTGGAAGACCCCCACCCTCGCCCTGGTCCCCCTCTGATGGTCCAGGAACGCTGACAGGGGTCCCGCCGGTGTACCTGGCGCAGGCGCGCGTCCGCTTCAGCGAACCGCGCGCGCAGGGCGCGCTCCCGGAAGGCTCGCGGACTCTCGCAGTCGGGCGCGCCGCCCTCGGCCGGAAGCAGCGCGTCTCGCACCGCCGCGCCGCCGCAGCCGTCCGCGGCCAGGCCCAGGTAGCGCTCCAGCCGCGCGCAAAGCTCCTGCAGCTCTGCTTCGCCGACGCCCGCGCGCGCCGGCCACACTAGCTCCCACAGGCCCCAGGCGCCGCCACCCGCCTCCAGCTCCGGTGGCAGCGGAGGAAAGCAGTGCTCCAGCGGCGGCCACAGCGCCGCCAACTGCCGGTGCGCGCCGCGCAGCCCTGCGGCCGAGAGCAGGCCGGCCCAGCTGGGCGGAGACCCCGGCCGGCTCCCCTCGCGCCGCAGCTGCCGCTGCGCTGTGCGGTCGTGACAGGTCACCGCGAACTTGCCCTCCGTGTCGTTCCAGGCCACGAGAAAGCGCAGCTGGTGCCGCTCAGGCTCGGCGAACAGGTCCTCGCGGACCGGCACCCAGCCCTCCAGGCTGTCGGGCTGCTCGTCCTCCATGGTACCGGCGGTCAGCGGCCGGGCCTTCTCGTAGCCCCAGCCGCGGGACTGTCAGTTCGTATCCGCGACATTTTCCTCTGGAATGTCATCGCATCCGCGCCCCATCTCCACCCCTCCTGCGCTTCTGATTGGCTGTGTGTGACTGGGAGGCTTCCAGCGGTGTCCACGATTGGCCGAGTCCAGGTCCACGATGACCAATGAAAAGGCCAGGGGTCCCCCTGGAACTTTGCCCTCGGAGTCGCTCAGTGACGCAACGTCCCCTAGAGCCTGGGACTCCCAGGCTTGGCCTCACCTTTGCTACCTTTGTACGTAGTACAAGGGAAAGGTATTTGTCGGTTGAACAAGTTCTTGTGAACCCTTGGGAACCGGGCCTCAGCTGATTCCGTCGTTTGGGTCGGGGCTCCAGTGAATTCATGGGTTCTGCTCTCAAGGAAGGTACAGACTTCCTGGAGAGACCAAACAGTAAATGAAACGTAAGAGTTATGTTTCGAGCGCCAAGCACTGGGTAGTAGTCACACATTTATTGTAACCAATTCAACGGGCTTTTATGGAGGGTCTGCCGTGTGCCTGTTTGGGGGTGGGGCAGAGAAGGCATCCAAAAAGATACCTGTCTTCAAAGCATGTTTAAGTAAACCTGTGTGCTGCCTCTTCACTTTAGATTAAGGAAACTGAGCACCCAGCAAAGAAATTTGTCATAAGATACAGAGATACTCCGGCCAAGGAAGACCACCTGGCCCCTGAGGACCTGTTTCAGAAATCGGGAAATGTGGTTTGCATGTGAGGACGGAGTGTGGGCTGGAGCTGGACCCGTTGAAGCAGTACAGACTGAGTCAGCCCTGGCCGCTGCCCAGGTGCGTGCCTGGCGGCTCCGCCCTGTGAGTGCACTGAGAGAGGGAGGGGAGGTGGGGAGGTGAGAAGGTGTCCAGGGAGCCACGGTTGGAACCTTTCACGAACAGGAGGCTTTTGAGGGCTCGATGCAGGAACGCGTGAAGCAGCATTTGAAGGTTCTGAACCAGGACAGCCTGGAAGCAGATTTGCACTTGCTGCTGGGCCCAAGGTGAACACAGCAAAAACCAAAGGGGACCAGGCTGAAGCCAGGTTAAGTCAGGCTTCCCCCCTGAAGATGAGCTCAAGGCATCTAGGTCTAAAGGTGCCTCTGTCCCTCGGTCCCCCGCCCCCTTTCAGTGCCCACGTGGGACAGTGGTCCTTGGGCTTGGAACTGCTGCCCAGTCCTCGTGGGGAGAGAACCTTTTAGCTGAAGTGATTTCTTTTTCCTCAAACTGTTTTTTTAACTATTTATTTATTTATTTATTTATTTATTTATTTGAGAGATGGGGGAAACCAGGGAAAAAGAGAGGCAGAGAAACTTTGTGCCTTGACTGGGACACGAACTGGTGACCCTTCACTTTGCGGGGACAATGCTCAACCAGCTGAGCCACACGCGACAGGGCTTGGACTATTTTTTAATATATTCCTTTAGTTCATGTGATTTCCGCCAGTGTAGACAATGCTGTGATGAACATTCCTGTATAGACATCTTTGGATAATCTTTCAAAGTTTTTTTGCATTTGACATTTTATTTTGCTTCTAAATGTTTATCTCATAGATGCCCTGCGGTAATGGTATTTTCAAAAATGAGATTTTGACTGGGGCCCCCCAAAAGCAATAGATGTAAAATAGGCTGAGATCAAATCCCCCCATGCAGACTCGTAAAGGAAATGGTCCGGGACCTAGTTCATGCTCTCAGCTAATCAAAGAAAATACAAAAGCATCAGAGTTAAGAGACCAGTGGGAGCGACCTTTCCGGAGAGAGCTGTTGTCGGGCTGGGGGAAGGGTTGGAAGTCCCCCTCTGTGTCCAAGCTCTGTGAGGGGTCTTCAAAGGGACCCCTCAGAGAGCTTGCTGTCTTTCCTGCAGGTGGGCCAGTGGTGGCCTGCGGCAAGAGGATTGGCCATTTAGATGGTAGAGCCAGGGGAGGTGGCTGCATTGGGACATCTGCCTTCCAGAGTTTGCCGGAACCGAGGATGGAGCCTGCTTCTCGAGATCCAGAAGTGGGCCCCTGGGAAGCCCAGAGCTGGCAAGGAGTCACCTCCATCCTGCCTATGAGAGCCAGCTGCATGGGTGAGGGGGCCCACCAGGGCTGAGGCCTGGAGGAGCAGGTTTCTCAGCCTGGTTGTGGGAACTTTAGGGGGAAAGCTCTCCATAATGGGGAAACTCAGAGAGGGTCAGAGGTTGCTCCGGAGAGGGAGCAGTTGAGAGACATTGAGAGCAATAAGCACCTGCTAGCCCCAGAGAGCCTGCAGCTGCACCAGCTGACGCCAACTCACACAGGAGCCGTCTTATCACCTTAGCACCTCTGCCTGCCCCCACACCAGCAGCTCGGGGCAGAGGTGTGGGGAAAGAGGCCACCTCGTTCCACCTTCCCCAGGGCAAGCTTTTAGCTAGAGAGGCCCCCGCTGGGGAAAGGAGGAGATAGAGAGGCTGGTTACACTCAGTGTGACCTTTCAATTATCATGTTGAACCGTACGTTTAATTACTGAGTGGAGTCTAGGTCTTCAGCAGCCCCTAGGACTGCGTGACCCAAGAGGGAGCGGAAAATCACGGGTCTGCTGGATCTGTATCCAGCGTGGAGAACAAGTCCCACCCCGAGTAGACATGAAAGGAATTGTGGGCGGGTAGAAGGGGAAATTAAGTTGCATTCGATGGCCTTTAGAGCTGGGCTTGTTCAAAACCACTTTGGAAAAAGACCTTCAGCCCAGGCGGAAGGTGCACAGCATGTGGCCTCGCAAAAGCCCCCATTCTCTGTGGGGCTGCGGGGGCCCCCTGGCCCCAGCCCTCTATCCGTGCACAGCCACGTATCTGAGACCCTTGGTGGAAACCGGGGACTCAAGTCCCCATAGTGAGAAGCAACCCAGCAGACGTCATCTGACCTCTCCGGGTGAAACCAGAGCAGAAGTGGCAGGACGGCCTGGGCAGGTCTATATTTGGGCTTTCACTCACAGCAAGCCTGTTGCTATTTGCAGCCAGAGCCAGCTCATGTTTCCGTCGCCTTCGCCGCCCTGTCACAGAGCCCTGGTGGTACGCAGGCAGGGGCGGCGCAGGGGCGGCCCACGGGCACACAGAGGTCACTGGGAGGGAGAGCCTACCGAGCCAGGGTGCAGGTTTCCAGCCGTCACCCCCGGCCTCAGCGGTGAATGAAGAGTTCGTGGACCCTTAAATTGGCAGGCAAGTTTTCGGTTAGTAATATTCTAATGCTACTTGTATCATTGAGCCTCACTAACTGAATGCCCTTAATGCCACAGTGTTAATGCAGTATCTTTCCCTTAGAGACCAGAGAGAGCATAGTCAATTTTAGGAGTGTGAGTTACAGTAAACTGAGTGAGTGTTTTCTGTGCCTTCCTGTAGCGGGGATTCACTTTACCAAATGCGGTGCTGGTCCAGGCTGTGAGAGCCTCGGGTGCTGGTTGTTCCTGCCCTGTGTTGAGAGTATTTTTAAAAGTGCAGGGGCCCATTTGCTAGAACAGTCTGGAGCCCTAAATGTGAATGCCGACAAAGCATAGTTCTGTGCTTTGGTTCAGATTCTGAAAAACAGCCTTGTCATCATTTCACTGGTGGGTGCGTGCCCTGTCCTCCGGTAGAAAGTAGTCCGGTCTGGACCACACCTGTGAGGCTGACTGAACCATGTTGAGTGACAGCACAGCTCACGTTTTCACGCAGGGTTCTGCGGCTGAGGCTGGGCGGTCACTCAGGGTTGCATGGCAGAGCTCCTAAAATGATAGGCAAAATTATGCCCCTCCGGGCTCACTTTTGGGGCAAGAATTCACAGCTTTCGGTGGATTCTCAGAGGCATCTATGACCCATAAAAGGTTAAAAGACATTTTGGAGGGGACTTTTCTAATTAAAGCGCAGGGACACACCTCCCACACCGCTCTTGCAAAAGTCGTTCTTATTTTTAACTGTAGCTTACGGCACAGAGGAGAAGCTGTCTGGCTAATGTATTCTTCAACCACTGTGATTTATTACCTCAGCTCTCTCAGCCTCAGTTTCATCGTGTCTAAGACGACAGTTTATTATTCGTGTTCCTTTGTCCTTTATCTCTGAACATTTTGTTTAGAAGCTGTTTGGATATAAAAGTCATGGCTGGTGCGGGGCGGGGGGGAGTTAGTCTTGCTTTTTTTATTTTCCTCACAATCTATTTCATATGTGTCACATTGGAATAGTTTAATAATATTTGTTTGTTTGTTTTTAAAGCATTTGGTTACCACAGTTTTTTAGAAAGGGGCATCAGGAGCTGGATTGTGATCATGGTTGCGTAACTTAGGGTATTTACTAAAGATCACGGAATTGTGCACTTCAAACAGGTGACCTTTACGGCATGTAAATTATATTTCAATGAGGTTATTTTTTAAAGCTGTTGGGGGATGAGATAAGCAGCTCGCACACTTCCTGGTTTGTGTGGGCGTGTGCTGTTGGTGAAGCATTTGTGCAGCTTGGCGGACACGGTATGATGACTCTGACTTGTGCGGTTAAATGGGAAAAATACCTGCCTCTCTAAACGAAAAGGGTCATTTTCTGTTTGCATATGGATCAGTGGTCTTCAGACGTTTCTTTGCTTGTGAACAGCACCCTTAGAACATTTATATCATCTAAGAAAAACCTCCAGCAGGAAGCAAACTTTCCTTTACAGGTGGTTCGGAGTGCAGCTGCACCCGAGATGCTCACATGATGATTGAACAAACTGTGCATGCGTGGGGCCCAGTCCAGTGACCATCTCCTGCAGCGACCTGCTCAGAAACGGAGTGTTTCCCCCTTCTGTGTTCCAGGACCTGGGGTATCCACAGCTGACCGCCCAGGGGGGGCCCTTCTGGTGCAGAGGTGCTGCCCAGGGCTTCCTGAGCCACCGCGGGGGAGGGAGCTGGGGAGGGACCGGAGCTGGGCAGGTCCCGCCAGGACGCCCACGTGCACCCCATGGATCTGTACGACTCTGGAGACGGGCTGCAGGCCTTCCCGGCAGAGAGCAGGCGGATGGGAAGAGGCGTCGTCCCGGCTGAGATGAGCAGTGAGCCGAGAGGCGTGGCAAAGGGTCAGCCTCCACGAGACCTTGAAGAGGAAGTGGATGAGCTAGTCCATCTGTATGGACTCGAAGATGATGACGAACTAGCGGACGAGCTCGTTACGGAGAGCGCGCCCAGAATAGAGGTTTCGGAGTATTCTCCCCATGTGACGACGAGGGGAGAACCAGCCTTGCGGCAGAGAGACTGGAGACTCGGCGCGGAGGCCGCCGGCCTGGGCTTCGGGGGGTGGGGCTCGGAGGGCCAGTGCCAGGACCTGCGGGAGGCCTACCGGTACACGCACGGCCGCGCCAGCGAGGAGTATGAGTGCTACGTCATCCCGGAGGAGGAAGACGAGGAAGAGGCCACCGACGTCTTCTGTGCCACTTGCAGAACTCCGCTGAGAGCAGTGGAGAAGGTTCTGGAGGAACACCAAGGGCATGAGGTGACCCCGCTCAGCAAAGCGCTGGAAAGCGCCAAGGTGAGTAGGTCTCACTTCTCCTCCCTCTGGATGTCGCCTCGGCATCCCCCCACCCCCAGGGGTCAGGCAGGGGCTGAATCTCCAGCGCCTCCCGCAGGAGAGAGAGGAGGGGTGCGGCGCTGACCTCCGGGGCGCTGCTCTGTTTGACAGGACGAAATTCACAGGAACATGTGCAGGCTGGAAAAGCAGATCATTGAGATGGAGAACTTCGCGAGTCACTTGGAGGAGGTGTTCATCACTGTGGAGGTGAGAGCACGTGGGTGCGCCCGGCGGACACATGCTGCTTCTCCCGTGGAGGGCACTGCCAGCCCCGCCCCCGCCCTCCCACAGCCCACTGTGGGAGCACCTCAGGGAGCTGACCCCCCCCCCGCCCCCGCAGCATCTCCTGCAGAGCCGCAAGCTCTCGGTGCAGAGGCTGGGTCTTCCGCATCTTCCTGTCCCCAGTCCCACTCCAAGGCAGGCCTCCCTCCTCCTTGCACGGGCCACCTTTGACGAGGTTCCACCAGGCCCCCATCCTGTCCTTGATTACTGCTCCTTTCCCCAGCTGTTTCCTATGAGACTAGTAAGTTCTCGAGTCTGTCCCCAAACACATCACAGACCCCTGGTGTGCCCAGTACATCTGCAGCACACCGAGGAGGGGCCACCCAGCAGAGCAGACCAGGCCCAAGGACCTGGGGGCTTCCCTCCCCGCTCCCTTCATGTGGACACTCTACTTCCGTCCCTGCCGCCTCTCGCTGACCAGCGGGAGCCCCTCATGGGAATCAGCTGAGCCCCAGGCTCCTTTCCTTGAAGCTGGACCTTCTTCACCCCTATCCTGAGCAGGGCGGAGGGCCACTGCACTGATCCCCTTGGGAACACCAAGTGGGGGGGGACGAGCCTGGCCCTTGGGAGCACAGGGCGGTGGTCAGAGGAGGGACAGAGCGCCCTGCACTCTGCACAGCCTGCTCACTCCTGGACACCAGAGTGTCTTCCCCTCCCGGACCAGAGAGCTTCTCCCCATAGCTTCAGTGCTGGGGAGGCAGCTCCCGCTCCTCCCCCTCCCTTGCCCCTCGGAGCCAGTCTTACACACGTAGCAGGCGCTCAGCAGACACCCCCGAATGATGGACCCTCTCTTGTGGAAATGTCCCCATTGTCTGGTGAGGGTGATGGCCACCCGAGCCCACAGAGCTGCCCTGGGGACCGGGAGCCAAGATGCTCCCATCGGTGTGTCACCCACTCGGCCCAGGACGAGAGCTGTCCGACCCTCCCTCTGTTTCCTGCCTTTTCTCACCCATCAGCACCGTTGGGCCATGGCCCCCATTCCCCTCCCCCTTCCCCTTACTCTTAGCTGCTGTGAGAATCTGTGTGGTTCAAGAATCAGGGAGTGGGGACAGGGGGTGCGGTCACGAGACGTTGAGAGCTCAGGTGGGCCTCTCCCAGGGCAAACGTCTCCACATTAATGTCCCAGGTCCCCGAGCAGGCTGACTCATCACCGATGATCAACTTGGCTGGTTGTCATGGCAATGGGAGGATGGTGAAGACGGAGGTGGTGTGAGGGTGAGGAGCAGGGTGGAAAGTGGAGGGTGAAGAGGAAGACAGAGAGAGCAGTGCTTTCTGTTAGGCGTATCCCTGGGGCTCTAGCTGGAGACCCCTGTCCCAGCAGCCCCTGCATCCACCCCAGTGTCCAGGCGAAGGGTGACGGGGAGGGACGGAAGCGTCTCTGGATGGAGACATTTTCACGCCCGATGACTGTGGCTGATGCACCGCAGGCACTGAAAGGATGGCTGAGGTCCACTGTCTTGCAGGAGAATTTTGGAAGACAGGAACAAAACTTCGAGTCCCATTACAATGAGATCTTGGAAACACTCGCTCAGAAATATGAAGAAAAGGTGCAGGCTCTTGGAGCGAGGAAGAAGGAGAAGCTGGAGGCCTTGTACGGGCAGCTGGTCCACTGCGGCGGGAACCTGGACGCCTGCAGGGAACTCATGGAGGCCGTGGAGGAGATCTGTCATGAGGAGAAGGTGGACTTCATCAAGGTCAGTCAGGGCGCGACACGCAGGAATGCCCTGGGAGGACAGGCCACCGCCAGTCAGACTGTCCGCTCTGTGCCTGGCGGCGCTGGACTCGACTCCTACAGTCAGCGTCCATTGCATTCCAGCGTGTGTTTGTGATGGGGGATTGTCACCCACGAGCGGCCGGGCAGGCTCACACGCAGCTGACCCCTTCCCGCTACCGCTGCTCAGACGGCGTCGGGGTCAGTTCCTCTGTCTAGGTCGCCAGGGGTCCGTCCCCTGCCGCCTCTTCCTGGAGCTGAGCAAAACCAGTGCCCCAAGGATTCTGGCTGCCTCCCAAGGCCCCCTGTAGCTCTGGGAGAAGGCTTTCCAGGTGAAAAAGTCACCTCCAATCTCCTGCACGCAAGTAAGATTCTAAATCTTACGTTGTAAATTTAAACATGCAAAAAAAAAATCTTTTCTTAATTTCCTTGAATTCTAATGAGATCTGACACCAAGCCCTCCTGCAGCCGGGCTGTGGGAACTGCAGTCTCCCAGCCCGGTCCCCTCTCCTCACAAGGCCCCCCAGGAAGAGGGGGTTGTGGTGTCCAGGATCTGCGGGGCTGCAGGGGGCCCCAGCCTCTGGAGCTTCCTGTGTGTCTCTGTGGCCCCTGGGTTGACCGAGCCCACCCTGCCCCCTCAGAGGCCCACGGTGCCTCCTCCCAGCCCTGCTGGGGCCGAGGGACCTGGGCCTGAGACTGAGAGCCTTTGGCGGCCCCTCCGGAGCCCTCGGCGCTCAGACCCGCGAACCAGGGGCCCCACGTCCCACGACCCACTGTGTCTCCAGACAGAACCCAGTGGGTGGGGAGAGTGACGCGTGGAGGTGTCCTCCCCGCTGCTCCATCCGTGCGGGGGGAGGGGCTGGAGACCATCAGCGTGAGTGTCCGTTCCGCAGGGGACCGACAGCCAGTCAGGCAGACGGCTCGGTTCCCACGCCCTGAACCGTGAAGCGTCTTCCAGAATCGAGGCCGCAGAGACCTCCCACGGCGGGGAGAGTGCTCAAGAGGTGGAGTGAGGAGACGTCGCACGGACGAAGCCTCACGGGCTTGTGAGGGTGGCTTTGTTGGAGCGTGGGGTGTGGCCACTGTTTCTCTTCTTCACCAATTCCCCAGTTTCCTGATACGTTTACATTGTTACATGGTTTTCAGAAATTATTTCCAAAATCAGTTCACTGTTGTCTCCTTCCCCCCTCCTCTTCAGGATGCCGTGGCTATGGCTGACAGGTAAGGTTCCGTTCTCCCGTGTGTCTTCCACTGTCCCTTCGCCCCCGGAAGTCCAGGGAGACGTGGCTCCACTTGGCTGTGTGCCCCCAGTTTCAGCGTTTGTGCGTGGCCCTAATATTAAACAGCCCCAGCTTCCAGACAGTGGTGTGGGGTCACAGGACCCCCGGGGCCTGAACCTCAGAATCTCAGGCTGGAAGGGAGGCCCAGCCAGCAGGCCCATGGTCAGATCTCCTCCATGAGCCCCTCACCTCTCCAGGAGGAGCTGAGACCCCCAGAGTGTCCCCAGTGCCCCCCAGCGGGGCCAGGACCCAGACTAAGTGTGGCAGAAAGCGCGCATGCCGTAGAGTCGGACAGGAGTCCGAGTCCTGCGCCCCCGTGGCCCTGGGTGTCCAGCCAGTCTGGGACCTGCCTTTGCATCTGCAAACAGGGACGGTTTTGTGGGAGTTAAATAGGGCAATGCATGAAAAGCAATGCAAACACTGAAGCTTTGGGATATGACAGTTAAGACATGGGAGCTGGCAAAAGACAGAGCCGGTTTCAGGTTCTGTGACTGCCAGGAAGCAGGTGCAGGGAGACCCCAAGCCCCACTCCAGGGTCGGAAAGCTGAGTCCCCAGGGAGTCTGTGCATCTTGGTCTGGGGTGGTGTCCGGGAGGGGTCTTACGCACGCCTGCCCACTCCCACCTCTCCCCTCTGGAGCACGGATCCACCCCGCCTGCCCCCGAGGGGGCCCTCCTGCGTCAGGCACGGGAGTGGCGGGGCCCTCTCCACACACTGCGAGCAGCCCAGCCCAGTGACGACCCCGGGGAAGCTGTGCTCCATCCTTGTCAGCATGTCTCTTTACACCAACAGACTCAGGGAATTCCTGGAAACAGAGACGGATGTGGACGTCTCCACACAGCCAGCCCTGGAAGACCAGACCCTGGACTTCTCTGACGTGGAGCAGCTGCTGGGCTCCATCAACGCCATTCCAGGTGTGCCTCTGCCCCGCGGGCGGAGGTCCCCGCACATCTGGCATCCCTGGGCTCGGAGGGAGACGACAAGGGGGCTAGGAAAGTCCTGAAGGTCTAGAGACAATTTCTGCCCCCTAGCTTCGTGGTTTGTCTTCGTGGCTGGTGAGGGTGGAGGCAGAGGCCGACGCCGACGCCTTGAGTGAGTGCCCACTCTCACTCTCCAGAGAGCCAGCGCCTGGCTTGCGGGAGTCCAGAGTGGCTGTCAGTGTTGGTAGTCCACCCCTCCGCACAGACACCTGCCTTCCCATCTGACTTACACCAAACAGGGACCTGCATTTTATGTCCTTTAACCCCCCAGGGGTTGAGAGATGATCTCGGGAATCCGATGGAGTTGGTGAGAGTCCCAAGTTTGCCACTTCCTAGCTGTGTGACCCGAGGCAACTTACTTAACCTCTCTCAGCCTTCGTTTCCTGGTCTGTAAAATGGATGTGATCATTCCCGTGGGGACAGGGTGAGAATTAAATGAGGTACTGTGTGTACAGTCTGTCACATGGTGCCAGGTAGCGCTCAGAAGTATCACTGTGATTACGTACTCCAGAGAATGATACTAGAATTCACTAGAATTCAGCTATTTAAAAAAAAAAAAGATTTTGTTTATTTTTAGAGAGAGGGGAAGGGTGGGAGAAAGAGGGAGAGAAATATTGACGTGTGAGAGAAGCGTTGATCACACTCGCCCACCCAGGGGCCTGGCCTGCAGCCCAGGCGAGGGCCCCCACTGTGAATCTAAACAGTAACCTCTTGACTGGTGGGATGACACCCAGTCCACCAAGCCACACCTGTCAGGGCCAGAATTCGGGGTGCTGACCTTCCTCCCTTCTCCTCCTCCAGCTCCTTCTGCGCCAGTGATGAACCCACAGGCCCCCAACTCTGCCTCGGGCTCCTCGGTCCGCGTGTGCTGGAGCCTGTGCTCCGACGACACAGTGGAGAGCTACCAGCTGTCCTGCCGGCCGGTGCGGGACGGTGCCCCGGAGAAGGACCACGCAGGTGAAGCTCTGCCGGGAACACAGTCATGCTCCAGCATGGCTGAGGCCGCTCAGAGGCCCTGGCAGTGGGGAAAGTGGGGGCGGGAGGCACATCTGCTCACCCTGCACCTTGGAGGGTAGTTCCCTCATCTGGGAGCTACCCAGAGGTGGTGATGCTGGCAGGTGGGCGAGGCAGAAGGGGCTGGAAAGGCACATCAGGGCCTGGCGGGGACGGTGTGGTGGCTAGGCCGCTGTCCAGGAGGTCTCATCCTCCGGCAGGCGGCTCGGGCTGGCTCACACGGCACAGCTGTACACCTGCCCTTCCCAGGCCTGGCGACCTCCGGCGTGCTGCTGTCCCATTGGCCAGAGCCTGCCCCGTGGCAGAGGCGTGTGCACAGGGATGGGAGGAGCCCGGGGCCGGCCTTGGGATCTGCAACCTGGGATTCAGCACGATGAATGAGGAAACTCTTGGCCAGTTTGGGGGCTGAATTCTGCTTCTTTTCTCCCAGAGTTTACAATGACCGTCAAAGAAACATACTGCTCAGTGAGGAATCTTGTGCCAAACACCCAGTATGAGTTCTGGGTCACAGCTCAGAACAGGGCCGGCGTCAGCCCCGCCAGCGAGGGTGTGGTATACATGACAGGTGAGGCGGCCCCCTGTCCCAGCAGGGCCTTACCTCCGGGGCGCCGGAGCCACGGCCCTCCTCACGGGGCAGGTTTCATTTCGATGGACGGAGGTGGCTGTGTACTTTTTCCCCTTTCATTTAACACACCCAATTCACGTGCACGATGTGGCAGGGACGTGTTCTCATGGTTGGTGTCCAGAGGTCAAAGACCGCGCCCTCGGTCACCGGACTGTTTGACCCTGGCAGCCCCTCCACTCCAGGCACGCCGACAGGCGTCCATCCCCTGGCACCCTGTACCATCCAGCTGCTGTAGCAGGACAGTGTAGGCGGGGCAGCACATGCATGAACCACGGCCCGGGTCTCAGGTCTGCGGGGCGTGAGTCCAGGTGGCCCGCAGACCGCGTGTCTAGAGCAGGCTGACCTGGTACTCAGGCAGCTGTCTTTCTGCTGTGTCCTCCGTGGAGGAGTGGGGTCTCTTCTATACCAAACCTCCTCCACTCTGTATGGCCCAGTCACCCCCCAGAGACCCCAGGTTTCATCGGCTAGGGAACGAGGTTTCAACATGGGAATTGGGGGTATGCACATTCGGTCTGTGGCACGTGGTTTGCTTTTTGTGCCCTGAATATCTCTTGTGGGAAGAGGGGCTGTGACATCCGAGCTCCAGCTGAGATGGCTGGGCATGACCAACGGCGGCTCCCTCTCCCTGTCCCTCTCTGCTCATTTAGCGCCTTGTCCCCCCGTCATCAAGAGCAGCGAGGTGCGGAGCTGCGAGGAGGCCGCGCTGATCCGCTGGGAGTCTGGGAACCTGGACCCCGTGGACTCCTACACAGTGGATCTGACCCAGGTGGAGATGCCGGGAGCCTCTGGCGTGACCGAGTAAGTCATGGGGCCATTGGCTGGGCTCAAGGGGCCCCCCGCCGACCCCAACACGGGGACACAGCTCGGGGAAGGTGGGGAGCCTCAGGGCAGGTCAGAAGTTGTGGCCCACAGGCACCTGAGTTTAGGTTGCTTAGTTTCCACAGGAAGTGGCAGGAACGCTGTCACTGGAGGTGCATGGTGAGTGAGCACGTGGGTAACCCTCAGGTTTGCCTCCTCGTCCTGAAGGTCCCCCGGTCACCCATGCGGCACGCACGAAGGCCAGGTGGCCCCAGGGCCTGTGCTGGGCGGGGGACAAGAGGACAACTTCCCTGCCCTCACGGTCGGGTGGGGAAAACAGACAAGAAGTGAAAAAACAAACAGGTGCATGAGATGTTCCCTGAAGGAAAACTAAATGCAGTGGGACAGGAGTGGTGACGGAGCTGGGAAACCGGGCAGAGTGGGGGGGCGGGTCAACTGAGACAGAACGGGCAGGAAGGACGGAGGCCCCGGAACAGCAGCAGCGGGGCAGGGACGCTCCTGGGAGAGACAGCTGGACGGACATGGGGGCAGGATGGAAACCCTCCTTGCTGGAGTGGAGGGGGAGGAGGAAAGGCTTGAGGTAGGAACAGTGGTGGTCAGTGCACAGAGACCATCGTGTCCGTGGTGGTTGGAAGCACGAGGCCCCCCGCCCTGGCTGGGAAGGGCGGCCTGCTGCAGGGCCCGTGGTGACTGCGGCTCTGCCTCCCCGCCCAGGTCCATCGTGGGCATCCCCACCTGTGAGTCGCTGGTGCAGCTGCAGCCCCAGCAGAGCTACACGATCTATGTGCGCGCCCTCAACGTGGGGGGCCCCAGCGCGAGGAGCAAGCCCATCACAGTCCACACCACAGGTCTGGACCCTGGCCACACACTCTCTGGGACTCACGGGGCCACTCTGTGGCAGACCTGGCGCAGCTACGACGTTGTTGGGAAACAAACAAGTGTTCACAGACAGGGAGACCTGGGCGGGAAGGGGCTCGGAGGCCATCGGAGCCCTGAGACCACCTTTCACAGACGGGGGTTGGGGGATGGGGGAGCTGGGGCCTGAGTCACACAGCAGTTTGCCTGGGCAGGTGCTGGAACTCAGGGTACTTCTGCACACCCCATGCAGCCTGGACACCACCACTGGCGGCGTCTCTGTGAAATTCCAGGGAGAGCCATTGCTGGGGCTCATGTCCCCGTGCCTGCCGTCGGCCCAGCACCTCACCACCCACAGGCCCGGCTGAGACCTGCTCCCACCTCCTCCCAGGCCCTCTCTGGCCCTGGTGGGTGCCCACATCCTCCAGTCCAGCCCCGCCCCCTTCTCACTCGCCATCATCATGTCATCACATTGTCACATTTCACGTCCAAGTCTTGAGTCAGCAGGGACACGACTGGAAACATTCTGTCCATCCCCTGCTGTCCCAGCACGGCTGCGGCTCTGGGTTCCAAACTTTTGCCAGCTGCTTCCTCCATCCACGCCCCCCCCCCCCGCCGCCTCTGTCTCCTCGTCCACACGTGGAAAGAAATAACAACATGTTTCCAAGGGTAGTTGGACTGAATGAGATGAGGCATGCCAAGTGCTGAGCTCAGGCAGGGCCCAGCATTGGTGCACCACCGCCCCTGTCAGTGTGAGGGTGGTGAGGTGAGGTGCAGCCGAGGCATGACGTTCAGGACGCTCAGCTGCGACCTGCAGGGCCACCGGCGCCTATATGGCGGCGATGCCGGTGGGGAGGGACGAGCTGCTGACTCTCTCCCGGGTCTGCACCCCTGCAGGCAGCTCCTTCCGCCTGGATGTGCACACCTGCCACCCCTGGCTGACGGTTTCTGAGGATGGGCTGACCATGGTGCGCAGCGACAGGAAAACCCCCGCGAGGGAGCCGCCCCCCAGCGACTCCCGCTTCACCAGGTAGGTGCTGTCCCCGCCACTCACGGCAACATCCTGTGAACCTCCCTGCAATGTGCTATCATTCAGGTGGAATCGGAGTGACAGCAGCAGCCCTGAAGAGGGAAGAAACCCCCAGACGTAAATGAGGGGATGGGGCCCGGTGATGAGGACAGGCTGGTGCGGGCAGAGGAGACCCTCTGTGGCCACCAGGTGCAGCTGTGTTGCCAGCAGGGTTGCTGGGGGGACGGTGATGGGGCTCTGCAGGGCCTGCGGCAGGGCGGCCCCCAGAGGAGGCTCTGCTGGAATCAGGGGTGTCCAACCCTCAGCCTGCAGGCCGAGTGGGGCTCTGGATGGCTGTGAATGCGGCCCAACAAAATCATAACTGTACTTAAAACAGGAGTGTGTGTGTGTGTGTGTGTGCAGTGTATTTAATGTGTGGCCCAAGACTGCTCCTCTTCCAGTGTGGCCCAGAGACACCAGAAGGTTGGACGCCCCTGGCAGAGCCGTTCCTAGAGCTTGTACTCAGTGATGTTGAAAGGACTATTGGTTCATACCTTCCTTCTTTCCGGAGACTTAAAGAAGGCTTACAGTAGGGGCAATACACACCAGTGAAGTAGAAAACCCAGAAGGTGGAAGAAAATGGAGGACCCAGGTTAACTTCGGGGCGAATTTTGTTTCCATGGTTGAACATGAATGGCTCCGAGCTTCCCGGTAGTTGTGGCAAAAACTGGTCTTGGCAGGTTGATTTTAGAGCCGGGAGGATCTCCTAAGGAAGAAAAGAGGCTCCCTCTGGGGGCAGGAAGGGCCCCAGATGGAGAACTGCTGCCTCCCCACCCCTCAGGTCCTAGACTGTGCCAGCAGCTGGCTCTGCCTCCGGCCTTTCCACTGTGCACATGCTGAGCACCCACTGTATGTGTCAGTGTGAAATAGGACCATATGTGGTGCAGGAGAAAGCACCCTCATCCTCTCCCGCCTCTGCCCTTTCTGCCCAGGGTTGGGGGCACAGGGGGCAGGAGGAGTAAGAAGCAATACAGGTCTTGCCCGTGTTAAAAAATAGAATTCCACTGAGAACATTTTGAAGATTTTACTGGCTTTATTCAACGATTCGTGAGTTGGGCAGCATGCCATCAACAGGAGCTATGTGGAGCTGTACAAAAGGAAAGACTTTGGGGTTCACTTGACTCTTGAGTTCTGTGAGGTTTCAGTCCCTTTTCTTTTTATGAACAAAGGAACCAAACCTTTGGTTTTGTTACCAAAAAGCCCACAGAGCCTTTTCTGTGGGTGTGCCTCCTCTTCCAACACCAGCTGTGTAATAATCTCTTGTACTGCGCCAGTCCCGCGAGAGCTCAGGGTGCGCCCCTTCGCAGGTGCGGCGCTCACACCTGCCGCCCCGCGTACAGACCACCTGCTGACTGACGCAGTGGGCGTCCCGCACCGGCACAGCCAGGCGGGGGGCACCTCCGGTCATGCGTGCCCCCCTTTCCCCAACCAGGTGCGTTGCCGCCATGGGGAACCTGGTTCCCGTCCGAGGGCGCCACTACTGGGAGGTGGAGGTGGACGAGTGTTTGGACTACACGGTGGGCGTGGCCTTTGACGACGTCCCGAAACTGGAGGACCTGGGAGCCAACTGCCGGTCCTGGTGCATGCGGCACGCGTGGGCGCCGCCAAGGTAACGTGCCGCGAGGCCCACAGTCGCTTCCGAAAGAGCGGCGGGAGAAGTTCTCGCTGGCAGCCGCTGGCGCCGACAGGGCGAGTTGGAAAAGGTGCGGAGACCTTTCCGCTTCTTCCCAGCCCTCCCTCCCCAGGAGGCCCAGCCCAGAGGGCAAGCGCCGCTTTGGCTCCTGGAGGGCCTCTTGCCAAGCACTGTCGCACACTCTTACACATGCTCGCTCTCTTACTTTTCACAAGCGTGCCATCCCCTGTTATACACAGGAAAGCTGAGCCGCAGAGCATGCGAGGACCCACCGCACGTGCATTCAGAGCTGGGACTCTAACGCAGGCGGCCTGGCCCCAGAGACGACTTTCCCACCGCCGAGCAGCGCTCGGCTTCAGTGTTAGGAAGGGAATGCGGTTCCATCTTCGTGAGCAAACGTGGGCGGAGAGGCTTCGTGGGTAGTTTCTGCTGCTCAGCACTGCCCTCTACACGGGGCAGTCCCACAAAGCAAGGGACAAGGGACATTGTCAGACTTGGAAGACCAGGGTTGCAATCTCCCTTTATCTCACAAATGGCCAAAAAAATTTCCCACGCCACTTCCCCAGCACCCTGGTCCCACGGGCCCTGCGACCCACACTTGCCTGCTGGACCCCATTAACCTTTCGTCCTTGCCCTGCACCCGTGAGCCTCCCTGGCGGTTAGACGTGGTTAAACCAAGGCTGGAGCAGAAACTCCTACAGTCCCAGCTTGTAAAGATGCACAGGACAGACAGTTACGAGTGGTGGACGCGGGTGAGGCATCCTAGCTGACTGGGGTGTGTGGGCCCGCCGTCGTAGACTCGTGTGGTGGGGGGAGGAAGGTGGAAGGAAGGGCTCACGTGGTTCTGGGGACTGCTCAGTGAAGAAGCTGAGGGAGGTGGGAGGGCTGGACTGCACTTTGAGCATCCGGCTGTCCCAGCCATGTGGAGCGGCTGCTGGCGCCGCAGCTCCTCCGTGTCTGCAGGTGGCAGGCTGGGGAGTCCCTGTGGCTGGCCTGCATTCAGCCGGTTCTCAGCGCACACAGGACAGGCCACGGGGAGGGTGCTGGAGCCACCGGACCCTGGCCAGAGACGGGCCCCCGGGCAGCCCTGCCGTTTGAGGGTCTGAGCACCGGGGGCCTCCAAGCCCGTGTGTGCAGATGACACCGAGGGGCCCATCACGGGAAAGGCGAGGACACCCCCATTACAATTCCCTTTGTTACAGAGGATTTTCAACCTCGGAATCCAAATTTTTAAAACCTGTGCTATGTCTTTACAAATTTGGATAATACTGTAGTAAGTTTCTTAGCTTAGGAGGTTGTTCAGAAACAGAGCTTAAACATACACGTTTCTCAGGACAGTTTTAGAAAAGAGCTGTAGAGAATAGTTGCAGAAGTAACCTGTTACTTTGGTGGTCATTAGTAAAATAACACAGAGAAGTATTTGAATACAACTACGTAAAATGTGCTATAAATGGCCCATCTATAGAATTTCTGAAGACTTCTTATGTCAGCATTTAATTTTCAGGCATAAGTATGAATTTCTGCACAACAAGATGACTCCAGATATAAGAATAACCGTTTCCCCAAAGAAGATTGGTATTCTGTTAGACTACGAAAATTCGACATTGTCATTCTTCAACGTGGACATTTCTCAGCACCTGTACACATTCAGCTGCCAGCTCCACCAGTTTGTGCACCCCTGTTTTTCTTTGGAGAAGCCGGGGTGTCTAAAGATACACAATGGCATTGCGATGCCCAAGCACGTCACCCTCTACTAGACGTGGCTCGGGTGTCCAGCACCCTGCCTGCCTTCCGACCTGCCCCCCTCAGCCACTCACACCCCTGCAGGCAAGCATGGTGCGCCCAGCGCAGCTGTGGCTCCTGCGCTGCCCAGTGGCAGACTGTGCGCTGACCCTCGAGGCACCCGGCCTGGGTTTTGTCCTGTGCACTGCCACCTGTGTGATGCTGTGACTCGTGTCCAGGCCTGGCTGTGAGGCAAGGGCTCAGACTAAACGCACTCAGAGGTTCTTCGGCTCATCAGACTGTGTTGGCCTCTTTGTGTGTGTGTGACGTATCTCGGTCTCCAAGGCCAACAGCTTGGGGGAGGGGACAGGGGGAGAGATGCGTGTCAGTGGCTGCAGCAGCCCAGCGTGCTGGTGGCATTTCACTCGCCAGCCGCGGACAGACCTGGGAGGGCAGGTCGTCCAGAGAACCGGACGCCCTGTGGCCTTCTCCTCCTGCCTCCCCGATAGTCAGTAGCCTGTGCCGTGGTCTCCCCCACCGTACACCTTTTATAACACCCTCCTCCTCCTCCAGAGCACTCACCCATCCTATTTTTGAAACGACCTCTGTGCCTAATTCCATGGAGGCAGGGACTGTGTGTCCCGTTCCTCGCTCAGTCCCCCAGGGCTGACACAGAAGGGCGCACCGAGCACCTGTTGAATAAACGAGTGTTGCATTCACCCAGCCGCCGCTCTTCAGCCTCGCTGCTCTCTGCGGCAGGGCAGCCCTGCGGGCGGAGAACCTGGCAAGGGGGCAGTGTGAGGGGGGCAGGAGGGCCCCTGCCACCCGAGGGCAGCATGGGGAAGATGGGGCGCTACCAGCACTGCACACCTCCTCCTGTCCCACAGCCTCCCACACACACGCGGTGCCCAGTGCATATTTGGTGGGGATGTGGGTGGGGAATAGGAAATGTGAGCTGTAACTGACCCTAGGAATGGCCTGTAACGTGAAGAGAGCCAGATTTGATATCAAGACCTCGGTCTGATTGCGGCTTTGTCGTTATCTGCCCTAGAGAAGTCACTGCCTTCCAGAGCTTTCCTTTCCCTTTACACCAAAGGAAGAGTGTGTTCTTGTCTCGTAGGACTGGGAGGTTTCATGACAGCTATGAGTGGGCACGGCAAAGACACAGTTTCGTAGAAGAGAACACCCACCCACCGAAGTGCAAGGCTGAGCCTGGAGGCAGAAGTGGCCCCAGCCCCCAGCTGCAGGACAGCCTGCCTCACTGCCTCAGGCCGTTCTGGGACCTCAGTACCCGGCCCCACTGGCTGTGTTCCTGCTTCCGTTCGGGTTTCCCGTCGCCATGGAGTACCCTTCACACAGAACAGTTTCAAGCTCATGCGTCAAGGTGCAGAGTACACCGACTCCATGTGTAAGGCAGTTGCCAGAGGCAGTTTAGTATGGTGCCCCAGGGACGCCTCTCTGAACCAGACCCTCATGGCTTAAGGTCTTGTGTCAACTGAAAAACCTTCCACTTTTAAACCGCCACACTTTTCAGCATGCTCTAAGTCTGACTGTGAACACCTCTCCTCTCCTGTCGCAAAACTCTGCCTGTCAGCTCAGATTCCTAAATTAACAGCTCACCTTGACAATCTTAGGGCTCATTTCACACACATACACGCATGCACGCCTGCCCTGAACAGGGAAGGCTCAGCCCGCGGAAACACAGAGATGCTGCATGTCATAAACACTACGATGTACACGTGCACACTGGAACCTGTTCTCAGCAGAAACCACGGGATGGGAAGCAGGGCATCACAGGTGAGGCCGGTGTGCGTGCAGGGTTCTCACGGGCTTCCCGGGGCACTTCGCAGACGGTGTGCATATGGATAAGACGGATAAAACTCGACACCGAGGATTTCACAAAATTTTATTTAACCAAGGAAAACATCTTGAAGTGGCTTTGACATTTAAAATCCACCTAATTTAAGCAAGGCTGAGGACTAACTTCAAGCATCACCGTCACTGACCATAAAGAATGTCTGTTTACACCGTTTCTCGTATTCTACAAAAGCAAAGGTCGAGAACAGAAGCAAACCAAACTTTCGTTCTCTGTGAGTGCTGTGATTTCTCACCGCAGATAGTCTGCTGCAACTAAACTTCAGCGAGGGCCACAATTCACCTCAAGGCCATGTTCACCTCCAACCTGCAATCTGCTAAAAGACAAAAAAAAAAATTTTTTTTTAAAGCCAAACAATTGCAGCCGCGATCCCTGACACAGGGCAGTTAAAAGACATCAGAATCTGTTCTTTTCTTGGCTTTACTTCCATCACTTTGTAACTCACAAGCAGTTATTAACGTAAGCTTTGGATTCTGTCAACAAAGGGGAGAGAACATGTGAAAAAAACACACAATCTTGGTATAAACCAACATGGGTTTAGTAATTCAGAGTACTCAGAATTTAAGGTACCCTTGTTAGGTGGGATTGAAAAGTTGGTTAGACTTGGCATATAAAATGACGTGGGATTCTGGTGGAACTAGATTGCCCTTTATTTGGAAAACTGTAAATTTAATGACTTTCTGCTGGCTGAAACAATGCTCTTCACTCACTTGTGCACAGCCAGGAAGATATTTCGGAAGCACGTGCTTGGTCATCGTATAAGCAGAGCAACTGCATGGGCAATGATGCCTTCTTCATACTCCACATCCTCCTAACTGTACATGGCTTGCACACTGGCAGGCAGTCCCAGCACAGTTCACCACCATGTGCAGGGGCCCCCTTCCATAAATGAGACTACATGGGTCTCTGCCCAGGGAGGTTTAGCTACCAAATCACTTCTGGAGCCCACAGAGGTTCCAGAACCTCCTGAGCTGCAGGAAAGGCCTTCCCCTCCTCTTTCCTGAACCAGGTCTCCAATTTCATGTCACCTTCCTGTCTGTGAGTACAGTACAATTCTCATGGGTCCACCCTGTTCTCCTCCACTGTTCCTAACCTATATTTACCCATGCTTTTCTCTACAGTAAGACAATGCAACGTGCATGGTTGCTGTTGGTAGATACGTAGGTCTTGAGTTTATTTCGCAAACAAGACCTGTTCTCTCTACCTTTTTATTTAGGAGGCTAAAAACCGAGTCAGCTTGACTTCAAGGACTCTATTTTCTTAGTCTCCAGAACACAACCAAGTCCAGCTTTTGAAACACTGCCTTAGCATGTTTAAAATGTTAAGGGGAGCCCTGGCTGGTGTGGCTCCATGGATTGAGTGCTGGCCTGAGAACCAAAGGGTCGTGGTTTGATTCCCAGTCAGGGAACATGCCTGGGTTGCAGACCAGGTCCCGGGTGGGGGTGCACAAGAGGCAACCACACACTGATATTTCTCTCCCTCTCTTTCTCCTGCCCTACCCCTCTGTCTAAAAATAAATAAAATCTTTTTAAAATTAAAAAAAAGTTAAGGGATGGTATTATTCATAAACTTTAAAAGATCTGAACTCTTACATATGCTTGTTTCACTGCAGTAAATGGCTAATGAATTGAAATGCAAAACAAAGAGTTTAGGATTTTGAGAGAAGACTCCAGCCAGTCAGTATCTTTTCTTTGTAGTACAAGCTTGGATTCTAACCCTGCTGCCGCCCTCGCTCATTCTGAAGCCTGTGTGGGTCTCCACATAGCCTATGCTAAGGAGACGCCTAAGTACAATAGACTAGATCAGAGGCAAGAATATAATCCATTCTCCAGGAAAGTTCCACTGAACAAAACTGAGGTTTCTCCAGTGTGCTTTTCAACAAAGCAGGAACTTAGTTTTTAGAGATGGATTTACTAAGTATATGCATTACTTCTTGGTAAACCCATCCTAGCTACCATTCTACCACTAAGAAACATCCCTACCCTTAAGCTTCCTTCCATAGCCCACCCAGTTAAGGGAGAGAAGGACAGGGGTTGAAAGAGAAGGAAAACAAGAGCACTGTGCAAAAGGACAGAGCGCTGGAGAAAGGTGTTACCTGACACTGTCTTAGGGACGATTTACAGTTCACAAACCAGCCACAGATCCCTAAGCACCTACAGCGGACCTGCTTTTCCTTACCCACCTAATGCGTGTACACCAACCGTGTGTTTCCAAGTTAACGCAACAGATGCTGATGGCTCTAGCAGGAGTCGCCGACTCGAATACCTGAGTTTGTACGGGCGCTCACGTTACATCCCTTCCCTGTCATAGAATGTTACGGATGTGAAGTTCACCAACTGAATTTTTTCTTTTTTTATTTTTTTTGGGGGGGGGCGTGCACCGTTCCCAGAGTAATGCTATACGGGGTCGATGCGCGGAGTGAACGGAATAAGTTGCTATTCCATCTCCCAGCTCCAAAAACCCATTTAATATAATGTCCTCGGATAGAGGACCTATCAGATATTAAACTGATAAGTACAGACACAACTTGATCTTACCCAAAAGGCCGAGAAGCGATCACCTACTGAATTTTAAAAATTAAACTCTGCTCCGTTTAGTTCGCCCTTTCACATCGATCTCCACCACTGCTCCGTGCTCGTTTTTCAAACAAGACTGAGAAAGCGGAGCACAATGACGTAGGATGAGACCTAGGTCGCTGGTGGCGCCGACTCTCCGAGGGACACGCCGACCCCTCCCCTAAACTGCGGCTCCCCGCCACATCCCCTGAAACCCGGCCCGGCGGCGTGCCTTCCTACTAGGACGCTGCTGTCACCCGCCCCGCCGAGTGGCCAGAAAACGGCCTTACTCCAAGCGACAAACGCTGCCAGTCCTCGGATGTCTCATCTCCGCGTCAAGCCCCGTCTCTTTACAGAGGAAGCGAACCCTTTCCAGTTTCCGGGACGTGGGGAGGAAGCCCCGCCCTCCGCAACGGCGTGACGTAGGAGACGCGCCGAGGCGCCGCGCGCCGGCTCGGAAGTGATGACACAAGTGGCGCCCTCATTGAGTCGCGCCAGTAGAGTCACGGGGGTCGAATGCAGGGGCAGCCGGGGTGAAGGACATCATTGCTGGGTGTGAGGAGCGGGGACAGCGCCGGGACCCTTTCAGCGGGTCTGGCAGAGCGGCCTGGAGGCTCCACCGCTTCAAAAAACTCCCTTGTCTCTGGGCGACCTCCCGTCAGCTGCTCTGGTTTCTGGCTTTGCCCCGCCTGTCACTCTTTTGCATTTAGTTTCTCCCCGTCTTTTGCGTGTCTGTGCAGCCCCACACCTTGCTGCGAGAAGGGCTACCGCCTATGAGCGTTGGCTGTGCATCCTGCCCTAGCAGGCACTCATAAACCGGGCTATTCTGGAACGGACGGGGCGCCTGCAGAGCCCTCCACTCCACTGTGGGGCCAGGAAGACACATTAGAAATCGCAATAGTCCTTGACTTCGTTTCCTAAGGCTGCCGTCATGAAGTACCACAAGCCAGGTGGCCTAAACAACAGATGTATGTTCTCTCACGGGTCTGGAAGCTAGCAATCCGAAAACACACTGTGTCTCCGTCTCTGTCTCTTCTTGTCAAAGGACACCAGCCCTCTTGGCTCAAGGGCCCACTTGACTTCAGTATGTGATCTGGTCTTAGCTGATTACATCTGCAGCGACCCTCTTATCAGATGCAGTCGCATTCTGAGGTTCTGAGAAGGTCGTGAATTATGGGGGTGACACTGTCCAACCCAGTACAGCTGTCAAGAGCTTAAGTAGGCAAGACAACAGCTGACAATAAATAGCTATGACACAAGTGAATTCAAATGTAGTTCAGTTGGATCTGAAAAGTTTTTGTGGGTATTTGGACTATCCCTTGACAGGTGGGTAGTATCTGGATGTGCCATCATGGCATTCCAGGCAAACAAACATCATGGACAAGGAAGCACAGGTTGAAATGTAAAATACGTTAAAGCAGGAAAGACCTTGAATGCAGGCTGTAAAGCTTGGAGTCTATTCTCTACATAAAAGGAGGAATAAATCAGTGTTTGGCTGTGGAGTTGTGCTTTGAAGATTTTTTAGCAGCTTAAGCCAAACCTACCTAGTGTTACTTACTCCAGTTTATAAGAAATGTTAAAGTCTGTGGTGCCTCTACTCATGCGGTCCTTTTTGCCTGGAATGCTGCCAGTCAAGCCACATAATTTTGACTTGTCAGTGTTTTCGACCTGGAAGTTTTACTATATGTCACATGGGGTGTAGGAAAGGGTTGTTCAACTTATGTTTTTAAATTTATTTTTAGAGAGAGGGGAAGGGAGGGAGAGAGGGAGAGAAACACCAATGTGTTGTTGCCTTTCACATGCCCCCTCCTGGGAACCTGGCCCACAACTCAGGCCTGTGCCCTGACCAGGAATCGAACCAGCAACCCTTTGGTTCGCAGGCCCACGCTCAATCCACTGAGACACACCAGCCAGGGCTTGCCCAACTTATTTTATAATATTAACTTCCCCTTCATACCAAAAATCTAACAAAAAGAGCCCAAGAAAAAAGCGAGACACAAAACTCACAAAGCTCTAAGGCAAAGTAATCAAATTCAGCCCTGCGTTCCATCTGGGACAAGAAAGCGTTGGTCCCAGCAATGATTTAACGTTAGAAAGCCTGTTGCTATAAATCACTGTATTAGTAGTTCAGAGAGTTTAAACCGTGTGATCATCTCAACTAACAAAATGCTTTCTGAAAAAAAGCTCAGTATCTATTTTTATTTAAAAGGAAACAGCAAAATGGGAATAGTTAAACAGCAACTTGATAAAAGGCAGGAAAAAGAACACTGAACAAAATATGCACAGTGCTTTTATGGGAGATATGAAATATTGTAGAAAGGCATTAAAACAAGTAAATGTTGGTTTCTGTTCCAGGATGGGGAAAACCAATGTTTTAAAGATAGCACTTATATCACACAAGTTAATAAAAAAGTTTTGACACGGTGGCCATTGAAATAGTGACAGCATCTCCACATAACTCCATGCGATCAAAGCATTATTCTTTTAATACACTCTTGGGTGCCATTCCCTGATACTATATTTAGAATGCATATATCTCATTATGAGTGGGGTTGGTATGTAGGGAGTTTTTGGTACTATGTTAATCGGATGTTGGTGTTTAAAATTATAGTAGATCCCTTAAATTAGGGAGTATTTCATTTTTTCCTATAGTCTGAAATAATTTAAATGTAGAACTATTTGCTCTTTTAAGGCTGAATAAAGAACTCAGTTGTGGCACTGCACTACGTGAGGCGGTATTACAGGGCAGTGGGGCACCTGGGTAACCCTGGGTGGGGGAGGGCAGTGAGGGGAGAGGACCCGTTCAGAGGGCCGGCGCCAGCAGGGGCGGGTTAGGGGCTGAGCTCCAGGAGGAGCAAAGAGAGGGTGGATGAAAGTACCAGTTACCTACCCCAAGCCCCAGCCTCACAGCCTCTGGCCACCTGCTGCCCCCGAAGCTGCCGGGAGCAGGCAGTGCTGCCCTCCAGCTGGCCTGGGCACTGATGCTCAGAACAGGGCCCCAGGGCTTCTGTTCTGGCTGGGCTCTACCTAGCGGAGGGGTGGGCCACTTGTCCTCCTCACTGTGGCCACAGAAGGGGAGTTCCTAGCAAGGTGTGGAGCGTGGTGACTGTGAGGTGAGCTCCTGAGGCTGAAATTCTGGTGGGATCACTCTTTGCCGAGAGAGGGGGTGATCCGAGGCTTTGTAAGGGAAGGAAGGGCCAACGGGGTGCGCTGGGGGCTCAAGGGAAGGGCCTGCATTGCCCAGCAGGGAGCCCTAGCCCTTATTCTAGCTGAAGGTGGCCGGCAGGAAGCACTGACTCCAAAACCTTGCCTCTCACAGAGGAACCCTTTGTCCAGGACCAGACTGAAAGGGGATGGGCGGGGCTGGAAATGCAGGTCAGACCACGGCCACGGAGCTGAGGGCAGCCAGGTTAGCCTGCAAAGCCTGTGCTCAGTGACAGGACCCCACTGGTCTGAGATCCTGCAGGGGCCTCTGGGGGAAGGCAGGGCCCTGGACCCCAGAGGGACTGCCCATCACCTTTACACCCAGGCTCAGGGCCACCCTCACCACTCTGTTCCAAAAGCATCAGGGTGAGAGGAGACAGGGCTCAGGCCTCCGGCAAGGAGCCCAGCATTGTCAAGCAGGTGTCCAGAGACTGGGCCGTCCCTCCCCTGGGCTCCTGCTCACTGCTCCTTGGGCCTTGCTCCCTTTCCTGTCTTGGCTCATTGAAAGCCAAGGGGAAGGGTCCCCCCAGGTCAGGAAGAACACCGGGGCGCCAGTGCTGTACGGTGCTTAAGGTCACAGGCTCTGAAGCCAGTCTGCCAGGCCTCGCATCCTGGTTCCTCCACTTACTAGTTTGAAACGTTGGCAACCTCTCCTGGCCTCAGTTTCCCTGTCTGTAGAATGGGAACGACAACAACAGAATCTTCATGACACCGTTGGTAGGGTTGGGCGGAGTTGTAGCACAGTGTCTGGCGACAGGTGTCATCATTATGGATGGAGCAGCACACGGGGACCTAGATCCCCACCTGAACGGGCACCTTGTCCCCCAGACCCTGACTCACAGTCCAGGGCTCTGCCGGTGGCGGCCAGAGTGCCTCACCACCTCCGCCCTGCTGGGGGACTTTCCGAGGGAGCGCCAGGGCCTTTCCCGCTGGGCGGTTCCCTGCGAGCTCTGGGGCAGGGGTCACAGGGCGGCCACCTCCTCTGAGGGCCCATTGTTCTCCTCCTCCCAGCTGAGAGAGACACCTTCTCTCTACCCTTCCTCCCCCGATGCCCAGCTCTGCACCCTGACACCCAGTTCTGCATGCTGAGGAGTGAACCGAAGACAGACAGACCTTTCCCATTTCACCTTGGCCCGCCCACAGAGAGCTCTCAGTGTTTTCTAAATGGTCCTGCAGTGCCCAGCCTTTCAGCTGTATTGCTCCCAGTCCACAGATGGGGAGGTTGAGGCCCAGAGGGGACAAGGGGCGTATTGACGTCCAATACAGAAAAGCGGCACAGCCAGGACTAGGTCTGCCGGTCCTACATCCAGTCCTGCAGCACAGACTCATGGGCGTGTCCCATGCACAGCAAGCACTTCACTTGGTCCCACTCACAGAGGACACAGCCTGAGGAGAGGGGTGGGGAGTGGCAGCCTGGACCCTCACTCCTCAGCAGCCGGGTGGTGACAGCTGGGTTTTTTCCTCCTTAGATGAGCCTCCCATCCCAGGTGACTCGTGAGCCCTCAGCTTGTCTTGTTTCCCCCCACCCCCAGGCAGGGTGCCTGCTGCCCCCCACGGAGGCCAGGACAGCTCACCCCCTTCCACAGCTCTGACTGCTGCTTGGCTCAGTGGGTATCAGGAGAGAGGGAAGCAGGAGCCAAGGGCCCTCCCCACCTGGCAGACTGCGGAAGGGCATGGCCGAAGGACCGCATGTGAGCCGGCCCTCCCTGTGGCCAGGTCTTGGGAGGTGGCAGCCAGCAACCTGAGCCCACGATGACCTACCCTCCAGGTTTCCCTGGGTTCCCAAGGGTGGGGCTTTCTATTTTGAAACCTGGAAAGTCCCAGGCACCGGGATGGATCGGTCACCTGAATCTCCCACTGCTCTCAGTCTGGGATGGTGAGATGCACCCAGCAGTAAGTGGAGGATGCTCTGGCCTGGGGCCAGAGGGACAGAGAGGATCAGGGTGGGAGAAACGTGGCTGGCACTCTCTACAGTGCGGGCTTGGGCAGCTCTGCTCCGCGTTTCTCGGTGGGTCCTTCCTGCCCACGTGCAGTCAGCTGGAGTCGACCCACTGCCCCCCCCAACAGACACCTCTCGGCGCCTCTGCCAGCCCAGGGAGCCCGTGCCACCAGGCCCTTCCTTCCTTCCCCCTCTGGCTGAGACCAAAGCTCTGGCCCACCCCAGGGAGTGAGGACGTCCTCCCCAGTCCCAAAGCCTCAGTTCCCAGTGAAGACAGAGAAACGTGAACCAAAGGCGTTCTCGCTTCCTTATGGGGGAGGAGGAGGAGGTGAGAGGGAGACTGATGACCACTGGGAGGGACACAAGACACAGAGTCCACCGTGTGCCCTCTGGAAGCCTCTGAGCCCATTTCCTTGTCCTGAAAATGGGGCTGCTGTGCCCAGCAAACGGATCATGTGAGGGATCAGGTGAGCAGCTGCTCCACAGACACGTGCAGCCGAGGCTGTCCAAGCATCTCCCCACTCCCGCATGGGAGGGGTGCCTGCCCCGCCTCCAGGTCTCACCGCGTTTCCGAGTTTCCGTCTCCTCGGACTTCTGCTCAGCCCAGGGACCAGCTGACCATCTGCAGTGTTGCCGCCAGGGCTCAGGGAGACTGCTGGGGAAGGGGGTCCTGGAGGAGGGGAGGGGAAGAGGAGGGAGTAGCTGGGATTTGAGAGGAGAAGAAAACTTGGATGAGGAGGAGGTCCCACTTGCTGGAAATGGAGGTTTTTCAGGGTGGTTTGGCAGGATTTATCCGTGATGTTCAGGCCTCTGGACTTCCTCAGCACAGGGAGGCAGGTGTGGGGGAGTGAAGACATTGACCTTGGGCCTGGCCCCGACCCAGGTCTCTGTCCTGGTGC
The DNA here is from genome assembly GCA_004024845.1 of Tonatia bakeri. Classification (NCBI taxonomy): domain Eukaryota; kingdom Metazoa; phylum Chordata; class Mammalia; order Chiroptera; family Phyllostomidae; genus Tonatia; species Tonatia bakeri. The sequence continues at coordinate 37,058 of PVIA01000748.1, read as the reverse complement.
CTGGTGGCAGGGGCTGGCCCCTGCATCAGGTCCCCTTCTCCTTGCAGGCCCTGATGGACCATCAGCACCACTGAGCTCCTCCTCTCTGAGGCTTCCCTGGGTCAGCACGTGGAGGCGTTGGAATTGGAAGGCAGCAAGCCGGAGCCTGGAGACTTCTTCCTGCTCCGGCTGACGTCCCTCACCTGTGCTGGTGCAGGGCCGACACGGGTGACACCATCCAGGTCCAGAGTAAGCGTCTCCGGCTGACACAGGGGCCCTAGTGTGGGAAGAAGGCTGCCCGTCCAAGCCCCCTTTACCTGTGGGTGGACCACAAGAGGAGGGAGACTGGACCCGAGCTGGGGCCGCAGGTCTCTGAAGTTGGGTGCTGAGTCACCAGGGTCTGCGGTGCAGGACCCCCGGGCCCTGGGACGTGGGAGCGCTAGGTCAGGAGGCTGGGGTCACGGGACCTGGGCCAGGCTGTGATCCCTACCCATCTGGTGATCCCTGCAGACAAAACCCCAATGGCTACTGGTCATACATGTTTCTGGCTCCTGCAAAAGTATTGTATCCAAAGGGGGGTGGCACGCCCTGCTGCGCCCACCGCCTCGCTCGCTGTGGCCCCTGCTGGGAAGCCGCAGCAGCGTGGACAGCAGAGAGCCTGGGTGCTGTGTGGGTGGGGCCATGGACAAGGACCCGCCCCCCTAAAATGCTACAGGCAGCAACTGTGTGCACTTTGCGCCATACCTGCTCTGCCTGGGGCCCAGACGGATCCCCTGCAAATAGATCCGCACCCCACCAGCTTGGTGAGCCCCGCTCAGGTGTCCACGCAGGCCCTCACCACTGCTGGGCCTGTTAACGGCTGCGGCTCACCAGTGCAGTGCTGCAGAACTCACGGCCCCGCACCCACCCAGCCCACTTGCGTCACACTCGAGACCAGCTTGACTCTGGCGTAGCCAGAGCCCCCAGGAGCAAACCAGGGCTGCCCACTCACCTTGGTTGCCCTGCTCGGAAACCGCTGTGCCTGCTGCAGGACACAGCCCCTGCTCACAGGTACCGCCACATCTGTCCTTCGACCTGCCTACTCTCGCTCCAGGCGCTGCTGCAGTCCTGGTCCGCCCTGGTGCTGGCTCTGGAGACTCGGGGGTTCCAGTCCGTACGTAGGCCAGGACTCAGCCCCGCACATGCCTCCACCTTCCACACTTGACTCTCCTGGCCTGATGAGAGACCCCCGCCATCCAACCCGATGCCACCCCTTCCCCAGCCCGCTCACTCCTTCCCTCCTCGACCCAGGTCGTCTTCCCTTGGGGTTCCCTGGACCTTGGGACCTGAGCTGCAAGCTTCAGATGGCTGCCACGACCCCACCCCAGCCTCTCCTCTTCCCTCCTAGGTGCCAGTGGACTGAAAGCTGACCCTGGACCAGGCTGGCCTCAGGCCCTCCAGGGTGCAACTGGGGGCTTCAGAACTGGTCATTAAACTATTTTCCAAAGGTGAAGTTGGGGTTCACCGCCCCTGGATTCTGTCCCCTCTCTGCTTGTCGTGGCCTGCAACGGGCTCTTCCTCGCTCTTGCCCAGGCCTTCCTTAAATTTTCTGACTTCTGCGAGGTCCCCTGGCTTCCTGGTGAGAAGCCAGGACGAGTCCGAGGAGCCCAGATTCTGTAGAGCAAGGAGAGGAAGCGTCTTTGGTCCCTGGGGTCAGTCTAGGACCCTCAGCCTTCGGGCGCAGTCTCGTCTCCTGTCCCCCCTCTTTCCTTCCATGGAATCTGGGGTCAGCGCAGGCCCTGGAGGCCGTCCCCGGGGCCGGGGGTGGGCGAGCGGGCGGGCGAGGCGTCCTGCAACCCCCTGAGTCCGCCCCATCAATTCAGCAGCCCGTGCGCGCCGCAAACCTAGAGGTGCATCCCCTCGGGGCAGGCACTGTCCCGACACGAGGGAGGGATTTGCACGCGGTTAGGGCGGAGCCGAGCTTCCGTGGACACGCCCCCCGCGACTGGGCCCCGGTGCCTTTAAGAACCTCGGCTCTCCGCGCGGCCCGGATTGATACTTCGGCTCGCTGCCTGTGCCCCGGAACACAGCGGCCTCTGCAGCGCGCAGCGCCGCGGACCTCGCCTGCCCACCACGCTCCCTTCCTCCGCCTCCCCATGTCGGCCGCCCCCGCCTACAGTGAGGACAAGGGTGGCTCCGCGGGCCCCGGGGAGCCCGAGTATGGCCACGACCCGGCCAGCGGCGGCATCTTCTCCTCCGACTACAAGCGGTGAGGCAGCCTACCGAAGGGTGGGCCGGGGGCTGGGGACTCCGAGTCGTGCGCCTGCGCCCGCGCCCGGCCTCGCAGACGCGCGCTGGCACCATGGACAGCGCCCGGCCCGCCGGCCAGGCCCCGCCCCAGCCACCAACCCGCAGCCCCTGTCCGCCGCGGCCCTAAAAGGGGGTGGAGGTTGTGGGGGATGGGCCAGCCCCCTCCGTTCCAGGAGATGGACCCTCCTGCCCAGGGGTTTTTCTCTGTTTGTCGTTTGGAGGACCGGATGCCCGTCTCTGCCCCACCTGGCGAACTGATTCCAAAAGAACCAGGGGAGGGGTCAGGGCTGGCGAGGAGGTCGCCTGCGGGTATAGGCTCCGGGCCTCCAGGCCTGACTCCTCCCACGAGTCCGTTTTCCCTCCCTCTGGTCCCGTTGTTCTGGTTCCCGGCTCCCATCTGGCGCGTTGCTGCTGTAGTTCAACCCCTCCCGCTTCTGCCCTATTCCTCCGTTCTCACTTATTTGTAAATCCTGAAACCAGCATATTTCAGGGCCTACTGTGTGGAGTCTCGTTCTAGGCACTGTGAACAGAGCCATGGACCGGAGACGATCCTTGCCCTCAAGCTGCTCCAGAGAGGAGCACAGAGGAAGGATGTGTTGGTGACAGTTCTGTGTGGTGGGGACAGCGGGGAGGGTGAGAGGAGCTGGTTCCCAGCCCTGGAGAGGGGCGGCGAGGGTTGTTCCAGGGAGACAAGGAGAGCCGGACCACAGGCTTCGTAGGTGCAGGTGCAGTGTGGCCGGAACCACGGTGCAAAGTGCTGCAGTGAATGCCAAGGTTGTGGGGGCGACGGATGCCAGCTTTGCGTTTTGGAAGGGTCCAGCCTGCACTGTGGAGAAGAGACGGGAAGGCGTGTTGGACCGAGCGGGAGACCCGTGGGGAGTTTGAAGTTGGGGGGAGGGCATGGTGATGGACTAGAATAGGGGCAGGGCCGAGGGTCGGAGAGCTCCTGAAGGGGGCAGACGCTGCAGGCCCGGCAATTGCTGCACTGTTGGTGGCGATGCTCCGTGGGGCTGGAAACAAAGCTCTTGGAAGCAAGTTTGTGGCCATCGGTGTGGAGCCCAGCTTTGGCCCTGCTGAGACTGTAAACGCAGGACATTCAAGTTAGCTGGTAGCTGGACGTTAGGGTTTGGATTCCAGGAGGGGTGTGTGTGTGTGTGTGTGTGTGTGTGTGTGTGTGTGTGTGTGAAGGCCACAGAAGGCAGTGAAGTCTGACCCCGGAAGGGTGCATGAGTTCAGGCAGGGAACCCTGAAGACACCGCTATCGCGGGCGATCAGAGAGCAGGGGCAAAGTGTCTCAAGGTCCCAGAAAGCAAACCAGAAAGCAGGAGGAGAATGAAACGTAGCTTCTTGGGTTCCAGAAGGAAGTGATTAGTAGTGTCAGTGCCCGCTGAGGTCAAACCAAACCAGGAAAGAAATGTGCTGCCATCGGTTTGGCAAAGCGCAGATCAACCCTTCCTGGCCCCACGCCCCACCTCCTGCCCTAGCAGACCAGCGCCAGCGAGGTCAGGGGAAGAGCTGGATTATTGGCCCCCCACCCCACCCCACCCCAAGTCCCATTATGGACATTTGACACTTACAGAAAAGTTGAATGAGCAGCACAGTCACACGTATGCTTCTCACCTGGATTCAGCCATTGTGGACATTGTGCCACAGCTGTGTTATCAAACTGAGTAGTCACACGTGTTTGGGGCTGAAGCGTGTAAGGCACAGACATCACGACCCCTCGGCCTCAAACTCTAGTCGGCACCTACACCCAGTCGAAGGCAAACAGACAGGTGAGGAGGGGCTGAGTAAGGAAATCACGGAGAACGGGAATTTCACTTGCAGGAAACCGGACTGTGAAGGGAAGAGAGGGAAAGGGTTGCTAGCGGAGAACACAGGTTTAAGGAGCTTTATCTGTCCCGTTTTTCTTGTTATTTTTGTTTGTTCATTAGGATGGGAGCACCTAGAGCAAGCTGACCTGTGGATGGGAAGGAGCCACTCGGGAGGGGGAGGCCGAAGGGGACAGAAGGAGGCACAGATCCCTGAGCGATGGGGAGGGGGGCTCACAGAGCGGGGTGGGAGCACTGGCCCGGCCTCGGGAACACCAGCCCTGCCCAGGGGCACGAGGGCTGGAGGCCAGGAGAGCACAGATGTTTGGGAGCTGTAGGAGTTTCATCCAAGGTGAGGCTGAGGGCGGGAGCTTGAGGGGGGTGGAGGGGATTTGAAATACAATGAATACAGCCAACCACAGCCGACGGGGTAGCGGCAGTGAGGCCCAGAGGGCCCAGGACATGCGATGGAGTGCAGGTGGAGGGAGGCCCTGGGGGCCAAGGCCGGGCAGCGAAGAAGGCCAGGGAAGAGGAGGCAGGAGGGCGGGGTCAGAGTGAGGAATGTGCAGCATTTCTGAAGGGCAGCCTGGGGAGGCAGAGGCCCAGCTGCCTCAGAGTGGAGGCGCGGAGGGCACCTTTTCCCTCCGCCTGGGTCAGCTCCCCTGACCCCCTGGTCTCCGGCTCAGAGATTGAGGGTTGGCTGGGTGCCCAGTCTCCTCCCTCCGGAATCCTCCTCTGGGCGCTGAAGAGGAAACCAGAGCCTCCCTCGCTGACAGGGTCCGGTTTCGGAGTTTCGGGGGCGGGCCGTCTGGTGACAGTGCCCGGCCTCCCGGAGTGCTGGTCCGTTCAGGTTCAGTCCCATCCCCGAGCAGGACCTGGGGCCCGATGCAGCGATTCCTGCAGCTCCCGGGGGTGGTGGCGAAACAGGGGGTGCGGGGTGCCTGCGGGGTTGACCCCGAGGCGGTCAGCCCAGTGCTGGCCCCCGAAGGTGGGCCCCCGCCCTGGTACCAGGCCCTGCAGCCGGAGGAGTTGCGCTGGCTACAGGCCCCGGAGGAAGGCACAGCCCCCGAAGCGTCCCTGGAAGAACCCTGCCCAGAGCCCTGCCAAGGCCAGAGTGCGAGCCAGCCACTGCGGTACGAGGGAACCCCAGGGACCCCCACCAGACGGATGGAAGGCCGGGGATGGGCGGCTGCCACTCAGGCCAGGCCCCTCCAGTCCCACCTCCTCCTCAGAGGACCAGGCTGGCATTTAGGGGCCAGGTGGGCCAGGTGGGCCAGGTGGGGGCACAGGACAGGGACTGAGTAGGAGTGGGCGTGACGGGTGATGACTCCCCAGAACTCTGAGGGGAGGAGCACTGCGAAGTGTCCGACAGTTGTGGTCCCACCCCAATCTCTCCCCTGCCCCAGGCTCTGGCCGGAATGGGCTCTGGGGGAGGTTTGGGGACGGGAGAAAACTCAGGCAGCATTCGGCCAGCCTCTCCCAGCGTGTGGATTTGAACATGTGCAGGGAGGGAAGGGGAGCAGGACCCTCAAGTGCCATGTGTTACCCACTGGCTGGCCCCAGCCAGCCCCCCAGGCGTCCCTCGGGCCAGGCGCCGGGTCAGGTCAGTGAGTCCATGTAAGGGGATCTGACTGCTGGAGTTAGGTTTCCTGACCTCAGGGAGTTGCTCGGCCTCTGCTGCCTCCTCTCCCTCTGGGGAGCAAGCTGCTGGGAGTGGCCGAGGGCTCCGGTGGTCTCAGCCCTGCCTGTGCAGAACACCCAGTGGTTCCCACCCCCCGTCCTTGACCCTGGGCCTGGAGCCTTCAGGAGCCAACCATGGGTGCCCCAGGCTGGGTGGGTGGGAGGGCTGGTGCTGACCCAGCACCCAGGTGTGCGAATTGGACAAGGGCCTGTGGCATCTGGGTGTGGCCAGGACACCCGGGTGTGAGCAGCTTTGCTTTGGAGAGAGCACCCGGAGTTAAAACAGACCGCCGACTTCCCTGGTCCTGGGGAAGGCACCCTGGGGTGACCAGCTGGAGCCCCGCCCAACCTGACCCCTCAGAGGAGGCCACAGGACCCCAGAGGCGGGAGGTCTTTGATTTTAGAAGCCTAAATGTATCACCAGGAATCTCAAATAGGAGGCCAGTGGCCATTGTGGTGAATGAGGCTGGAGGGACTGAATTTGGTCAAAGCAGTGTACACGTGTGTGTGGGTGTGTGCCTGTGTGGGTGTGTGCATGGGTTCACAGGTGTCTGAAGGGTGTAGAGGTTTTGTGTGTGGAGAGCGTGTTTCTGTGGAGAGTGGCTGTGTGTTTCCATGGGAGTCATGGGTGTGTGGGGGCTTGCATACAGACTGTGTGTGTGTGTGTGTCCAAGGGTGCAGGCGTGTCTGGGAGGCACACATAGCAGTGTTCGTGGTACAGAGGGTGGTTCGGCATTTGGTGGGTGTGTAGGAGTCTGTGGGGTGCGAGCTGACCGTGGGGCATCTGCGGAGGCCCTAGGGCTGCAGAGGGGTTCGTGTGTATATTGGAGAAGGTGGTGCCCAGCTCAGTGCTGCCGGGGCCCAGCTGAATGGCCTGTACCCCTGTCTGTACCCTGCTTGTCCTGAGCTCAGCCCCCCAGTAACTGGGAGGGTGACAATGTGGTTGTCTTCTGCACCTGGCATGGCCGGGGGGAGGAGAGGCATCTTCTGGTTCGGGGGGCCGTTCCTCCCATGGCGTGGAGCTTCAGGCCACCTGGGCTGCCGCTTCTGCCTCCATCCAACCCCTAGCGAAGCCTCTGCATTTTGGGAGGCACATCTTTTTCCTCCGCTGTCTATCAGGAGGCGCTCTTGGAACTCCTCCGAACGTGAATTGTTGTCTGTCGTTCCTGCTTTTATCTGCTGCTCAGGGGTTGTCACTCGCTCAGCCGCAGTCACGTCGGCCCCTTTGTGACTCTCACCACTCACTTCCCTGTCCTCACAGGGCCACCCCCGATCTCCGATGGCCTGCTATTTCTGAACGTTTCACTTCTGTGACTGACTTTGCACAACTCACTTTGGAATGTCTGCTGTTGCTGATAGTTGTCCGGGATGAATTCTCATGCCTGCTCAAAAGCTGCGGGTTATCAGGGTGCCGTATGGGAGATTCGCGAGTGTGCAGGCCCCCCTGCCCAGCTCCCCACAGTCTGGAACTGTCTTGGCCACAGTGGAGTGGGTCAGTTGTCCCACAGCTCGGCCAGCGGTGTGTGGACTCAGTCTCCCTGGGGCGGATTCACCTGTCTGGCCGCCGGCCCCAGGACCTCTGAGTATGGTGGGGCAGCTCGGTCACTGCACAAGGGCCCGTGGCCCAGGATCGCTAGCCAGCCCATGGTCACACCACCGAACAGGGAGCCCCCAGCTCAGGGCTGCCCACCCGGGGCCAGCAGGTGGGGAGGGCCTGCAGCAGCTCGGACAGGGAATGCTGAATATGGGCCCCGTACACTTACATCACACTTTTATTCACCGTACCTCAGATATTTCTCTTTCGGCAGCTGTCCTGCATTTGTGCCCTCCTCAAATTTGTGCATTGAAGCCCCAACCCCTGGTAACTCAGAATGTGTCTGCAGTAGCAAACAGGGCCTTTAAGGAGGTGACTAAGTTACGGTGAGGGCATTCGGGTGGCCCGAATCCTGTGCCACCAAGGTCCTTGTGAGGAGAGGTGATGAGGACCCAGGCACACACAGAGGGACGGCCCCAAGTCCCCTGATCTGGGCTCGACTCCCTTCCCCCCTGGGGGGTCCTGTGTGACGCTGCGCCCCACACCCACCCCGCACCCTCAGCTGACCTCTGGCACCTCCCGCCAGGCACGATGACCTGAAGGAAATGCTGGACACCAACAAAGACGCCCTCAAGCTGGAGGCCATGAAGAGGGTCGTGGCGGTGAGTGGGGGCGGGCGGGGATGGGCCTCCCCGGGAGGGGCCCGGGGTCAGACTGTCCTGGTCCCCAGTGGACCATCCCCTACTAAGTGCTGGCCCTCTCCCTTCTGTTCCTCCCCCGGCCTCGACCCCACCGCCCAGATGATCGCCCGGGGGAAGAACGCCTCGGACCTGTTCCCCGCCGTGGTGAAGAACGTGGCCTGCAAGAACATAGAGGTGAGCACTGCCCGGCGAGGGCATCGCATGCCCACCTCCACTGGGGGGAAACCCGAGCTGGTCGGAGGTGAGGCGCAAACCGCCCAGCCCCTGGGGGCCCGCCCTGGTCCCGTCCACGTGTCTCTGGACCAGTCTCGGAGCAGAGAGACGGCGGGTCCACTGGGGATGTTCTTCCTTATGGGAAGGACTTGTCCCTGGGGGCCACAGCCGCGGGGGCGGGGGTGCCAGTTCCCGCTGGCAGCCTGCTCCCCCCCAGGTGAAGAAGCTGGTCTACGTGTACCTGGTGCGCTACGCCGAGGAGCAGCAGGACCTGGCCTTGCTATCCATCTCCACCTTCCAGCGCGGCCTGAAGGTCAGCGGTCCCAGTGTGACCCCCCGGGGCCAGGGCCTCGTGGGTGCTGTGTAGGAGGCATGGGCCCAGGGACAGGCCTGGGCTCTGAGACCCCTCCCCACCCATGAGTGCTCGGAGGGATGAGGTGGGTGTCTGGAAACTGGGTCTCTTCTCCTCTGAGCAAGAAGCCGGTTAATGGCCACCCCAGATAGGACCCTACCGGGCCTCACCCCCACTGGGGTCGAGGAGCCGTGGCCCACAGCCTGGTGGACGGAGGTCGAGCTCCGTAAGACGGTTCCGTGACAGGCGCCACTGCCCTGGTCCCTCAGCCGCAGCCTGGGTGGGCTCACCTGGTCGGGCGTCTGTAGGGAGTGCGGACTTCAGAAGCTTTTCGTCTGGAACTGGGTAGAGAGGACAAGGGTTTACTGAAAACAAACAAGACCCCCTAGAGGCTGGGCTCAAAGGGGAGCCCAGGACCTGCCACTTCCTGTGAGTTCAGCACAGTGGGCGATTCCACTGGAGCCGGAACAGATTCCCGCTCTGCTCAGCCTTGTCTCAGATGCGCAGACCGGGGTCCCCATCCTGGGGAGCCACTCTGTGAGGCAGCGGGGGATCTGGACGCACTGAGGGGAGGGCCTTGGGAGGAGTCGAGTCCTGAGACCCAGCCTGGCTCTCTGGGGGGGAACGGGGGACCGGGGGTGCTGGCCTGTGCACCTTGTGTGCACTGGGTTGTTTTTTTTTTTAAGTCAAAACCGAAGGACCTATCTCAGATTGGCAACCCATCTTTTGTCTTAAAGCAGGGTCAAATCGTCTTGTAAGAACCACTCTGGAATTTCTGCACACATACGTTTTGTATTTACCCGCCGTGTCTCCAGTCTGGCCCGTCCCAGCCTTTTAGAAACCGGAGCTGGTTCAGTCCCGCTCAGCCCAGTGGTTTCTCTGGACCCGGGGCTGGCGTCCCTCCTGCCGATCCTGCCAGAAAGGTGCTGAGGCTTTGCCGGCTGCAGGGTGTCTCCTGAGCAGCTGCTCAGCCTCGCCCACGTGGTGTGAAGGCAGCTGTGGACAAGGGGGCGTGGCCCGGTTCCGGGAGATTTTTACTTATGAAAAAGGAGAGGACGGGTGTGGTGGCTCAAGGCTCCCATGTCGGCCTTCGGTCCAGACCCCCTCTCACGGTGACTGAGACCTCCCCACTTCCCAGGCCACTCGCTCCGTTTTAAGACAACTACAGTTTTTTTTTTTTTATTATATCGAATTGCAGTCCCCATAGCGATAATGTTTCCAAAACATTCAGACTTGCAAAAGACGAAAAGACAGCTATAATGAAGGTCTATATGCCCAACACAGGAAACACGATGTTCCTCCAGCAGCCAAAGCCCCCACCACCCATGTCTTCCCCTGTGTGTCGCCGCTGTGCGTGTATTTATTCTTCTACTGTGTGTTTACCTGCCCCTAACAATGTGCAGTGCTATCTTGTAAGTGGCAGCCTGTGATACACATGTTCCTCTGAAACTCATTTTCCTTCGGTTGGTGTTCCTGTTTCTTTCTCCCGCCTGCACATGAATACCAGTCATTTCCGTCCAGGGTTCCCCTCCTCTTTATCAGGCCCGACCGGGGTTGTGAGTGCTTTCTCCGCAGCCCACCGCTGTGACTGGGGCTCCACTCAGATGAACCTGCAGTGGACAAGCGGGCTCCCTGGGCCTCCCTGCACGCTGTCTCCTTGCAGCTGGTCCCTGGAACCCTCTCTGAACCTCCTGCATTTCCTTTCAGTGGTTGAGTACAGGGTGCTTCTAAATCTTAATTTTTGGCCTCCCGATTGATTGCATGTCTGCTTCCAAGAGGTTGATAAGCCGTTTGCCCCAGAGCAGCAGGCAGCCCTGTGGATATTATGTTTCCAGGCTGACACTGAACCCTCCGCAGGCTTAAACAGTTATGTGTCTACTTAACTGCCCGGGCAGCCAGCATTTCCCCGTCTTGTTAGAAAGGATCTTATTCTAGAGCAAAAACATTTCTTAACACCTTTTGTGGGCAAAGGGCAGTGGTGACACAGCAATGAAATAAACATGAATTCTGCTCTTGAAACAAAAGGCCTGTATCACAAATGATTCCCAAAAAGCCTTGCAGAAATCAAGGTGCATAGTGTTCGTACCTACCAGCCTAGTCACCCTGTTAGAAAGGAAAACAGATTTGGGCGGGTGGGTAACTTCCTACAAATCCACAGTAATTTTCAGATAAAATGTTCTGGCTTTTTTTAAGACTTTTTATTTTTATATTTTAGACAGAGGGAAAGGGAAGAAGAAGGGGAGGGAAACATCAATATGTGGTTGCCTCTCACATGCCCCCTACTGGGGACCTGGCTCAGCACCCAGGCATGTGCCCTGACTGGGAATTGAACCAGTGACCCTTTGGTTCACAGGCCAGTGCTCAATCCACTGAGCCACACCAGCCAGGGCAAAATGTTCTGTTTTTTAAAAAAGGAAACTACGTAGGTTTTCGTGGAGAATGGGATATGCTTTGACTCTAAGAAAAGACAGACCCACACTTTTTCAATCATTGCTTTTAAGCCGTCTGCTTGAAAACCAGTTCGGGAATGGTGACAGGGGTCACCGGCACTGGCACCTGCCATTCTGTGGATCTTTCTCTGTTTTAGAAGATCAGGGTAGCGTCTGTCTTGAGCGTCCAGCACCCCTGCCACTGTCCACCATCCTCCAAGATCTGTGCTGCCTCGGTCGCCATCCCGAGGCCACGATGCACTAAGGTCCTTCTCCGGTGTACAGGAAGCAACAGGCACAAAGAGGAGGGGCCCCACGCACCATCCTCTCTGAAACGCTGTGGGAGAGGAGGAAGAAGAGCAGCTTGAGAGAGGGCCTCTGGGGAGGGGGACCAGCTTACCTTTGCTAGCAGTCACATCCGACACAAACACAAAGGAACGCAGGAAACGGGGTTTTCAGGAACGTCAGTTGTCCTGAAAGTTTCCCATTCTTCCTAAAAGCGAAGCAGCCCATCGCCACACCTGCCCGTTCAGGTGTCAGGTCTCTGTAGCCAGGGTCAAGAGTCAGTGACCTCAAGCAGTGCCCGCCCCCATCAGGTCCTGATCGGTGGGTGGGTGGCACTGCACCCAGGGTCAGGACAGGAGGCAGGGAAGCCAGAGCCGGTGGTGGCCAGGGACAGCGCATCCCACGGGCGTGGCCTCTCACGGCCCTGCTGCCACCTCTGCCCTTAGGACCCCAACCAGCTGATTCGCGCCAGCGCCCTCCGCGTGCTCTCCAGCATCCGCGTGCCCATCATCGTCCCCATCATGATGCTGGCCATCAAGGAAGCCGCCTCGGACATGTCGCCCTACGTGCGGAAAACGGCCGCGCACGCCATCCCTAAACTCTACAGGTGCCCCAGCCCCGCCCTTCCCTCCTGGGTGGGGGGCGGTGCCCACGCCCGGCCCCGCCCGGCCCCCGCCTGTCTTAGGTCGGGCGGGCTGCCCTGGTTTTTCGCTCTTCAGATGCTTTAAGACCGTGTTGGGAACTGACGGAGATGCAGGGCCCTGGAGGGGGCGGCCTGCACCTCCTTATGAATGGGGCTGTGGGCAGGGAGGTGGGCACAGCTCTGGCGGACCCTGGGAAGGCTGGAAACGCGGAGTGGCGGGTCCCTCTCAACACTTTCTCCCCCAGTTTGGATCCTGACCAGAAGGACCAGCTCATAGAGGTCATTGAGAAGCTTCTGGCCGACAAGACCACGGTAGGTAAAGGGGTGCACAGGGTGGGCAGTGGGGAGGCCCATCCGTTGACCCTCTCGCCTCTGTCCGGTGCCCAGCTGGTGGCGGGCAGCGTGGTGATGGCCTTCGAGGAGGTGTGCCCGGAGCGCATCGACCTGATCCACAAGAACTACCGGAAACTCTGTAACCTGCTCATCGACGTGGAGGAGTGGGGCCAGGTGGTCATCATCAGCATGCTCACCCGCTACGCCCGCACCCAGTTCCTGAGCCCCACCCAGAATGTGAGTGTGCCCGCCCAGCCCCGCCCCTGCCCACAGAGCCGGCGGGAGGATCGCGGGGGGGGGGGGGAGGCGCCCACTGCCCCACCCGTCTCCCCAACAGGAATCCCTGCTGGAGGAGAACCCCGAGAAAGCCTTCTACGGCTCCGAGGAGGACGAGGCCAAAGGCCCGGGGTCGGAGGAGGCGGCCGCCTCGGCTTTGCCGGCCAGGAAGCCCTACGTCATGGACCCCGACCACCGGCTGCTGCTGCGCAACACGAAGCCACTGCTGCAGAGCCGCAGTGCCGCGGTGGTCATGGCGGTGGCGCAGCTCTACTTCCACCTGGCGCCCAAGGCCGAGGTGGGCGTCATCGCCAAGGCGCTAGTGCGCCTGCTGCGCAGCCACAGGTGCGTGCCCAACCCCGCCCACACCCAGCCTTGGCCCCGCCCACGTCCGGCCCTGGCCCCGCCCACACCCGGCCCTGGCCCCGCCCCGCTTCTCCTGAACCCTGAGCCCATCAGGCCCTCCCCCCGCCCTGCCACCCGCCTCCCCATCCTAGCCCACTAGCCCACCGCGCTGACCTCAGCTCTGCCTTCCTCCTGCTGGTGACCTGCCCATCACCCCGTCCTCTCCTGTCTGTACCTGGTCCGCTTTTGTTACGCCCACCTGCTCCCTCTTGCCCCTGCCGCGGGGCTGTACAATGTCTGACCATCCTCTCTGCAGTGAGGTGCAGTACGTGGTGCTCCAGAACGTGGCCACCATGTCCATCAAGCGCCGGGTGAGCAAGCGCACAAGGCCTACACTCCCGGCCCAAGGGGTGGCTTCTGTGGCACCGAGGAAAGGCCGGTGTGTGGGGGGGAGTGCCTTAGGGGTGTGGAGTGGTGGAGGGGAGACCCCAAATGCAGGGTCCTGAGGGCCCCTTGGAGGAAAGTCCGGTGAAGAAAGACCCTGTCAGATCTAGGAGGGAGGGGGAGAGAGATTTGAGACTGGAGCGCAATGCCGAGGCGCGGAGGTGCTGGGTGCAGGTCCGGAGCAGGGTGTGCTCTGGGAGAGAGGCCTGGTGGGACTCCCTGGGCTGCCTCTCTTTCCCCAGGGCATGTTCGAGCCTTACCTGAAGAGCTTCTACATCAGGTCCACGGACCCCACCCAGATTAAGGTCCTGAAGGTGAGACTCGGACAGAGTGGTGGGGTCTCTCTGCCCCATACCCGCTCCCCCCACCCCACACAGACCCACTCGGATACCCAGAGTGGCCACCAGGGGGCCTGCCTGTTTCTGGGGCGGTCGGTGATCCCACCACGGAAGAGGGGAGATGGTCTGCATTTTGAATGGGTTTCCAGACCTGTTAGTTTCCCCGCCCGCCCAGGGGAGGGCGCTGCAGGGCTGCCCAGAGGAGTGTTTGCCAGGGTGCAGCGTAGGTTTGCAGTGACGGGTGAGCAAGCCTGCAAAGCCTACTCTCTGCCCCCCTACAGCTGGAGGTGTTGACCAACCTGGCCAATGAGACCAACATCCCCACAGTCCTGCGGGAATTTCAGGTACAGGCCTGGGCGGCTCCCACCTGGAGGGGGCCCGGGAGAGGCTCCCGCAGCGCCCTGGGCACAGGGAGTGGCGTCCTGGGGGCCAGACCTTCGCTGAAGGGCCCAATGTGGGGACACGGTTGCCTCAGGTCCTCTCCCAGTGCCTTCTGCTGGGATCCCTGGGCGGCGGGCAAGGGTGTCACTCCCCTCCCAGACTGTCGTCTCTGGCGTGATGAGTCCTTCAGTGAGGGGGACCGCTTTGCGGAAGGTCACCCGAGAGCCTACCGAGTCACTGCAGCGGGGTCACTGCCCGAGGGGGGTCACTCTGCTGTGTCCCACAGACCTACATCCGCAGCATGGACAAGGACTTCGTGGCCGCCACGATCCAGGCCATCGGACGCTGCGCGACCAACATAGGCCGGGTCCGAGACACCTGCCTCAATGGCCTGGTGCAGCTGCTGTCCAACCGCGACGGTCAGTGCATGGCTGGGCATCCAGCTCCGATGTCCACTGGGTGTCTGCCTGCATGTTTGCCTCACATGACCAGCGGGCACCCCCTGTCTGTGTAGGCGCAATGCGTGTCCATCAGTCTGTCTGCCTCAAGTAGCATCTGAGTGCCCCAGGCCCGTGGAGAAGCGCAGGGGGGTGAGGAGGAGGGCCAGGGGCCTGGGGGCATTGTGGGGCGACCATCCCCCCGGGTGTGGCCACCTGACAGGCCCGGGGTCCCCCAGAGCTGGTGGTGGCGGAGTCGGTGGTCGTCATCAAGAAGCTCCTACAGATGCAGCCAGCGCAGCACGGGGAAATCATCAAGCACCTGGCGAAGCTCACGGACAACATCCAGGTGGGGGGCCGCCCTGCGTCCCCTCCCTGCCCCGGCACCCCCTCCCCCCTGGGATTTTAAGACCCTGCAAGTAACGACATTGACCTCCATACCTTCCACCCTGGCTCTGAAAGGTCTTCCGGTGGAAGGAGGGGAAAGATGGGACAGTGTCACCCTGACCTCGAGGCCTAAGATTCGCCCTCCCTTTGGGGACCTCTCCCTGAGCTCCCCACTTGTGTGTCCTCTGGCGCTCTGGCCAAGAGCAGACAGTCCACAAATCCCATGTTTTTCTGCCCCGTCTGAACTTTAAGACAAGGGGTTCCTGAGCGTCCAGGAAGAGTAGCATAGCAGTGAAGCATTGAGGGTGCAGTGGGTCCGGAAAGTCAATGTTTTAAGTCACGACTGACTTTGGGGCTTGGAGAAGCCCGTGGAGCCCCGGGGAAGAGGGGAGCTACTGCCCAGGAAGTGCCCAGCTCTTACTCCATCTCCCACCACCCTCCCTTCCACGGGGTCTGGAGGACCCCATGGTCCCGGGGGGGCCCCCCTCGCATGGACAGCAGGGGTGCCATTGCCCGGGCCGCCCCATGCTCACGCCTCTCCCACACACCCAGGTGCCCATGGCCCGCGCCAGCATCCTGTGGCTCATCGGGGAGTACTGTGAGCATGTCCCCAAGATCGCGCCCGACGTCCTGAGAAAGATGGCCAAGTCCTTCACCGCAGAGGAGGACATTGTCAAGCTGCAGGTCATCAACCTGGCAGCCAAGCTCTACCTGACCAATTCCAAGCAGGTAGAGACTGAGCGCTGCCTTTCCGATGTCCAGTCCCCAGCAGTAGCGCAGGAAGTGCCCTGCGGGCCTCCCCAGGAGGGGCCGTGACCTCTGGCACCGCTTCCTGAAGAGAGAGTTCAAGTCAGGTGGCTGGTCTGTCCTGGTAGCCAGTGTTCCCCCAGCGCCCGCAGTTACTCTGGGGGCCCCGGGACCTGATGGGCTGGACAGTTGGCTCTTGGCTTCCCATGGGGGCCTTCCGATGGTGGTGCTGCGCTTCTCCAGCGGCCCCTTTGATCCGGGGGCTGGAGTGGGCCCCGGGGATGGGCTGGGCAGGCGGAGTCCTGCTGTGCCAGGACAACAGTCAGGAGCGGGAAAGGACAGCAGTTACAGGTGGGTGCACCAGGGCCCTGGGTCTGTGGGTGTCGGGACCATATGAGAAGTCAGAGAGGGGAAGGCCAAGCAAGCACCCTGGGGAGCATTGAATCCTCGGACAAACATCTGTGTGCCTCCTGTGCTCAGAGGGGTCCAGGAGCGGGAGAGAGGCACCCCCTGTGAACACAGATGGAAAGAGGAGGCAGTGTGGGTGGGGAGTCGTGAAGGTCAGGGGTCCAGCAGGCTCAGAGCTGAGTCAGAATGCTGGGCCCCAGGACGGTGTTGGAGTCCAAGGCCAAGAGGGGGAGAGCCTGGAAGGACAGCCTCTTTTGTGGACCCAAGGCAGCTGTCAAAAGTTGGGGTCCAGGCCCTGGCTGGTGTGGCTCAGTGGACTGAGTGCCGGCCTGCGAACCAAAGGGTCACCGGTTCAATTCCCAGTCAGGGCACATGCCTGGATTGCAGGCCAGGTCCCCAGTGAGGGGTGCATGAGGCAACCACACACTAATGTTTCTCTCCCTTTCCCTTCCCATCTCTCTAAAAATAAATAAAAATTCCTTAAAAAAAAGTATTTTAAAAAAAAGTTGGGGTTCGGAGTCAGATGGGAGGGACAGGAGTGGATGCAGCCGGTCTAAGACAGGAAGGCAGCTCTGTGCGGGGGCGTCCATGTTAGCTCAGAGTCTGGTTCTGAGACCTCCTGTGTCCCCCACTCCATGACCACTGCTGCCGCCTCCTCATCCCCTAGACCAAGCTGCTGACCCAGTACGTGCTGAGTCTGGCCAAGTACGACCAGAACTACGACATCCGTGACCGGGCACGCTTCACACGGCAACTCATTGTCCCCTCGGAGCAGGGCGGGGCCCTCAGCCGCCATGCCAAGAAGCTCTTCCTGGCGCCCAAACCAGCCCCTGTCCTGGAGTCATCCTTCAAAGGTGGGGGCCTCTCAATCAGAACCTACCTGGTGATGCAATTTGTCTTTTTTAATTTAATTTAATTTTAAAATAAATGCTGCATTGGTAAAGCTAGCAGTGGGACCCAGTTGGATGGCCCAGCTTGTGTCACTCCTGCCTGCTAGACCCCACACACAGCAATAAGGCTTCAAGCGTGCACTCTGCCCACCAGAGCCGGGGACATGGCCCGAGGTGCCATGAGGACCGAGGGCATGCCGGGTGGACGCCCCAGGCTGTTGGCTGGTAAATTTTATTGACTCTAACCAACACAGGGAGAGCCGTGTTTGCACTTTGTACCCAGCTGCAGTGAAGGGGTCCCCTGTCCTGGGATGAATGTTTGTCCAGAGCTGCCCAGTGGCCGTTGGAGCTGGCCTTGGAGCCAGGATGCAAAATTTGACTGCCTTAAAAACACCTCTCAGCCTGGCAGGGGTGTGCCAGCCCTGGCGCTCTGGGGTGGGGCATTTGGGCACCCGGCAGGAGCTGGCCGCAGGCGTGCAGGAGCAGGCGGGGTGGAGGTTGGCCCCAGCCATGCTGGGTGGGGGCTGCACCTGTCCAGGGCAGGGCCACCACCCTGGCAGGCCTGCAGGGTTGTGTGATGTTCATTTCTAACATTCTGATCTGACAGGGCACCGGAAACCCCAGCTCCCAATAAAGCTGTGTTGTTCTTACTGACAAAAAAAAAAAAAAAAAAAAAGGTGGGGGCCAGAATCGGGAGGGATTGGCCAGGACCCTGGCCCCAGAGCTTCCACCGAGGTCTCTGTCTCAGTGGGGCACAGGTTTTGCGGGCAGGACTTGTAGAGAAAGGCCAGCCCCCTGTGCCTGTTCCCATAACACCCACAGTGACTCTCTGCCCACCCACAGCCACCACCAGCTTCCTTGAGGCCCGGTCCCTGCCCTCCAGTAGGTGGGTTGTCCCCTGCCCAGTCTCTGTATTGGGATTCTAAGTACAAGGGCCGGGAAGGCGGGTAGTAACCACCACCCAGGGGGAGGTGCATGTCAGTGAGAGCCCCGAGGAGGCAGCCACCAGCACTCCAGGCTGCCCCTGGAGGTCACACCCGGGGCCCAGGCCCTTGGCCTGGCCTCTGTCTGAGCTCGCCTCTGGGACAAGGGCTCTGACAGGGGTGGGCGAGGAGAGTCCTCACACGACTCTGGGGACCCAGGAACCCACCTAGGAGGGAGCTTTCTTCATAGAGCTTGCTGGTCCTGGCATTTCCTGCTTTTTCTCTCCCCTGTATCCCTGTCTGAGGTTGGGGGGCGGATTTGGAAATCTGGGAAGAAGGGGAACCAGCCCTTTCTCCTGCCAACACCGCCCCACTCAAAAGTCTCTGTGCCGTCCCCTCTGTGTCTGATGCCCTCCCATGGCCATGGGGGCTGCTCACCCCTTGGCCCCTGACCTGGCCCTGTGAGCAGGATCATGTGCCCCCACCACCTGGAAGAGACGCCACCCGAGCTTCCGCCGTCCCAGCAGGCAGGCAGGGCAAAGTAGCCAGCAGCACCTGTGGGGCAGAGTGCCTCCGGCCCTCCTCTGCCATCCCACCCGCCCCCGCCCCTGGCCCCCGGCCCCGTAAGGGTCAGGCTGGACATTCTTCCCTTCCAGCGTAGGGGCCTGCGGGTGCGGCTGGGAGGGAAGAGCCATGAGGGGCACACCCACCCCTGCGCCCGCCCAGCTGGGCGTCCCCGCCCGAATCACCACAGCCCCCAGGAAACAGCTCCCTGGCAGCACCTCACTGCCACCCTGCTTGACTTCTCACCTTGTCCCCAGACCGGGACCACTTCCAGCTGGGCTCACTGTCTCACCTGCTCAACGCCAAGGCCACGGGCTACCAGGAGCTCCCGGACTGGCCAGAGGAAGCCCCGGACCCATCCGTGCGCAACGTGGAGGTCAGCAGTGGCGAAGGGTTGAGCTTCATGGGTGGAGAGACAGACAGTCGCAGGGAGCCCCCGGGTCTCCAGTGCTGGCCCGGCCCTCCTGACACACTGCCCACATGCAGGAAGAAGATCTCTCCCTTATTGAGACCCACGTGGGCCTGTTGGGTGAATACACCGAGGTCCCACACACCTCCGTGTGCCGTGTGCTGTGTGCCCTCTGCTCGCGGGCAGTGCTTCCTCTCACCCACCCCGGGCTGCACCCCTGTGCCTTCCCTCCCCTCTGTGTCTCCCTTGGTTTGGCAGGGCCCCCTTCCCTCCCCGCACTGTCCCCTCCTGGGGCAGGCCCAGGTCGGGCCCCAGAAGAGTTGGGGTGAAGGATGAGATGCCCCTCCCCAACCATGGCTCAGCAGCCCTGCCCCCACTCCCACCTCCAGGTACCTGAGTGGACCAAGTGCTCCAACCGGGAGAAGCGGAAGGAGAAAGAGAAACCCTTCTACTCAGACTCTGAGGGGGAGTCAGGCCCCACGGAGTCCGCAGACAGCGGTGAGGAGGTTGAGGGCGGGGCCCTGTGCCGCTCTCCACGCGTGTGCGTGTGTGAGTGTGTATGAGTGACATGGTCGTGTGTCCGAGGGGCGTGCACCTGCCGTGTACCTGCATGTGCATTTGCTCACCAGAGGGACTCAGGTCCCAGGTGTGTGCGCGCACACGCAGGTCTCTATCCAGGTGGCCCCATCTGCATCCCAGGTGGTCCAGTGGCTCCTGGGACCAGGGGCAGGCTGGGGGGAAGGGTTGCAGCTTCAGTGCCCGGTCTGACGCTGGGAGCCCGGGCACCTGCTTTGGGCCCAGGGGCCCGCACACAGGCAGGGGGGCCTGAGACTGTCCTCCACAGACCCCGAGTCCGAGAGCGAATCGGACAGCAAGAGCAGCAGCGAGAGCGGCTCGGGGGAGTCCAGCAGCGAGTCCGAGGAGGAAGACCGCGACGAGGACGAGGAGAAGGGGAGGAGCAGTGGGAGGTAAGGGGCGGGGCTGAAGGTCTCCCAAGAGAGCGGGGGGCTGAGGGCTGGTCTCCGCAGAGTCTCTGGGCCGCCAGCGCTGGGGCTCTGAAGTTTGCGGCATAGAGAAGCACTGGGGGCCAGCGCGGAGCAGGACTCCGTGGGCCTGAGCTCCCCACCCTCAACCCCACTCTCCTGTGAGGCAAGGAGGGGGGGCCCAGTCCAAGCCTGAGTGCCATGTGCCCCCTCCCTCCAGTGAGCAGAGCGAGGAAGGGGAGAAGGGCAAGACGAAGAAGAGGAAGAAGGCGACAAAGGGACAGGGGGTGGGCTCGTCCTCAGAGGAGGGCAGCGGCTCCAGCAGCGGCTCCTCCGAGTCTGAGGGGTCCTCGGAGACGGAGGAGGAGCAGGCAGAACCTGCGTCCTGGCGGAAGAAGACGGTAAGAGTACCTGGTCGGAGGGGGCGGGCGCAGGCCCAGGGCCCTCCTGCCTGCTAGAGCTCACGGAGGTGGCTGCACCGAGGGACTCCTGCCACACCCACTTCCGTTCTCTCTCCAGCCCCCCAGCAGCAAAAGCGCCCCTGCAGCCCAGGAGGTCTCCCTGCTGGACCTAGAGGACTGTGAGTCTGGGCCCTAGTGGTCATGGTGGGGGGAGCAGTGACTTAGGAAGGTCTGTGGGCGCTCTGGATTGGGCTCCTCGGGGCTGGGGGGTGCTGGGAGCAGAGGGAACCCGTCCTCCGACCTGAGAGGGCACCAGGTGTGGGGCCGGGGTCAAGGGTGAGTTGCCACTGAGAGCCTCCAGGTTGCCTGGGGCCCGCTGTCCAAGGTGCTGAACCGTCTGTTCCTTGAGCCCCGCCCAGTTCGGCCTGTCCCACGTGGCTTCTTGCCACCCGCAGCCCTCCTCATCTGCCCCACAGTTGCCCCGCCGAGCATCCAGACTGTGTCTCCCCCCGCGGCTGTGTCCACCAGCCTGGCTGCAGACCTGGAGGGCCTGACCCTCACAGACTCGCCGCTGGTGCCCTCGGTGAGGGGACGGGACAGGCGGGGCAGCGTCCTGTGGTGCGGATCTGGGCGTCGGGTGTGGTGGCAGGGGACGCCTGGGGTCCAGGTTGCTGGATGAGCCCCCCAGGGTAGGGACAGGGCCAGGGCGGGGTTCCTGTTGCTCATTTCCACCCTCCCCCTCGTCCCCCCCCCCCCCCCCGCCAGCTGCTGAGCCCAGTGTCCATCGTGGCGAGGCAGGAGCTCCTGCACCGCGTGGCGGGCGAGGGGCTGGCCGTGGACTACACCTTCAGCCGCCAGCCGTTCCCCGGGGACCCCCACATGGTGTCCCTGCACATCCACTTCTCCAACAGCGCCGAGACGCCCGTCAAGGGCCTGCATGTGGGCACACCCAAACTGCCAGCTGGCATCAGCATCCAGGAATTCCCCGAAATCGGTGCGGCTCGGGACAGAGCTAGTCAGTCCTTCCGTGGCTGCCCAGGCCCCTCCGTGCCAGGCCAGGGGCCAGGCACTGGGGGCCCAGAGAGGGCCCCTAGCAAGGCCCGTGCCCTGGTGGGCGGGACAGACTGGGCAATGGGCGAGTGCCAATCAGGACAGGGGGCGCCAGAGGCTTGGCTGTCCTGACACTGACTTCAGTGGTCATTTGAGGGTGGGTGGAAGGGTGTTTAGATTTAGGTGGAAAACCAGGAACAGTCTCCAGGGCCCAGGAAGCTAGGAGTGGTGGGGTCAGGTCCAGCAGCAGAGGGGAGCTGGGTCTGGGATTCAGGCCTGTCAGGTGGTGGTGTCTCTCCTCCTCTCCCCTCGCCCCTCTGCAGAGTCCTTGGCACCCGGAGAGTCTGCCACTGCCGTCATGGGCATTAATTTCTACGACTCAACCCAGGCAGCCAACTTCCAGCTGTGGTGTGTGTCCATCTCGTGGTGGGTGGGAGGGTGGGCTGGGGGAGGTGGGGTCACAGTGACCTGGAACCGGAGGGTGGTGGCAGTGGTGGTGGGGGGGGGGGACGGGGGAAGGAACATGGTGCTGTGGAGGATCTGGAAACGGACCCCCCCCCGCCCCAGTTCTCAAGTCTTGCCTCAGTCTCCAGCTGTCTGCAAGCCCCGCCCCCAAAGTGGGAGGCGCAGGGAGGATGGCGGCCTCACCGTCTGCCTCTGTCTTCTGCCCTCTACTCCAGCACCCAAACCCGACAGTTCTACGTCTCCATCCAGCCGCCTGTTGGGGAGCTGATGGCCCCAGTGTTCATGAGTGAGAATGAGTTCAAGAAGGAGCAGGGTGAGTGCTCCCTGAGGGTGGACAGGGTGCGGCTCAGCACCACGCTCGGGCCGGCGAGCTCCAGCACCCAGCCTTGAGGGAGGACCCTCAGCTCCTCCAGACCCAGCGGCCTCGCAGCCCGCGCCCTCGCAGAGGCCGGGACACGTCAGGGAGGCTCTGGGGAGTGTCAGCCCAGCCGGCTGAGAGTTCTGGGCCCGCATCCGAGCCGGGGAAACATCACCAGTGAGGGCTGGAGAAGAGTTTTCAGGAAGAAAAGGGGGTACAGTTTGGTTTGGGGGGTGGAGTCCCCAGGACAGGGGAGTGATAAGCACAAAGCTGGAAATAGAGTTGGTCTAATTTCTGGGGGCCTTGAATGCTGTGCTGAAGGGTTTCGGTCCTAGAGTTTTTCGAAGCTGGAAGGGGTCGCAGAGGTTGGTGGACCCCCCTCTGTCGTTAGAGAGAGAAGCCCTGCAGAGGAGTCCTGCGAGGTGACTGAGTGGGGAAGGGGCCGGGCAGAGGCCCAAGACTCTCAGCAGGAGAAATGGGGGTTGGGCCCCAGAGCCCTGGTTTACGTTCTGAACCTGCACTCACTGGGTGTGTGACCTTGGACCAGATTCTGTGACAAGTTATAAGGCCATTGCGGCAGACCGGATGAGAGAGGGTGAGGACCAAGATTAGAGCGGTGAGGAAGGGAGTGAGGGGCTGGACAGGGGCTGGTGCTGGGAGGAGGGAAGTCACAGGCATTTCCCCTGAGAAGGGCAGGCAGGGAGGCGTGGAAGCTATTGTAGAATTTGGGCTTGGATGGCAAGGAGACTGGCAGTGCCCCTCGCCTAGATGGGGTTGGCACCCGTTATCTGTAACTTGTCAGAAAGCCAATACACAGTACCATTTCAGCCCCCAGGGGCTGCCTGGATTCGGCCTGCAGGCTGCAGTTTGCCAAACCTCTGATCTGGTGGTGAGAATGGGTGTGGGCGTGGGAGGGGAGAGGTCACGGCTGCTTTGGGCAAGACGATTCTGCAGTGCGTTTGGGAAGTTCAGGAAAAGGAGGTGTGTGTCTAGGAAACACTTCCGGGCTGGAGTCGTGAGCCCAGAGGTGACAACTAAAGCTGTGTCAGTGAGCTCACCTGTGGGGGGGGGGTGAGAGAGCCTAGGGCCTTCCCGGAGGAAAACTCACATTCTTCAGGGTGGGGGTGGGGTGAGAGAAGGAACAAAGGAATGGGTGCAGGGAACCTGGCCGGGGTAGGGGTGTGCAGGCCGGTCGGTCAGTGCAGAAGGGGGCAGAGGCCGGCTGGGCATCCGTGGGCTGAAGGGGCCCGCTGAGAAAGTGAGGTCTTCCAGGAGAGCTTTGGCCGTGGAAGGGGAGGGAGGCACGGCCTTGGCATGACAGGAATCTGGCTTCTGGGGAGGACTTCTTGGAGCAAAGAGCTTTGGACATGGAGAGGCTGAAGGTCCAGGGGCGAGAAAAGCCCACGAGTGAGGAAAGTAGGGGATGGGGAGAGGCTGAAGAGGCGGCAGGCAGACAAGGAGCCCACACCGGCCAAGGGAGCATGGGAGTAGAGAGGAGGGGAGGCCAGCCTGCCCAGGGAGGCGTCCCGTGGGTCCAGCCCCGCTGCCGCAGGCGAAGTCAGGGGTCCCCCTGTGAGGGCCGCATGGGCCCCCTGGGCCCAGAGTGCAGCAGCTGCAGCCTCCATGGGGACTGGGCCTCAGGAGCCCGAGGGGACTGGAATTCGGCTGGGAAGCCAGCCCGGGCAGGCCAGAGAGTGTGGGGTCCAGGCTGGAGGACACCCCTAAGAAGGGACTGGACGCTCCTGAGGGGCTGGGGCCCATATGTCCGACGGCAGGCAAATACCAAGTCAGTTTGTAGTCAGCAACATGGACGAAGCAGCGGGTGGGCTGGGAAGTCGGGCAAGAGAGGGACATCCCCCTTCCCAGGACCACTGGGCGGGACTCAGGCTGGCCCAGCCTGAGGACGGGCGAGGAAGCTTGGCCAGCAGCTAGGGCGAGCCCCCCCCACCCCCCGCAGCCTCTGCCCTCATCATGACCTCTGCCCCCAGGAAAGCTGACAGGCATGAATGAGATCACAGAGAAGCTTGCGCTGCCAGACGCCTGCCGCAGTGACCATATTGTGGTGCAGAAAGTGACCGCCACTGCCAACCTAGGCCGAGTCCCCTGTGGGACAGCTGATGAGTACAGGTACTGGGCCACCACGCAGGACAAGACAGGCTGCTGGGCCTGGTGTGGAGCGGGGGGCCGTCCCCAGGGCTGAGCCCCTCCCCCCCACCTCAGGTTCGCAGGGAGGACGCTGACCAGCGGGAGCCTGGTCCTGCTGACCCTGGTGGCACGACCCCCGGGACCGGCCCGGCTGACCGTCAACAGCGAGAAGATGGTGATTGGCACCATGCTGGTGAAGGACGTGGTGCAGGCTCTCACCCAGTGACCCTGGGCTCTGGCTCCCTGACCCCCCTCCCCTGGTTTTCCCGAGTGACACCCAGGTTGTCAGCATCTGCTCCCCGCCCCCTCCACTGCTCTCTCCCTCCCTGGTGTGAGGTTCCTCATGCCAGAGGGTGTTCAGGGCCCCCATCCCCCTCTGGTCATTAACAGATTCCCTCCCAGGCCCTCCCTGTGGGCCCCTTAGTGACCCATTGTGCAGGGGGGCGTGGCAGCTGCTCCCTAGTCCCCCACTGCTTTCTGTAGCTGTTTCTGTGGCACCTTCTCAATAAATGTCTTCTCCCTCGATGCTGGCTCACCCCTCCTTTCTCCCAGGCTCTAAGGGGCTGGGGGGAGCATGTACGGGTTCCGTGTTTGACCCTCATGAATGACCACTGCTGACTTCCAGGGAGGCCGTGCATGACTCCCCAAGGTGACTCTGGCTGGACCCCTGCCCCAGATGACCGTCCCCAAGTCACCAGGCGTCTCTGTGGAAGGGACATCTGGCAGAGATAAAGGGCCCTGGTCCTTTCCAGGAGCCTCTTCCATGGCCAGCAGTCCCCACGGATCCCCATGTGGGCCCTTGGGGGGAGGATTCATGATGGGGGGAATTCCCCAAACAGGTGCAAGGTTCAGAACATGCCAGCTACGTCTGGACACGGGGCCTAGAGCCCCACCTGGCTGGGGAGGTGACCCAAGTAGCCGTCATGGAGGGGGAAAGGAGGCAGGTGTGGGACAGGGCCTCTCACAGGTTGTGCTGAACTGCTCTCAGCGAAGGTGGCCTGGGGTGGGCCCAGGGTCCTGCATTGCTAACAAGGCCCCAGCCTCCGCCGCTGTTGCCCTGTGGACACTGAAGAGGTGGGAGACCCAGCCTTCCACGCCTGGGACAGCTTTCTCAGGGTGGCAGCGAGACCCGGGGCCCCCTGCCACCTTTCCTGGTGAGTGCGGAGGCTGAGTGAGCAGTGTATCCAAAAGGTGTTTGTTGGCACACATTCTTTTAAAAAGTCTGTGACTGAGTTAAGTTTAGGAATTATGGATTTAGGAAAGTTTATTTCCTATAGGCCTTCTCAGAGCCTTTACTATGCTAACATGCATTGTGACCCCCCCCACCCCCCCAGGGGCTGGAGCTCAGTGCTCCTCAACTTGGTGTGGACCTCCGAACGCTTTGCCCTGGATCTCTGGAGGGACTGGGTTCTGAGGAACACACCCCAGTGAGAGCTGGAGGTGTGCACCCCCACCTCTGATCCGCCACGGCCAGGTGTCTAGCTCCAGGCCACAGTCCTGGCACCGAGGCCCCTGAGCAGCTGTGTTGAGGGTGGAGCAGGTGTGAAGGCAGTGCCAGGGGACACCCCACCTCTGGCTCTGGGGACTTGCTGGGCTCTGTGGCACCGCACAGCAGCTGCAGCCACTGCTTCTCTGAGAGCCCGGGGGCCCTGGAGTCTCCCTGGGGTCCCTGTTGTCACCCCAGCTTCTGAGGTAGAACTGATCCACCGCTGAGGGCACCTGAACGCGGGGGACACCACTTCTGTCTCTGGACCAGCACTGCCTGTGTGAGCAAGGCGGTGGGGGTGACTTCCTAAGGAATCAGCTGCACAGGGAGGGTTTTGGAGAGGGCGGTGGGAGTGGATGAGGTAGAAAGTGCCCCCAGCAAGGGTGGGGTGGGGCACTAACTGGACCCAGGGTCACAGGGCGTCTGAGCCTGACTTGACCACAGGCCTTGACAGGTGGGGGGACAATGAGCCCGGTGAGGGGCTGGGAACGGGAGCCCAGTGCAGGACAGCAAGTGGGTAGGAGAAATGGCTTCAGTGTCTGGCCAAGCCAAAGCAACCCACAAGATGCAGTGGGTGGGGAGCAGACCCACCTAGGGATGCCCAGGAAGCTGTGAGGACCCCAGGGCAGGGTCAGTTGTGCCCCCAGCCGAAACCCCATCCAACTCCTGTGCTCACTCAGCACCCTGTACTGAGCAGCTTGAGGGTCGCCTCGCAGCGTGGCCTGCAGACCAGAGGGGTGGGTGCTGGGTGTGCAGTGGGGCTTGGCCTGGCCCGACTGGGTAAGAAAGGGAAACTAGGGAAACTGACCCACCAGGGGGCCCGGCCCCGGGACAGCCAGGGTCCTCACCACTCCTCTCTCCCGACTGCCAGCCATATTCACAGCCTCTCTGTCGCCTTCTGCCGCAGCTCCACATGACGGGGGCTGGGGGAGCCCTGCCTGGGGTCACTCCTTCCTTGTCTCCAGCATTTCGTGAACAGCCATTGTGGTGACACGGCCTGGTCAGTTTCGTCTTCCAGGGTCCAGACGAGGATGGCGAACAGTGCCTGGAAGGTGATGCCCAGATAGAGGCACGGAGAACCAGGTCAAGGGGGACCGTCCCCAGAGAAGCCAGTGCACCTCTCCGGGTCATCCATTTGGTGGTGCTGGTCTGACCCCCTTGGCTGCCCTGTCCCCACCCCGCTGGCCTATCAAGATTAAGCACTTAGGACCACACTGTAATCCTGAATTTTGGGAACCCCTGTCTTCAAGGCCCCTGTAGTGCAGAGGACGCTTTAGTCTCTGAAGCCTCGCAGCTGAGCAGGGCGGGGCAGTGCTGAGGGTGGGGAGCAGTGCCGGGAGTGCCCACACCCCTTGAATGTCTCACTGTCACTTCTTACCGGGTGCCAAGGACCCTCCAATTTTCGCACATTTCACATCTTGCACCTCAGGACTCCGCCCGAGTAAAGCTGCCCCACAGCGTCCTTGGGGTACCTGGAAGACAGAGGTGGGCAGCAGCTCAGAGAACGCTGCTCACCTGTCTGGAATCCTCCCACACACACGTCCCCATCTTTGGAACTATTTAATCAAAGTTTTTCTGAAAAAAAAAAAAAACCATACACACACACACACACACACACACACACACATATATTTTTAGAGAGAGGGGAAAGGAGGGAGAGAGGAGAGAAACATCAGTGTGTGGTTGCTTCTCCTGTGCCTGTGTGCTCCCGCACTGGGGACCTGGCTCACAACCCAGGTGTGTGCCCTAACTGGGAATCGAACCTGTGACCCTTTGGTTTGCAGCCCCGTGCTCAGCCCACTGAGCTACACCAGCCAGGGCTAAGAAAAACTTTTAAGTATAACGTTCATGTAGAAAATTGTACAGATCACAAGTGTGCGATCTGACGTGTTTTCATAGGATGTGTAACCCATGGAAACGCAGTGGAACTCACGCCTGTCCCTGGCCTCCTTCCAGTTCGGGGCAGTGTTCTGCGGCACTCAGAGGTCGCAGAGCCTGGAAATGGCGCAGCACCAGACTCCAAAAGGCGGTGGGACCCGAGAGGCCAGCATGGACTAAGGACTTGTGGACACGATGGCACATGCCATCCTCTTGGGCTTCTGGGGATGCCTTCCCAGCAGCCCAGGGGCCGGGTGTGGAAATATGCAGACTGTCTTCTCGGTTTTCGACTGAGGGAGAGAGAATGTGAGGGGAGGAGGAACTCTTCCCAGCTTGGGCAAGGTTACCTAGGTCTAGGCCTCGCTGTGGCAGAACCCCGGTGTTCTGTCACCCCCTCCTGTGTGCTGGCAGTGGTGGGTGTGAATGAGAGGACCCTGAGGAAGGGTCGTTTCTGAGATTAGGTTGTAGAAGTCACTGCCCCTCCATCCGGGCGTCTTTTTCTCTCTCTTTTGCTGGGGAGAAAGCCAGCAGCTCTATGGGGTATTCAGGGGAGGAGGCAGGAAGGGAGTGGGGAAGCAAGCCCTCCCTCCAGCTGCCGACAGCGCTCCCAGTAACTGCAGCTCTGGCTGACCTCGGGAGACAGACCGACCTCAGGAGACCGAGGGCCAGGGCTGCCCAGCCAAGCGCTCTGGGACTTTGTGTGAGATGGCAAGTATCCCTTGTGGACAGCAACACAAACAGTCCAGCCCTCAACCCACCTTAGAGGGTGTTGGAAAAGTCTTCAGGGTGAATGGCGGGTGTGTGCCGTCTCCTGAGCGCTGAGTGTTCCGCTTTCAGGAAGCCATCAGAGTTTCAAGCTGGCCAGCTGGTGCCACATCATGTTACAAGCGTGAAATCTGCCAAGGTGGGAGCAGTAGGTGCCCACTGCAAACCAAACCACCCCCTCCCCACTGCCGACGGTCAGGCACATTCTGGAACGCCACGTCCCTTGGTTTTCGCCATCCCTTCACCTTTTTAAGAAATTATAACGATGCGCGTCAGGTTTAAGAGTAAAACGCCAACTACCTGTGTCCACATCGCCGGGGTGGACACATAAAGCACTTGGGAATTCAGTCTGTTCCTTGTCCCACTCATTTCACGGGCTCTTCCCTCCCCGCCTGAAGGAAAACATTATTCTCAGTTTTCTCTTTATCAACACTGTGCATTTTTTGAACTTTTATGACACATGGATGTGTTCCTAGCCGACACACAGTCCTGGGCTGAATGACAGCAGTGTACTGTGTTTTAAAATCGTATGTAAATGGCATGGTAGAGTACGTTTGCTCCTAGATCCTGCTTTTCTCCATGCCACACTGTTTCTGAACCATCCACGTAGATACAATTGGCTTTATGTCCTTTACTTTTATTTGTATATAGTATTCCATTGTATGACTATACCACAATTTACTGACCCACTCTCCTGTTGATGGGCATTTCAGGTCACCTAGTTTATTTTATTTCTGCAACGATGAATACCATAGCTACCGGCATTTTTACCCATGCCCCTTTTAACGTGCATGCAAGCCGCTATAATGTGTTACCCCAGGAGTGCAGCTGCTGAATCATGGCGTATACCCACCTGCAACTGGACAACACCTCCTAGCTGCTCACCAGAGTAAGCAGTGAGCTGAACATGGAAATGTTCACAGCACCCTTATTCATAATCATTTCCCAACAGGGAACAATTCAAAGGCCAGTCAGCAGGAGATGAGAGGAGAAAATGATGATATGTCCATGCAATGGAATACTACTTACCAATGAAAAAGGGCCGAACCTGTGACAATGCGGATGAACCTCACAGACACCACGTTGACTGTGAGAAGCCAAGTGCATCTATACAGCTCTAGGCCAGGTAGAACGAATCTGTGAGGGAAGCAGGAAGAACAGCAGTTGCCTCAAGGAGAGGGTACAGAGCAGAAAAGGCATGATGGGATGCTGTGGGTGGTGGTTACTATACAGGTAGGTAAAAAAAAAATCTGTACACTTAAGATTTGTGCACTCTACTGAATGTGTGTTATTCCTCATTTAAAAAAAAAGTAGAAAACAACAGCAAAAACCAAAAACCAGTCTACACCCTCACTGCCAGTGGCCCCGCCTGTGTATAATGAGACTTCATTTTTTCTGAGACGGGTAACATGGGCCCTACTGTGGTCTCATGGGCGCCTCCCGCTGAGGAGTGTGGGTTGGCACCTAATGATGTGCTTGTTGGCTATTTGGGCTCCCACTCCTGTCAACTACCTGTCCCCATCCTTGGGTTTCCACTCCTGTCACTGCCTGTCCCCATCCTTGGGTTTCCACTGCTGTCAACTGCCTGTCCCCATCTTTTGCCCATTTTTCTACAGGGATGTTTTTTTTCCCCTCACTGTAGAAGTTCTTCTGTGTTCTGGCAACTAGACCTTTGTAGATCACATATTGCAAATACTGGTTTTCCTGTCTATGGCATGGCTTGTCTTCCAGTTTTAAACATCTTTTGATAAGCCAAAATTTTTAACTCCCATGGGGTCAAATTTATCAATTCCCATTTATAGCCTGTGCTTATTGTTCCATGTTTATAAAATTCATTCATACTTTGAGGTAATAAAAATAGTTCCCTAATATTTTTTCTAAAAAAAAAAGTCCAAGTAATGCTTGTCACATTTGTATCTCTGACTCACTTTAAATTGATACTCATATGTGGTGAAAGGTGGGGCTCTTCTCCCACTTTCAGGGACACGAGGAAAACAAAGAGTGTGGTTCCCCCTGCACGGAGCTTGGCAGAAGTCGAGCTGAGACTGTGAGCTCACTTCACCTGGTGGTCATGAGCTCCTACGTGACTACGCTTTCTGATCGCTTCCAACCAGGAAAGTGATGTCTCCCAGCAGCCTCCGGTCTGCCAGCTGCCCGCCTGCCGGGGAACACCTGCATGTATAAAAGACTGCAGGGTCCCTCCTGTCCCCTACCACGTGCACTAAAAACTTAGTGCAGCCAGTTAGTTACGTTCAAACCTGGACTGTGGCTCTGGGGCTTGACCGTAGGGACGGTGCCAGGCGTAGCCGGGCTCAAAGGCCGTTTGTTGACAGGAAGAATGGATAATGCTGCCCGTTTGTTCCGGCCGCTTCTGCCAGGGACCAGCTGTGGGGACCTGCCCAAGTCATTTAGTATCTCCACCTCTGCCACTTTCCGCAGCCCACCCTATGGATCGTGGACACCTCGTCAGAGGTACTGCTGCCCCTGTGTACCCTGCAGGCCTGGCCAGTATGGGTGGGGAGCAAGGGCCTGCCCGCACTCGAGCCCTGACTGTGTCTGAACTTGGCCACCCATCCCTGCACCGTCCACAGTGAGCTCTGGGCTCGGGAAGTACAAAGCGGACACATGGGGTGCTGTGGGTGTCACCTGGTTAGGACTTCAGTCTCTGAAGCCAGAAGCCTGCCTGGGTTTGCGTCCTTGCTCTTCTACTTCTAGTGCGGAGTCTCTGGGCTGGTGACTTAACTTCTTTGAGCTTCAGTTTCCTCATCTGGAAAATGGGTTCACCCAGGTAAGCCACTCAGAACTGTGCCAAGCACAGAGTAGGAGCTCAGTGAAGGCCAGCTATTATTCTGTTACCTCAATAGGAAGTTTAAGTTTAGGAAGGGAGGCGGTTCAGGCAACAGAAATTTGTTCTGAATCACCTGAAAGGTACCTTCCTTTTCTTATGGCTGGGAGTTTAAAACGTGAAAGAGCTCCCAGATACCTGTTCCGGGTTTCAGATCCCCAGGAAGGGGTGGCAAGGATCACAGGACAACAGCCAGGGAGCTGCACAGAGCCCTGGCCCAGCTGGGCTTGGCTCTTAACCTGAGCTAGTGATTGCCTTTAAAGTTAGGAAGATTTCACTCCTCCACGGCGCCCATCAGCTCACCGCTCTTTCAGACGCACCTTCTAGGTGCTCCTGCCCACCCTCACTTGGCTCCTCTGCTGCAGGCGTCTGGGTGTGGCCCCTGTGAGGACAAGCCAGACACACCGACTCGGAGCAGCCGCCCTGAATGTTCAAGGGCCGGGTGAGACTTGGGAATGGGCTGCAGCTCCCAGAGAAGGGAGGGCCCAGCGAAGTGCAGCCAGAGGGGTGCCTTCCGGGCAGCTGGAATGAGCCACCTTGAGGAAGGGCGCATGGCTCAGCAGCTCTGAGGGAGAAGGCAGGGTGAAGCCCCCCTGACTAGGGTTGCCAGGGACCCTCTTGGCCGGCCCCTGCAGCCATCCCCTGCTCTACCCAGGACCTCAGCAACCCAAGCAAGTCCTGCACAGCGATATTCTGTGGATGGAGAAGGGCCAGCTCCGTCACTCTGAGTCCTCCTGGGGACTTCTCCAGCACGGTTCTTACCCTGGCCACCTTCTCCCATTAGCCCTCCTGAAACACTAGGCACCCACTTACTTCCTCTCCTTCCACTACCCCAGGCAGAAACCTTCAGTTACCGGATGCCTCCCCTGAGGCAGGAGATCCAGGCCAGCCCCGCCAGCCTGCTAGGGAGGCAGCAGCCCCTGCTTCCCAATAGCCAGGAATCTGGAGCTCTGTAAGCCCTTTGCAAATATGTTACCATGATGAGATAATACATGTAAACCACTCAGAAATGATCAACAAATGCTGGTCCCTTTCCTCCTTGTTCCAGCTCCTTGTTTCTCCCCTTTCTCTGTGCAACCTGTACTAGTCTCCAATATCACCTTAAAGAACTTGATACTGCCATTCTCCTGTTCACAATAGTTAGTAGTTCCCTGTTACTACAAAATAAAGGCCCTTCTTCCTTCTCAAACTGGGCCCCCGCCTCCTTCCTGCGGTGCCAGCGCGCCTTACCCTCTGCGGTGGTCGGATGGTGCCACTTGTTCAGTCCCCCTTTCCACCTTTGCCCTGGGTCCCCGCCTGGCGTGCCACCTCCACCACTGCGCTGGCCTGGGGCTTCTGGCCCGCCCCTGCCCCAGCCACCCCACCCCGGGACGCCTTTCCTGACAATGCCCCGGCCCACGGTCGTCTCTCCCAACCGAGACCCCCTCCCCGTCCCCTCTCCGTGAACCTACCGATCGTAGTCTGGCAAGGGTGTCGGAAGCGGTGTCTCCAGGGAACTGCGGTCCAGAGAGGACCCCTGCTGTCTTTGGAAGTTTCCGGAATCCCCGGACGCTCGCGCCCCGCTGCCAGCGCCGGGAGCAGCCGGCTTAGTGCGGGCGCGCCTGCTGGAGCCCGGGCGCAGGCTCGCTCCGACAGGGACGCACGCACGGGGTTGGCTCTCGCCCTGGAGGGATCCTTGGAAGGAGCGGAGCGTGGACACCGGAAAAGGGGCTTTCCTGACCCAAGGCATCGCCGCCGCTGCGTCGCAAGGCTCGTAAATCTCGCTCTATTTCACAAGGGGTACAGCGAGGCCCAGCACGATGAGTGACTTGACCAGGGTCACTAGTTGAGTGGCGCGCTCAGGTGTGGGCCTTTGGCCTCCAACGGGGCGCAGCTGCGGCCGCGGCGTCCCGGCGCCGGACTCCCGCAGGCGGCTGAGCCTGGGCCTCGAGCGCTGGAAGGGGCGGGGCGGAGGCGGGGGCCCGGGCGGGGCCGACACAGGTGTTTCGCATCCAGCCGGGGAAGCGGCTCCGCCGGGCTTTATAAGCGGGTCCCGGGTGTGGCGCCCTTCGCGGCTTGCTGCAATAGTAGTGCGCACGTGTCTGCGCGTCCCTCGCCGCGCCGGCCCGCCGCCCGTCAGCCGGTCCGTCCGTCCCGCAGGACCGACCGCACCGGCCCTATGGCGTCCCCGCTGGTAAGAGCCGCCGCCGTCCGCCAGGGCGGGGCCGCAGTCCTGGCCGTGGCAGCTAACGGTGCGCGCAGTCTCAGCCGGTCCTCGGGACCCCCCCTCCCCCGCCCCGGTGTGAGCAGGGCCCGGGCGGGGAGCAGGTCACGTGCCCGCGGGCGTGGGGCCTCGTTGAGGGGGGTGACTGGCGAGGGGGGGGCAGGGCGTCTCCTCGTGACTCAGGGCCTTTGGGTTTAAAGGCGCCGCGGCCCTCTGGGGGCGGCCAGTGGAGCCTCTGAGCTGTGTTGCAGACTCCCAGTGGCCTCGAGCGTCTGTCCAGACGGGAGTTGAGCGCACGGAAGGAAGCCCCTGCTGGGGAAACCTTCTTTCTCCTACAGCCGTCGCACATGAGCCCTGAAGCCTCTCGCGCCGCGCCGGAGCTCACGCGCCTCGCAGCGGCCGCCCTCCCCCCGCCGCCACGACTCTTGCTCTTACCCAGCAGGCGACTGAGCGGGCGGCCCGGGTGGGGCGGGACTCCTGGCGGCGGGCATCCCCGCGAATGCCACGACGGCTGCGGTGCGGCTCCTTTAAGGCGGAGGGATCGGCCCCTCGTGCAATGCTCGCCTCCTTAGCCCGGGAGGTCACATGGCTTCACACGTTCTATTGACGCAGGAGCCGGGCTGGCCAGGTGGGTGTCGCGCAGCTGGGTGGCCGAGCACGTGCGATTCGGCTTCGCGTTCTGAGGTAGCTCCTGGGGACCCAGGGGCTTGGGGACGTGTAGGGTGGGGCGGTGGCCCCGGGCATGGCGCCGGGCCACAGGAGACCGGTGCACACAGTCACGGCTCTGTCACATTCTCCTCAGCTGGGAACCCGACCGGGGGCCCGAGTTCTGATGAGGGTCGGTGCCGACTCAGTTGTGGCCGCAGGTGCGGCGGGCCCGTGGCGGGGGGCACACGGGGTTGCCCACTTGGCCAGCACGCGGGTGAGCACCAGGGTCCCGGCGAATCAGACCGAGGGGAGGTCACGCACTGTGGGATGTCGGGCTTGGCGGCCCTCCCGGGGCCTTTCTGCGCGTGGGTGTTTGTCCGGTCAGGCCAGGTCGGCTCGACCCTGACTTTCCTGCGGTGGCCCTGGGGGGCCCAGGCCAGGCCAGGGCCCTTGTGAGCGGCCGGCGCTGCCCGGGGGGCTGGGAACGCCCCGGAGCACGGAGTGTGGGCCTTGCGGGTCCTCCCCTTCGCCCGGGGCCATGTGGTTGGGGGGCTTGGGGGGGCCGCGGACCCCGGGACCAAAGCAGGCCCGCCCCACCCGCGCCTGGGCCCCCGGCGGCGCCTCCCTGTCTCCCCGCCCTGCCGGCTCCGGAGTAAACTGCTCGTGACCTCCGCTGGGTGGAGCTGGCCCTCCAGAAGGCCCCGGTGGGCTGGCAGCCTCAGGTCGCCACGCCACCGTCTGCTGCTCAGGTGCCACTGGGAACGGGCGCCAGCTGGGAGCGTGTCTGCTGAGGACAGCTCGTGGCCGTGGGCTCAGGTCCTCTTCGAGCCCGGAAACACAGACAGGCTTAAAAATAAACTGCTCCGAGCAGGCGGGACAAGACCTTGGGAGTCGTGGTGGGGTGGAGGCGCTGGTGCCTGGCCCGTGCCCGGTGCCCGTGCCTGGTCAGCTGTTTTCATCGGCGGGGAAAAGAAGCTTGAGGTCTGGAGCCCAGGGGAGCTCCGTGCTGTGAGGAGCCCCTCGGGGCAGGTGACAGGGGTGTGCAGGCTCGCTGCCATTCCTCACTCAGCTTTCCAGAGCTCATGGAGTTTGTTTTTGTCGTGGTGATTCCACCGGAACGTGAGTGGCCCGGCCGTGCCCGCTCCCGTGCTTGAGAGAACTGGCGTTTAGACGGTGTTGCCCCGTGTGTGTGTGTGTGTGTGTGCGCGCGCGCGCGCGCGCGCCCTCATCCATCTGAAGTATCATCGGGGACGCATCTCCCCGGGTGGGATGGAAGGGCAGCTGTGTGGGTCTGTGCGGTGGGCAGCAGCTGGGGGCTGATGCAGGAGGTGGCGATCGAGGGGTCCTCGGTGCCTCAGGGGGTCGGTGCTGTGCCCCTCCTCACCGCGGTGCACAGAAGGTGCAGGAAGATGGTACAGCAGTGAGCTGCCAAACTTGCCAACGGCAGACTTCATAGCCATCTTAGTATTTTCATGGGTCACCACGCTGTTTCTTTTGTCTTTGATCCTTAAAATGGGATGCCAGCCGAGATCCCTTCAGGGGCTGGAAGTACTGTAAAAGAATAGAGGGAGAGGAAGGGGGGTGTCTCTGAAGCAAGCAGCCTGGGGCTGGTATCACCACGCAGAAATGTGAGCCCAGAGTTGGTGGATCTTTGGCTTTTGTTCCTGGTTAAGCCACTGGGCCTTTCCTTTGAAGGAGGCAATTAAAACGTTGTAAGCACTGTGAGACCAAAGACAACATCTCTGAAGACGGGACGCCACCTGAGGGCCAGTTTCCATTCTGTCTTTGAAACGTCCCTTTTTCACTCTCCCTCCGGCGTCTGGGGTTGTGCAGATGGGGACACAGGCTAGGAAAGCACCTTTGTCCCGAGGCTGCTAAGTGATAAACCAGGGTGTACGCCTAGGTCTTTCCGGCGCCACCCCTCCACCTAGGGCACCGGATTCTGTCTGGTCTGTGAGAGAGGTCAGGGTCTGTCGGCGGTGGTGGGCCTTGCACAGAATACCCAGGGTTTGGGGGCTGCGCGCCGTGAACCCTCACTGGGTTGGAGGGACCGGTGGTGTGGCGGTGTTGACAGCAGGAGGAATGTGCTGTGTCTGTCATTCCTGGGCTGGTGAGAGCTGTTAGCCGATCCTGGGAGGACCCGGTGAGATCTGTAGCAGGCAGGCCCCTCCCGGGCTCTGCACCAAACTCTTGGCGTTTTCAGAGCAGTTTCAGTAACTTTCCTTCTGAGACAAGGCACATTTGGAATTATATCACCGTTTTAAGATTTACAAAAGCACAATGGGGTTTATTACATCTCACCTCTTCTCTGTAGCTAAAATTCTCATAATCCTGTCTCTTAGATTTCCAGGAAGAGTGAATAAGGGTTTTAGTATTACCCGGGAGAATCTTCTGGGATGCACGCTGAGGACATCACGTAGCCTTGCACCCAGAAAGAGGCTCTGGACTTAGATGCTGGGCGACATTTAGTATCCCAGCAGTGTACTCAGCCACACTAGCAACATAAAGGGATGTTTACCTTTCCTTCTGTATCTTACTCCCAAAGAAGTTAATGCATAAGGCAGTAAAGAGCATATTTGGAGCCTTTGCCAAAACGATTTCTCCGTGAGAATGCAGACTCAAATACAAACTAGATTTCTTCTTTCTTTTTTTTTTTAAGCCAAGGTCTGGGAAGCTTTGGGAAAGGTGGAAACTTTAAGATGTTACTCATTCCCAGCCGCTTCTCTGGCAACCTGTAAATGTCAGTCCCCAGGTCACACCGTTGAGTGTTTGGGGATTTGGCGGTGAAGGGGAAGGGTGGCCAAACCAGCCCTCTGCTGGGCTTCTAGAGTGCATATGAGGCAGGAGACAGTCAGGAAGGGAACTCCAGGAGCCCCGCAGGGCTTGGATGAAGAAAACATCCATACATGACAAAGACCCCCTAAGACTGGTTGTTTCTGTTTTCTGGGATAACTTTGAATCATGGAATGCGCCTGCGCACTACCCCTGATTCATTATAATAGCATTATAATAAAATAACATTGTGGGACTCCC